>OX465593.1:10216754-10753834 GCA_950022655.1 Alentia gelatinosa
GTGTACAAGCCAATAATCACTCCCAATAAAAGAAATATAATTGAACTATATTGTGGAATTTATAAAGTAATTCGTCGGGCATCAAATAGCCGTGGCATAGATCTGCAAATTAAAAGAGAAAAAATATCAGTGGTGGTTTGAAAATGTAAAGATATACTACACAAGTCAACACTTGTGTCTATTATCATAAAGTAAAACTGAAAGTAATAAAATTGAAAAATTATATCTAGATAGGAATTTTGTATTAATTGATCAACAGCTACCAGTGGTATTTCATGATTGTATTCTGTTCCATAACAGTAAATACAACTGTAGGGGGCAGGGTGATCTAGTGGTGTTTCGTCTGCTCTTCAGAAGATGGCGCGGAGAGTCAATCCCTGCTGCGTAGTGGTTCCAGGTAATGCCGGACACTAGAGTGGCACGGCGGAACCTGGGATAACATAACTAGGCATATTTATATAGGCCGGGTTCGCAGTGGGTCGACAGGCTGTCCTCGCACCTCTCTCTATGAAGAGTAGACCCTTGGACCCTCACGGTTGGGAGGGTTTTCTGAACCCTCTTGGTGGTAGGCGAGTCTGAGATTCTTCAGATTAACCTCTCCAGCATTACCTGGCACCACGTGCCAGGGTACTGTACTTTGGGAGTGATCTAACCGTGATCACTCTGGGAAGTTGCAATATACAACCTGTTGTTTATTAAAGTTGTGGAGTTGTATTCTGTGTGACTAGGTTAGCTCATACCTGCCGAAAATACCGAACCAACCTACCCAATTGTGCATAAGGTGGGATATTGCCAGGAACTAGACTTTCCAAAGGTAGACCTTCCACGTAACTAAGCCACACAATGTATTAATTGGAACACTCAGTATAAGATAAACAATAACTGCTTAAGGACAGCACATGTCTGAGTTTGTGAACTTTATATAAAAGACCCAACGATTCTCTACGAGAAAGTGAGGTTCTTCCTACAACAACAAAAATTAAATTATGAATGCTTTGATAATAGTTTTTTTTCTCCAAAATAAAGCCTTGTTCATTTAGATCGAATTTGGGTTGAATAGTACCTATCATACCTGTGTACACAGAATAATGGTTATCATCTACTTCTTTTCTTAGAGATGTGGAGGTAACACCCTTTAATTATAATTGTAAAGTTCCAATAATATTCAGTTTTCTTGTATTCTCTATTCTTTTTTTGTGGTATAGACATTATTAGAGCGTGCTTACACACAGAAATATACATAGCCTAAATAGCTACATTGGTCACACATATATTTTCATTGTACTATCCCTTCACTATCTGTGTGCTATTCACTGTGATATTGAAAATAGAGCAGGAAGCCAGTGTCTCAGGGTCTTAGAGGCATGCCCAGCTGACCATGACCAATCACTCAAGACCGAAGTAGCTCAATGACCCACTGACCAGTGATTGATATGTTTGGATCCTAGACAGTTGCAGAAAGGACAAGTTGACTTAGTGCAAGTGGGTTACAGAAAACTACCCATAGACTGAATGTTACCGAAACCTTTTAATTGTTATTCATCTACAATTGCATGCTCATTCATCAATGATGAACATTCCATTTGCTCCTAGTCTATACTGTTGTAAGGCATCCAATAAACAAATCGTCTCCAAAGTATCTTTCTGTCTTAATTATGGTTTCAAATTCTTTTCTACGTGTTTATAACCTCAAGATCGGGTAGGTTTTGGCTTGTAACAAAGAGTTTATTTCTTTTTTTCCAATAAAAAAAATGCCCACTTGCTGTCTTAATGATAGCTATTGATTTTATTCTAGTGTAATTGACGAGGATCAATCTGTTGATCGCTACTGGATTGGCCTTGCGATGAATCCTGGAAAGAGTTACCCTTCCTGGGTGGACGGAGGCATAGTGGACATGGACGTGTGGCAGCGGTCTATTAGATATGGTTCATCCCTTATCTCAGTACCTTTTGTTGCTGTGTATGAAGTGGGACTGAAGGGTATTAACATGGAATATATAGTCCGTTTTGAAGGGGAGAACGCATTTGAAATCCACAATCGGGATGCATTCGTCCTTTGCCAGGCCACAAAAGGTAATAATCATCTTACCCTCTTTTGCTTAGCCCTTTTACAACTTCTGATATGTTCCACAATACGGCTTCACGCCATTGTCTCACACCATATTTTCCACAATGAGTCTGAAGGGTATCCACATTTGGCATCGTAGAGGTTCCCGCTAAAAATATATATTGTGTCAGAAAGAAACATGAAATCGTAATAATGGATCAGGTTATTACTAAGTGCAAATTTGACGATACCTCGTGGATCGCCAGCCACAACTATCCTTCCCCACGATAAATCAAATTATTAAATCCAAACCCTCCTACGACCTCTCCTCGGACCTTCAAGTATCGTCAGGATGTAAAATTAAACGGCCCCCTGGTATTTTAGAGAGACCTCATTAGCGATAAATATCCTTAAGTGGTAAATTTGCATGTGCTTCCCACCCAGGCTATGTCTCTCTCTCCGATTGTCACCCAAAATTTAACTATAGATTCACTTAGTATTTGACAACACTATGTTGACCATCTAGTATTTATTAAAGGCATATCTGACAATTTGGCTTGAAAGTGTTCTAGTACACATATCTAAATTAGGATAGGGATGTGCTAGCTTTTGATTTTTAGCTCAATATTATGATAGTTTTATAATAGAATTACATAAGAATTTAAAGAAGTTACTTTTCACACAGTAAAACCCATGTTAGTCTCCTCAAACTTTTACACAATATAGTAGATGTATATTACTACACATTTAAGTTTTAAGAACCATAGGTCACCATTCTTGATTTTGAGAGAAATGAAGAAAACCTTATTTTCCAGTACATTTACTTTGTAAATCAAAACAAATGTAAATTAGCCTATAATACCTATCAAAATTGGATAAACTGGACTAAACATTAAATCTACTCATTTAGAATTAGAATGAATCCCAAGAAACCAGTTTTGACCCATAATTGACAATATTTAAAAATCACCAGGTGGCGCCTGCATGAATTGTCAGCATGAATTGTCTGCATGAATTGTCAGCACTAATGTAGAGTGATATATTCTAATGTTTGTTATGTTTCAGAGATATTTTGCTGGAAAAACTCACCAGATGTGGAAAACACATTTAAAAAGCTTAAAAAGACGGCATATGGTAACATTATTGAGTACAAATGTAATCCTGGCTATGAATTTCCTGGAGGAATGATCACCAAAAAAGAAAACTGTAGCTGTTCCCTGTCAACATATAAGTCATTCAGCCACCAGGGATGTGGCCGTGAGTAAACAAGCAATATCTTTACTTTGTTTTATCAATGAATATGAAATATAGAGATATTTGTATTTGACTTTTTTTCCGGAATCTCATACAAGAAATTCTGACATATCAGAATCTCCTGGTTGCTGATTCCAGGTGTTCTATTCATTTCCTATGGAGACTATGTATTTGGTGGGTTTTAGATAATTATATTTGCATTTTCTAGTGAAGAACCCGTGCAAGAATGACAGTATATGTGGTCAAAATGCCAACTGCCACTTCGTCAATAAGGAGGAGAGTTCGTACTACTGTACGTGCCGCAAAGGATATCAGAGACATGAGGCAGGAGACTGTGTTGGTAAGTAGATCATATATACATCAGTCTGGATTAGTTCTGTTGTTAGAAGGAAACCCACTGGATGGAAATAGCTTGGTCCGTACTGCACCGAGTTTGACTGCAGAATAATTCATGAAGCGAAGCTGAGTGAATTTCTCTGTGGTCAAGCAAGGTGGGTTTCTGATTTTATCTCACCCCGTATAACATTATTTATTGATGAAATGAATCACCGAATTAGTCATTGAGTATTGGGTACACGAACCTCACGGCCGTGGAGTACGAGTTCCTAATGTTAAGCCTATGGAGAAAAATACCTGGGTGAGATAAACTTATATAACCTCACTCTTCGCCTTGATGACGATTGAGGCCCATCCAAACTCGTGGAGTATTGTTTATTTAACGATTCGAGTGCGGTTCTGGATTTATCTCTTTTACTGTTGGGGGGCGTTTAAATCTCATGTCTTGTTTGGTCTTCTCCTGGCCGCTGATTGGCCAATCACCTTTGACGTCATCTCATATTCACGACGCCACGACCATGGCGTAGTATTGTCACTTTACTGGGCTGATTGTTGAGTATTTTGTCAACGTCATTCCTATGGCTAAATTTGTACCAGAGGTGAGATAATTCGAATTATTATATACTCATGACATATATACTGTGAATATGCCCCATATTAAGTAAAGAAAAATATATGTGTAAGAAGACGACTGTGAAAAATAAAAACTGCTCTAAAAAAAGAATGCAAAAATGACGAATTATCCCGTGTATCATGAAACCAAAACTAGAAATAAAAAATTAATTGGACAACGTTATACCTGTCCCCGATACCCGGCTCAAGCAACATGGGTCTGCCACAGACCCCCGCCTGTATAGGCTTAAAGAAAATGTGGGTAGGTATCGCAGTGACCCCTGTTTCTACGCAATTAACACTGGTGCTGCCGTCTGGTTTCATGAAAACATAGCAGTTCCCCATAAACACCAATAGATAAGCACCTACCTTCTTCAGATGGCCTTCCCATAGAAATTAGCATGGTGACATAGTATTTTGCTTAGCATTTCCCATGTGTACATGTTCCCAACTATCATAATCCAGAATTATTTGAAGATAGCAATATAACATCAGTGTCATCTAGCCACCAAGTCAAAATATTGCATTTTCCCATAGACACCAATAGTTAAGCACTTACATTTTCAGATGGCCTTCCCATAGAAGTTAACATGGTGACATGCCATTTTTTGTGCTTTTTCTATTTGCTGATATATGGAACTTATATTCTTATATCATCCTGAATTATTTGCAAAAATCAATGGAATTTAGAAATCACCCAACTACCAGCATTTGTCTTTAACTCCCAAATTGGTCTGTCTGACTGAACCGAGCAAACATTGCTCTTCAATATCGTTGCAGATAACAATGAGTGTCTCTCCAACCCATGTGCACCAAACTTTGGGATCTGTGTCAACACAGATGGTGGCTTCATGTGTCAGTGTCCACATGGCTATGGCTGGGATACTACTGGCCTGTGCTTAAGTAAGTGCCTGTTATTATTTAAATATCTATTGTGCTATCAAGGGTGCTTGACTGTAAGTGTGTCTAAATATGATTTCAACTCTTCATCGAGTTGAAAGAACGAGGTGGATATATATCCGATCAAAATATTGAGGAACAGATGGAATTCAGACACAATCACTAAGTCTCCTTATCATTATATACCTAGAAATCGTTAAAAATGCCATTTTACAACTTAACAACTCACTTTTTCACGAATAAAAGTGGTCACGTGGTACGGAGGGACGAATAAGTATTCTTTCGTCACTCAGAGACGAACGGAATCTGTACTCCTGGTCAGTAAAAGTGAGACATTGGCCCAGGGGTATATAATAATGTCTATTTATCCTACCCCTCATATAAATCTCCATAGACTCAACATGGTGGGCCTGTATGCCACGGTTATGCCATAAAATATTTATATGCCACTGGTGACATATGAAGTTAAAAACATGTGACAGGGTAGGATAAAATCAAAACATCACTCAATTTCATATAATTGTTGATATGCCATTCGTTGTCTTCCGCTACAGATATCACTCAGCTCTGCTTCGTGATATCATTCCGCGAAGACAACTCTTCGACAAATCATATAAACAAATAAACAATCATATGAAATTTTGTGATGTTTCATGATAGTATGATTTACTATTTCAGCTGCTGGAGTACTTGGTGGTTGGTACACTGGCCGAACCATGACTCTTTACATCCATGTTAGGATGGGCTTCTCTCCTGACATGAACTCCAAGAACTCACCTAAATATGGTTACATCATGTCTACCCTACAGGCAGTGAGTAGAACAACTTGCTACCCAACAACCTGCTCACCTGGAAAGGATTAAGGGCTGGTCATACGAATCAACATAATCTAAGGCTCCGTCACATATTGATTGACTACAAAAAGTAGCACTAGATGGAACTTTATCAGTCACAATCATACATCCCTTCTAACAAATTTTGACAGGGGTAGTAAAGAACCTGTTCTAGGGCTCGTATCATTACTTAATTGCTCTATTTTTTCATTAAAAATCAATAGATCGCGAAGTCAATCTACGGAAACCCAACTGCAATATCTGTGCAAGACTTCTACGTCACGTAAGTGTAGTTTTAAAGTATCTTTAGAAAGGCGCATAATTCAATTAAGCCAAATACACATCTACCGATTTCGGAACATTTATGTACCTTTGTCGGTGACAAACAGACAGTGATTAAGCGAGGCATCCTAATGGAGT
The DNA here is from genome assembly GCA_950022655.1 of Alentia gelatinosa. NCBI lineage: Eukaryota > Metazoa > Annelida > Polychaeta > Phyllodocida > Polynoidae > Alentia > Alentia gelatinosa. Next base: position 10,223,157 of record OX465593.1, read on the forward strand.
CGGCCGTAGTGGGTAGATGTAGCACAGCTAGGCAAGGGTCAGACAACGATTAGTGAACCACCTCCTTCAGGTGTTATTTTGTCGCTGACAAGTTGCGGTTTCTATGTTCCTAAATTGGTGGCCAAAAGTTTATCAACATGTTGATAAATCTAGTTGCCGACAAAGGAACGTTGGTGAATGGCGCTTGTTCCCAAATCCTAACTCTGTAAGCTAGGGTACATAATCGTATATCTGTCGGTAAGTGTAGACTGATTTGCTTAGGACTAATACCCACCACCCCCTCTTCTCGATGTCCGCCAGTCGAGCGAAGGGTTACGTAATTCGCCTGCGACAAGTTCACCGACTCCTATACAATTTGGGAACTAATCGTTCAACCCTTAATCGGTAGAGGGGTATTGGGCTTTAGCTCCATAGGGGTACTAGATTATTTTATATGATAATCGCCATGGCCCCGTTTTTTAGCTACCAAAGACAATTCAACAGCAAGTGATTAGTATGAGTTGAAGCAACAAAAAGTAAAAGCATGCAACCAGAATAGACGGAACATGATGTGCACAGCCAGTGAGCATAGTTGCATGATCTGAATGTCTTTCAGCAAGTTGATGAATATAGAGAAAATATCCCATTCCCAGCAAACTGCCCGTTAAAGCAGGATGATACCCCCTCATGCAGGGTGTCCCTTTGGACCGGCGTCTACCTACTACGATAGAAATTTAGACCTACCGATATGGTTCCAATACAAAAAATAAATATTGTAGACACATGTCTAGACATGCCAATTCACAACACACCGTAAGGGGTTGACTAATAAAAAAAGGTTACCATGGTCCCATTATGCCTCACGATATTACCAGGGCATTAATGCATACTTTGAAGTGTTATTTTCATTTTTAGATATAAGATACTCTATAATTCAGGAAATATTGCATCAATAATATTTACTAGTTCACATAGAACAACAATGTATTTTTCTTTGGCACTAAAAGCTTTGTTCCAAGTCAATCTGAGAAAGTAGTGATTTGAGACACTTAAACCTAATCAAAAATCACCAAATTTGCAGGACATACGAACATATATATCGTCCATCGAATTCCAAAATTCATAAATTTCTGATAAGTGTCTCAAATGTGATCGAATGCTCTGCGAGGCTCCCGATAAGCCATTGCAATCTAAACATGTTTAAATGTTATAGGGACTCTACGATATTGGTTTTGCATCGAAACAGAATCATAGACCCCCATTTTGTATTGATGTGTAATCGCAGAGCCATGGTCAACTGCCCCGATATTAGGTGACCTTCCGATGCGATTTTGATTTTGTATCGGGAGGGCCATCATAGACCATATCGGAGCCATATCGTAGTAGGTGGCCGCCGTGCCTAAAGAGGAGTTTTACTGTATGATTGTAATACCAAAGTCCATTCCTTCTTCTTTCAGTGATGATTTCTATGACCATGTACGGATTAAAGTGATCTTTAATATCAACGTACAATCTGAAATCACAGAACTCAGTATGTACACATGGCAGTTCTATGAGCACATCAGTCAGGACAACAGTTACTTCGCGGTCAATGGCAGCTTCTACACATACTACGGCAGCATCCTGTTTGAGACACCTGAATACAGCAATGTGATTGGTAAGTATAAATCGTAGAACCAGCAGGTATTAACTAGTTACTGCTGGTGTCTTACATCAACAAGTAGTTTTTGTGAAACACTGAAGGGATATATACAGTAAAAAAAATTTTTTTTGCATGATTCGAAAAGTAGCCCACACCCCACCGGGAACCCGGAGACGCTCGTATCGACGCAAATCATTTTTATCATATATACAATAAAACCCTGCATCTGGGGACAATTTGCTTGGAACAGAAATTCCAATTTAGTTTATTTTAACCCTGCTCAAGGAGGCACCCTGCTCTAGGGGGCACTTTGCTTGGCACAGAAGGTGTCCCCTTAACCAGGGTCTCAGCTATTATGAACTAGTTCATTTGTTATTTTACTCTCCTAGCGAGTTTATTTTCATAAATTGAAAATGTAATTTATTTCATCTCTGCATCTCTGTCTAAAATTAGGCTCTTCATACCCTGAGATCCAAATTATCTAAGATAAGCCTTACCATTTACCTAAAAACCGATTACAATGCTAGCCGATATTCCTAGTCCAGATGTTTGTGTAAGATAAATGCTGAAGATACATGTGCATAGATATCTACTTAAACATGGAACTGGCACATTTGTTATTTCACTTCTTTGTAGAAAATTTAGTTCTTCGTTTTGTAAGTTAAATTCTGTTTGAAATGAAATATAACCAAATTTAGAAATTTGGTTAACCAAGCTTTTTAGTTTTTCTTATACCTTTTATCACACTCCTGTCATTTTCCCCACATATATTTAACATCAGGAACTTGTACTCAACGACCATGGAGTATTGGAAAAAACACTCACTGGCAGATAATGCCATGAATGTTCGTAAATCAGTCAGTAATAAGGGTGATCTGAACCGCACTCGATCCATAGCCACTGAAAATATGCCATTCATTCTGGTTTGGTTCATGAGATTATGCTGCAACCAAAATTCATGGCATATTTTCAGTGGCTTTGGGTCTTGATGCAGTTCCTTCCTATTATCTCACCCCTGGTATTTTTCCCCATAGACTTAACATTGGAAACCCGTACTCAACGCCCGTGGAGTATTGTTGAAAAATACTCAACAGGGGATGATGTCACACATTTAAGCCAAATAGGCAGTGATAGGGGTGAAATAAAATCTGAACCGCACTCGATCCATAGCCACTAATATTATGCCATTCATTTTGGTTTGCTACATAATCTCACTCGGCTTTGCCTCGTGAGATTACTCCGCAACCAAAATTCATGGCATATTGTCAGTGGCTATGGGTCTTGAAGCAGATCCTTCTTAATACTTCACACTGGAACTCATGTAATACTCATCAAATCCTAAGTTTTAACTGACTTAATTCTTTTCAGAAATTACACACATCTGCTCCATCTTTGATGAAGTATCAGCCTGCCATGGATCGCCTTGCGAATCAACTGGATTCAAACCAGTCTGTGTGTAAGTATGGCATGTGTGACCAGTTCACCGACTCATCTTTTTGATCCTGGCAATAGAGTTTTTTCAGTGATGCACCAGGGGGATCCGGCTTAAGTGGTATTCACACGATGGGATTCACGTACCTCACAGGGTGTTTCTCTGAGACAAATCCCGCTGAGATTCTTTACTCGAACACAATTTTTTCATTTAAGTTGTAGGGTTCCATTTCCATGCTCAATTGTTTTTTGTTTTTTTTCTTTTTGACCTGTCTTGTCTTGTTTTTTTGATGGGTACGAGGAAGAACGCTAATTAGCGAATGTACTTTGTCCTGTATACTTAAACTACGAGCAAAAAGTGTGTTCATGAGCATGCAATCATAAATGAATAACACTTAAAAAGGTTTGAGTTAGACTGAGCCTATGGATAGTTTTCTGTAACCCACTTGCACCCAGTCAACTTGCCATTTCTGCCACTGCCTATCTAGGATCCAAACACATCAAGCACCAGTGGGCCCTGTGGTATTTTGGTCTTGAGTGATTGGTCATGGTCAGCTGGGCGAGCCTCTAAGAGACTATGACACTGGCTCCCTGCTCTGTTCTCAATATCACAGTTAATAGCACACAGATAGTGTAGGGATAGTTTATATACAGTACCCTGAAAGTGTATATGGACACCTCTAACCTCTAGATGATGTATATTATGCGTACAAGCACGCTCTAATAAAAAAGAATTGAAAATCAATCGCGGTATTTTATTTGACAGGTGTGAAAAGGGATTCTCAGGCGTTTACTGCGAGAAAGAGGAGGGGGCGGAGAAGTCTGGTCTGAAGCGTGTGGAGCTGGGGCTGATTGCCGCTGTTGCTGGTATGGTAGCCATAGTGCTGATTGTACTGATGTCTGTCTGCTGTTATGTTCGTGTCCACCACCACAAGATACAACACATCTCGACAAACATCAAACATGTTCCAGACTTCAATCTGAATGAGTAAGTCATATGGTTATTGCATATTTTATGGTTGGATTCTTTTGTTTTATTCACTTTTTATCCCATATTTCTTTTTATCATAAAAAGGTAGATTTTCACTTCATAATGTACTGCACATCTAATCTAGGTCACACAATGAAGAGATATTTGAATAAGATAAATTTGATAAGAGTTATGCTAACAGTATACTAAATCTCAATCAACTATATTAGTGTGAGGCCTCGTGTTACTCCCTGAGAAATGTCATGTTTAGAGGACTGCCAGATTGCGTTGCAACGGAGTCCAGCCTAGCATAGGAGTTACTAGACTGGTTCCCTGCCCATATGAATAAGGGACAGGTAACGGGTTCCTACGACCTTCAACTAGACTGTAGTACGTCCCGTTGTCACTAGGGCCAGGGCACTAGTGGACTAGTGGTTTGGCTGGGTTCCGTATATATCTCCGCCGAGCCCCCTAGTGGATACCCCGGGAACCAGTGTATCTGGTGGTCTGCCAATCCCACAATGCAACAGGAAAATGGAGGCGTTACCAATAATGCACCACGAAACTGCAACCTGTTACCTGGCCTTTAGTCTAACTAGGCCAGGCTGCCAGGCTAAGGAGTTACCAGGAGTTAGTCTGCATAAGAAACTATATCCGCAGGGTTGATGTTTTCTTGGTCTATATATTAATACACGCTGGTCACCTGTGGCAATGTATAACAAAAAAACTACATTTTTTTTCTCATCTTATAACCGTGTGAACTGATGCCTACCTAACATACGATATGTCACAGAGATAAGGTCCTTCTTGTATGTTTGATAACCCTAATAAAAAGCATTAAAAAATATATATATTGCTAATGTTTGTGCAATGTTAATGATTACAGTTGGTCAAGGCTATGGAAAATACTGCCTTCGCTTTTAATACTGCTCTTTGATCTTCTCATTGTTTATGTGTTCTGCTGTATTAAGATGCAAGAATAATGTTTGTTTAAAACCTTCTCGATGTGTTAAAGGATGTGTTTATCCTATTATTATGCACCATATGATTATAAAAGATGAGATGCAAAATGGCTTGTCTATGAATATGAATGTTTATGAATTTCCTCCTAACACAATGCATATGAGAGCAGATCATATTTTCTTTGAGATGCTTATACAATCTTTTGATTAATGATATTGTGTGGGATATTATATCACCCATGGTATTTTCCCCATTTATATTGGGGACTTGTACTGAACGCCTATGGAATATTGTAAAAAAAATACTCAATTGGGGATGATGTCACAAATGTTAGCCAACTGGTTGGTAATACTGGTGAGATAACTTCTGAGCCACACTCCATCCATAGCCTCCATTTTGGTTTGCTATGTAATCTCACTCGGCTTAGCCTCTTGAGATTACTCCGCAACTAAGACTCATGGCATATTTTCAGTGGTCACTAATCTCCATGAAGTTCCTTCTTGTTACTATACACCAGCTGTATATCCTGTAAATACGCACCATTTCACCAAATAACGTAAAAATACCGTACGGCACACCGTTCTGTACGGAAAAATACAGAACACTGTTCCGTAGGCATTGATTAAATTATAAGTTAGAATATTAGTTATTAGGCAAATCAAATATAAGTCAATCATTTTCTTGCTTTGGGTATATAGTAGAAATAAAACGACCCACCATGCTTGTACAAGCTACAACCATAATGGTAATTTACGGTTTGCACGGAACTCGGCGTAAATGCCTTGTTCCGTACGAACCGTAAATTATCATCTCGTTTTGTAGCTTCTATAGCACGGTTATGTCTTTCTATATATGTGCCTCATTCTTGTTATTTACATATATTTCAGGATCTATCGCCGTGGCGAATTTTACTTTCCCAGCAGGCTGAATCTACGTCACCAACGTCCAAGGTTTTAACCCTTTAACAGCAGGAAGATGCCTCAAGGCATTCCCCTGGCTATGGCAGGAAGATGCCTCCAGGCATTCCCCTGGCTACGGCAGGAAGATGTCTCCAGGCATTCCCCTGGCTACGGCAGGAAGATGCTTCAAGGCATTCCCCTGGCTACGGCAGGAAGATGCCTCAAGGCATTCCCCTGGCTACGGCAGGAAGATGCCTCGAGGCATTCCCCTGACTACGGCAGGAAGATGTCTCCAGGCATTCCCCTGGCTATGGCAGGAAGATGCCTCCAGGCATTCCCCTGGCTACGGCAGGAAGATGCCTCGAGGCATCTTAGAGGCATCATTAATACTTGCAATAGGTAAAAAGATGATTGCTTGATTTAAAAGAAACTTTGACAATGTATAAGAGCCATATTGACCTTTGATTTGGTATAATAGAATATAATCAGTCACCAAGATAAATGACTTACATCACATGACACATCACATGACATTGCTATTTCCCCAAAAAAGGTGCCTGCCGTAGCAGGGTCGTTTGGGCAGGCAATGCCTGCCGTGTAATGCTGAGCAGGGGAACTAGGTGCTGCAGGGAAAGGGTTAATTATTTCTCAACATCTTGAAAATCTCTGGAAATACAGAAAAAGGAAATTAACCATTTTACTTATATGCAACAACAACCAGAGACAAGAGATGCTTCACTATATCTTATAAAAATCAAGAAATAAAATTGATGTTCTCACACAAATATTCTTCACTGGAACAGAGACACTTCGCAATGAGTTATTCCTCCACAAGGAGATCGCTCTCTCCTGTTTGGGTTATTTGGTTGAGATGATGTCTAATCTAAACAGTTATGATGCTGAACATGTGAGTCCTATCAGGGTAGGATTGTATGACAATTGGAACCCCTTTAAGGTCATGAAATGGAATGGTCCAGATTTGCGATGCAACTGTGTCCAATGAATAGACAATAAATGGTGGTTTCGTGGACAGGCGACCGTAAACCACGAGAGGTTGACACGTAGTAATATACGAGCACTAGCGAGTGATTTACGACGTCAACCTCGAGTGGTTTACAGTTTGTTGTATTCATTGTGCATCTTTTCGAATAAATTCAACCCAAGAATTGACATATTAAAGAATATAACAATAGGGACTATTTCTTTGCTCTATAGAACAAAGGGACTACATCAACGTATACCACAGCTGTGAATCCGTATACCACAGATTTGAATCCGTATACCACAGTTATGGTATCCGACAAGTTTTATGAAACGGGTCGTGGTTTACTGAGTCCCCATTCATTTTCAATGGGGTCTTTGTATACCATGGATAATAATGAATAATAACTAATGATATAGTAGTCATAATATTGGTAAACTCTTTCCATGGAAATTCTTATCATTATGTTGCTGTCACTTTGGTACTATGTCGCTAGGTGTGGATTTCCTAGGTCTAATGGTGATTATCTAGGAGCAAACTAAACCATTATCCTACCCCTAATATAAAATCCCATAGGCTGAACATTGAGTTTCCGTATGCCACACTGACTGGCATACAGAGTTTTATATGCCACTAGCGGCATACAGAATTGTAATCAAGTAATATTCCAAAATCGAGGAGATGGGGTAGGATAAAATCAAAACCTGATTCGTTTTAATCTTGGCCACTGCATGCCACTCCTGGAGTTTTGGCTCCAAACTTCACTCGGCTTCGCCTCATGAAGTCACTATGCCAACCTCCAGTCATGGCATATGGTGGCCAAGATTTAAACTCATCCAGTTTTACGATATTATTCAATTATGTACGTAAGAACCTTAATTCTAATCCAAATATATTGAGGATTTAAAATGAAATCTCACTTATAATAAGATATAACAACACTATTAGGCTTACTTAGCTTCAATGGGATCAGCTGCATTTACTTTCATCAACTTTGACTTACGATGTATTCTATTACTATGCTTGGTGCTTTTTAAAGGGAGTTACAATAAACTATCTGTATTTCTGATAACTGTATTCTTTGTGTATCATTTACTTTCTTTAAGCAAATTGTTTAAACATAGATCTTGAATGTTAGGTTCATGAGTTGGTGCCGAAATTTGGACCCTGTGAGGGATGTCCCAATGTTGACATCAGAGCACAGAGTCTCATAAGCTACTCCTTAAGTATAGGGAGCCAAAGTGAACCCGCTAAAACGGCAGATCCCTGTGTTCAAAATACCATTTCTGGTGGCCAGTAAAAACGAGGCTTAGTGCTAAACCTATGGGGTTTGAGGCTAGACTTTTGTTCTTGTTTGTTACTTTTGAAGTGAAGTTTACTACTATCGTCTCTGAATAACTCTGTTTCGAAACTACGATGACAGTTGTTAAGTTTATTAAAAATTTGGATCTAAAAGATTGGAGAATGACACATATAGTCATATATAGTCAAAGTACTGAGCGCCTACATCCGGAAATGGTGTTTTGTAAACGGGTATCTGTGGTTTCAGCAGGTTCACTTTGGCTCCCTATAGGCCTAATTTACTACGATCATTTGCCACGAACCAACGATGACAGTTGTTGAGTTTATCCAAAATATAGACCCTCTAGATATTACTAAACTCCCTAATATTGCCCCGAGTAGGTGAAGGATCCGCTCCTGATTGGCCGGCTGCACCATGGCCGCCTGTCCCTTGATGATGATGAACAACAATTTACTGATTTCTAACTGGAGAAACCGTATATAAATTGAAATGTGTATGTAGAAATAACTGAATTTTCCATTTCTGCCATCGGATTTCCAATTTGAAGGTTTATAGAAATGTTAAACTGCAATAATTTTGAGTTATGGGTCAAGGGTCTATCACCGTACAATGACAAGGACCAGCTAACACCGGATCCTGTAAACACACTGAATTATGGGATACCCCAATATGGTCTATGCATTTAAAAAGATGGAAAATAACACATGTAATCTCGAACCACACATAGTCAAAATGCTGAGCACCACAATCCGGAAATGGCGTTTTGAGCACGGGTATCTGTTGTTTCAGTGGGCCCACTTTGGCTCTCTCTATGGGCCCAATAATGAATCGTACGAGATCCACGAGAGGGCGCCACTGACTTTATCACCCTAGGTTGAGAGCTTGTGGTATGAGGTTCGTTTGGGTTTATTAAATCCATTTAATATCTAGACGTATTATGATATGCTCTCGGTAGGACGAATATAGTTGTCAAATATAAAACATGCAGGCCTATATGTTCTGATTGGTAAAATAATTCGGTTTGGGAATTATAGATTTTCTTTTGTATTGCTCATTTTAAATAATTATCATGTTATGTAACCCCAGTTTAATTGATTAGTAGGTTGTTCCCATATTTTGCTTTTTTCAGGAATTTCTTTTTAGAAATTAGGTAGAATTTAAAATTTGATAGAAACTATAAAAACCATCCTCCCCGACGGGGAATTGAACCCCGGTCTCCCGCGTGACAGGCGGGGATACTAACCACTATACTATCGAGGATTGGATGTACCTGATTTGGCAATAAATGAATAAAAATGTTGATAACATATTGGCTCACCATATGTTCTGGCTTTAGTTATATAACTAGAGGCTAATAGTATATTCAGCATTGATGAATGAGCGTGCAATTATAAATGAATAACAATTGAAAGTTTTGGGTTAGATTGAGTATACGGATCCTTCTCTATAACACACTTGCACCCAGTCAACTTGTCATTTCTTCAACTGCCTATCTAGGATCCAAACAGATCAAGCAACAGTGGGTCATAAGGTATTTTGGTCTTGAGCGATTGGTCATGGTCAGCGGGGCACACCTCTCAGACCCTGAGACACTGGCACCCTGCTCTCTTCTCGATATAACAGTGAAGAGCACACAAATAGTAAAGGGATAGTTTTCTGGATGCACACTGAAAGTTCAATGTGACCACTCTAACCCTGACTCTCATCTCTAGATGATGTATTTAGCGCGTGCAAGCATGCTCTAAATATTGTAATAAATATTAAAAAAAGGTAATATCACTTCTATTGTCCACTATCATAACCTTCCTTTACAATTAATAATTGCATATGAATTCCGTTTGGAGCGCTTCGAAATATTCACTCGCTCGTTCATATTACTACACGCGGCAGACTTGATGGCGAATGGGCATAGAACAACACTCCTCAATTTCTTTCTTAGGATATATTTGTATTTTGTTTGAATTCCATTTTAAAGGGATGTAGAAGCGTTGAAAACATATTGTAATTTGTGAAAGAAACTTGTATCTTTATTTCTATAGATGAGTATAGAACCACATGATTCGTAAATATGTTATGTTAGATTATAGGGTCACAATCGAAAAACACTATACACTGAATTTGAACGTAAAAGTGGCATGGATACTTTGACAATATCATACAAAAATACAAACGCTAATCAGTCATACTTACTATTACACATGTATTAATATGAGGTAGACTACATTCACACAGTAATACCAGTTTGTGTCTTCAACTGGTTCTAAGTAGGCTAAAACACCTATCTTGTCTTAAATGTACAACAAATATCCTGAGCTCATCAAACCCATCAAGTCATCTCATCTGGTATTTCTGTTCTGTTTAATTTTACGAACGAGATTGTGCTGTAAAATGTCTACAGTGTGTCATGGACAGTGTAGAGTTGTATGTCCATGAGTAGGCTATGTATATGTAACGGTCAAAATTTTGCCACCATTGCTTAAGAGGGCCCGAACGGAAGACCAGCTCTAAGCCAAGTTCAGCGGTCTTCTTGCATTTTCTTAATCCCTAATAAAAACAATTTTTGAAGAAAAAAAGACAACCCCCCCCCCCCCAAAAAAAAAAACAGGAGAAAAGGATGTAGAGCATTAGAGAACTGCAATAAGTACATCTTTATTCAATTATAAATCATCAAATAATAAGTAATGAATATGGAATATATGTGATAGCAATTCGATATTAGCTTTCTATAATCTGAACCCTCGGCGACCTCTGCGATAAGCCCAAGTATTTGTCGCCCTGTCTTCCATATTATCCTACGCCTAATAAAAGACCGCCATAGACTTTACATAGGGAAATTTTATGTGGCAGGCCGTGACATAAAGTGCTTTTTATGCCACTAGAGTAATAACAATATTGACCAATCAGAGAGCAGGATGTCAGCTACTATGAAAAAGTTCTGTTGGTCGTTGACTCAATATTTATCATTTTAACAGTAATACAAAAGCAGATACCTGTGTTCAAAATACCATTTCCGGTGGCCAGTAAAAACGAGGCTTAGTGCTAAACCTATGGAGGTTTGAGGCTAGAATTTTGTTTTTGGTCTCGTTTGTTACTTTAGTTTATTATTATCGTCTCTGAATAACGCTGTCTCGAAGCTATGATGACAGTTGTTAAGTTTATCAAAACTATGGATCTAATAGATTGCAGAATGAGACATATAATCTGGAAACTATATAATCAAAGTACTGAGCGCCTATATCCGGAAATGGTGTTTCGTAAACGGGTATCTGCCGTTTTAGCGGGTTCACTTTGGCTCCCTATATAAAAAAGGTTGCGAACAGCGGCAGTATGGCAATGGTATGCATTCAAAACGATAGATGGCGCCACCAGTGAGTAGCGTCCGCGCGATCTCGTTCACCGACGTCCAGTTCGGGTAAATGTGTACTTTGGGGAATTTACCTTCCAACTCGTGGTTTATTAGACCTTTTGTTCTAACTTCGGAGTCCACGGCGGCCGCGGGTAGGTTATCAGAGGCTAGATGTGTGTCGCGCTGCCCATGGGCAGTACTGGTTATATACAATCTATCTGCAAGACATCAGGTACCACCGACCAACCTGACAAGTAGCCTACAACGTCGACGTCAAAATCTCACCGACAAAAGAATGACATAAATGAGATCAAGAGATAATTTGTCATCAGGGATTTAGAGAAATAAACTTGCATTAACGAGAATCTGATGTTCTTGGGGGAATATGTTCTGGGGAAGTATCATAAACTCGGGAAAGTGGGAAAATTGACTGGGTATTTAACATGATAATTGTGACGAACTCCCGGATCGGTAAATACTTGTCCTGACGCCATTAGGAGGGAGGAGCGTATTTACGAATTCGGAGTGAGTAATGGTTATCAGATTAAACGTCTGGTCATTTTTCCCTTTATCATACACCAGCAAATATATTAGATTAATAATAAATTACCTGTAAACGTCATTCGAAGTACAATTTGGACACACAGAGCTGGGACGGACAACAGTGTACGCCATACTGTGCCGCATTTTTACCATTAGGGAGCAGAAGTCAGTGAATAAAAGATAAATGTGCATAGTTATATAATACATACATGTATGCACTTTTATAGTTAGTGTTCATTTCGAATAATTTCTAAGGTACTTTAAATATCCTTTCTATCTTTTCCACTGGCCATGGTAATATATTTTCTTTACGTTTAGATACAAACCATGGGAAATGATACCGAGAATTTGAGTAGGTCTGTGACTTATAGTCAAGTCACATAAACTAAACGTCTTTTATAAAAGTGGCTAATACATATACGAAAATTTAGCAGAGGGAAAGTATGTGGTCCTTTCCTTTAGATAAATGTGATGGCCACGTTATTGTACAGTGCATGAATACTTCTTGAATCGAAGTTTTTGAAGCTGTGTGTTTATATTGTGAGGAAAGTAACTATGAATTTAAGGGATATCCCGAATCAATAGATCAAAAATGGAATTGTGTGTGTGTCTATATATCCCCTGGATTAATAGATCTGGAGGTTTACCCAGAACGTATAAATCCCGCTTTATGGGGAAATGTTCTGTAGTTTCTGTGTTTTGAAGTGTGGTATTATGGTGAAACGTTTTTACCTCATTGGGATGGGATTTCGTACCGCGTTCATTAGGATAAAATAGGCGTAGATGGTGCGTCTACTGTATATAGTTCCCGATTTCTTCAAGGGAAAATCGCCAAGTGCTTGGCGAGTATTGCGAACCATAAAATCCGTGTTAGGGCAGGAAGATATCATGGCATCATCTGTGCTGGGGCTGCTTCCGAGATTTAATAGAATTAAGTTTGAGGATTGTAAACTAAGTAATCGCTTAAATTATCTGTATGTATGATAGTTTTTGTTGGTATGAGAGTATGTACTATCCTGTTTTTGTTCCCTGACCATACCTGGGAAGAACGTCTTCGGACGACAGTGTGTGTCTGTAAATGTTTTTTTTTCTATCTGAATAAAAAAAAAAGTTTTCATGGAATGAAATAGGAAATATTGGGTTAATAATCCTAAAATTTCCACAGAATATAGATATAACACAGAGGGAAATATTCTAGGCGAAATGGATTATGGCATTAGGGCTGGCATGTCCCCCCATGTGATAAGTTTTTGAATTATTGTAATTAGTCTGAAATCTGGAGGTATATAATGCCACCACTACCTGCCATTAACCATGTTGTTCGGACACAAGTCAAAACCATTTAAAGGGTTAAAAGTAAACAAATATGATCAGGGAAGGTGAATGTATTGCTCTGCCGGGCTGAGGTAATGTGTATGTCAGTATGAGTGTACACACAATCATAGAAACAATTTGATACGCAATATAGACAATTATTGGATGGCGAGAAAAGGCTAAAATACTATGTAAAGTTTGGAGAATGTATGGAAATCATAGTGAAACGTTAATATAATACTTATATTAACGTTTCACTGTGATTTACATACTATGCAAACTGAAGTCTTTCAAATCTGATACATGACACAGAAACTACGCCTGATTTGGTATAAGTAAATTTCGTGAACTATGATACACAGTCCTCCTCCATATGAAGTGTTCTCGCTATATCCCCAGTGCTTTTTGGTATTTCGTTTCAAGCTTGAACTTTACTCTGAGATGGTCAAAAGTTCTGCTACACCATAAACATTTTTACTAAAGATAATTCCGTATGAGCCAACGTGTGTTTGTTAATGCAATCTAATACACGACTCTTTTGTTGCTATCACATATTACTGCCCGGGTAAGGAAAGTAAAATCGTTGATGATACGCATGCATATTAAAGTGTATGTGAACAAGCTTAGGCGTTCTTCATTGTTTGTCAAACCTTTCCAGAATCATAAATGATAGATTAACTGAACGATGCGTTATAATGGAGAGTGTAATAAAAGAAGAAACCAACAAGTTTTGGTCAAAGGCGTCATTCTCTACGAGTTCGATGCGGAGTGATATGAACGAGTCGAGAGCCGAGTGAATATCACGTATCATTCAAACGAGTTGGACAATGACTTCTTTGACCAAAACGAGTTGCTTTCTGTATTTATATCACCCCTGTATACACTAATAGAATGGACAACACACAGGATATAGACCATGGAGAACGGACTTCAATACTCGTAGGGGCATGGAGAACGAGTTCCTAATGTTAAGCCTATGGACAAGAACAAAAACACCAGGAGTGAGATAAACCGTCGAAACCCCAGCCACCTCCAAGCCTCGACACCAGAGTGCGTTGTGTGAGAAGACACCGTTTCGCGCGCTCTCTCGACAGACCATAGCGCATGGCCGGGTCATTTTACGAGTGGTAAGCGGCCGCGTCGGAACGCTCGGCTCACAACAAACCAGCGTTCGGCTGGAGCAGCGACACACCACTCTGTACTCCTCAGCGTCTTTACACGGATTTACCGCCAAAACGGAGGACGACACGCCACCATGAGCTGAGGACCGTCACTGTAAGTCGTCTGCTACTTGTTGACGTAGATTTAGTGTGGTTTTGATTCGTATTTAAGGCGGGAAGTGAATCAGAAAGGTGCGGTGTTTCTGTACGGAGCGCGGGCCTAGTCTGTGGGACGGGGGACCAGCTGGAGAGTGGCTGTTGCTGCTGCCGCGAGGGGGGTTGATGCGATACCAGCCGGTCCCTTTAAGAAAAAAAAAGCTGAACTAATAACTTAAGATACAGTTAAATCATACTCCGATTTCAACTCAATACTGGAATCAGTGTCTTGATATCAGTTTAGACTGCAATGCTTTTGTGTTGGTTTCTACGCAGTAGCAGGGTAATAGACATAAAATCATTGATAATGGGATGACTAAAAAATCGTCTTGTTTGTAGCATCGATGAGTTGTCCAGGGTGGGTGTAGGACGGCGGGCGGCGGGCGGCGGACGGCGGGCCGGTCTACAGGCGGGTCTGAGGTGTGCACACGCCCGGGGGAGGGAACCCACCTGCCCGCGGGCTCGTTGTTTCTAACCAGGCAGTACAAGTCAAGGGTTACTACTTCAGTGTGCACGAACTGCACTCAGCTTTAGTCGGGGAACGTCTTGAAACGGTCGTGAACTAATTATACCTCGAGGAAGGAACTTCAGAAAGTGGAAGGACTAGGGTTCTGTCCTTGGGTTAACGCTTATTTCTTTTTAGGATATTTTTTATTCTTGCGAGTCTCACATACTAAGGTAGTTATTGTTCACAACCCTAACGTATCTTCTCATACTAGAGTATAGAATCGGACCAGTTTGACGATGCGTAGGGTGCATGGTAGCCCTGTTTTCAGTAGGCTCCAGGGCCAGTATTTCAATAAGTCGTGTTTTCATTCGATAAGGTTCTATATTGCATGAGGCGCGAACATTGGAACTGGTTTCCAGAAGATAGAATTCATAAAAGTGTTAGTTCTTTATGGAAATCATACGCGGAGAGAGGTCTTTAGATGCAAGTGGCATACAATCAACAGTACAGTCACAATATAACAATATCAACAGATTTGGGTAAATGCTATTGGTATTATGGTTATAGTACACGAAAATAGGTGTATGTGATGAAGAAATGATGAGTAGTGTAAGGTAAGGGTGACGAACTACAAATCCATTGATAATTCACTGTGTTTATATTGTTGAATTCCTAATTGATGAGTTGCACCTGTGATTCTTTTTTATTCTTTGCACTGTCCTTTGTTTTATACCATACATATTCTTGGAAATTGAAAATTCTCAATCCAGCTCATAATAAGATCAGAGGAGAACTTATTTTCACCGATGCTTAGCCGTTTTGTAACCGTATATAGATTGTACTTCATTTCGGCACAGGAAAAAGTGTTCCACCTACAAGAACCTTACTTCTTTTGTGATACCATAACACAAAAGCTATAACAGTTGGCACATCGCAGTTCGTGTTTGATATCTCTATGTACATATGGGTATGATGCTTTGAATCATTTTCAGTATCTCACAGCTCTCTACTGACTTGTAAAAGACATATAATATGTGTTTGTTCATTAGGGAATACAATAGAAGAAACTAGTCCGAGAGGCTCTGACTGTCTCGTGTTGTTTGCCACACAGGCAGAGTTTCTCGGACTAGGAGAAACACGATACGAAAGAATATCATACTGCCACAGTGAATTATCTATCATAACCTCATGCTCGGCTGGTAATATGACATCGTTTTCTATTATGTTTCAGGCATTACTGTGGATATTTTATTACAACTCCTATTGGATTACTTCACTGCTGTTCTGACGGATATATCATCACAAACGAGGAAAATTGTGTCCGTTTTCTGGATAAAGGATTACGACTCTTTGGATCAAAACTTCCAGTAAACGTTTAAAATTTCGCAATATCCCATTTAGATACACACCAGAAGTTTGTCTCTTCATTGGGTGTACCAGTTTCATTGCACTTGCCATGCTGATTCCAGTCTCGCTGGGAATTGTATAAATTGCTGGAGAGACCACGAGGGATGGGGTCGGAGTCGGCCCACAACACCCGGCCTGGGTGCGGTATGACGCCGGGGCAGACGGGCCGATGTTCCCGGGCTGCCCCCGCTGGATACCCCCGGGGCGGGCGGAGGGGGGTCCGGGGGGAGTTCCCCGGCCTTCACCGCCTCCCTGCCGGGGAGAGCGCAGCGCCAACCCGGTCTCCTCATCGTGCAGTGTGCGGACGGATCTTTACCACTGAGGAGGATATTCTACGACCACGGATTCACCAGGATTCTGAGTTTATCACCTGCACATGCGGCGGGGCATTAAAGGGGGACAATTTTTGGCGCGCTTCGACGGAAATGTCGTCTGCTCAATCCACAAGAACAATGGCGACCGGATATACGTCACTAATACCAACATGGCGGCAACTGACGCTGCTCCTACTCACTCTTCTAGTCACTCTGACGTCACACGTGACGTCAGCGCAGACGTGGGAAGCGGAACCCGTCGACACTGACGTCATGGAGAATGGACGGGCGACGTTACGCTGTCAAATACGCAACCTGGGGGACAGTAAGATCGCCTGGTTGCGCGCCAACAAGAATTTCTTCGTGGACGGCGACCGGTGGGTGGCGCCACCGCGGTTTAACGTCAGTAAAGTGGCGCGACCGGAAGTGGGAGGATACGATTTGATTCTGAACGGAGCGACGCGCGCCGACGACGCCGACTACACGTGTCAGCTACAGTCACAGACGCTCATCGCTACGGCCCACCTCACCGTGCTAGGTAAGTACGCAAGGCCGCCTTATATTAAATGAAGGAAACCCACTTTTGGGGCCATCCATAAAATATGTATGTAGAATCTGCAATCTTTTTTTTACCCCCAACCCCCCCTTCTCAATTTTGTAGGTGATGGAACAAAAGAGGAGCATACACAAAATATCCAAAATTTTGGACCCCTCATCCCAACTCCCAATCTTGTACGCTATAGAACAAAGAAGAAGCATATGCAAAATTTCCCAAAAAGATTTTGACCCCCCACCCTCATTGCGAACGTACTCTATGGATGACCCCTTTCCATGTTCAGTGTATTATCTTCGCATGTGTTGAAACAAAGATCACGCAGATGCGACGCAGACGCGACGCAGACGCGACGCAGACGCGACGCAGACGCGACGCAGACGCGACGCTGTGGTCTTGGCGTCCGCGTCTCTTCCGCGTCTCGTCCGCCATGTTTGTTACACAATGAGACATTAACGAGAAAAGCAGTCAAATATCGCTGAAATTACCACAAAGCATCCAATCCTGGAAATATATGTCTAGAGAAGAAAAATAAATATTCTCAGTCAAATATTCAGTGCGAGAAGAGTCCCTTTCATATATTGTTTTGCTGTGGAAATTGAAGTTGAACAATATATGAGTCTGACTATCGAGCTTTAATTGAAAGTCTGACAAGAAGTTTCCAACCCGTGTGCGAATGTCTTTCAAATGAAATAAAGTTCACACCCGCTGTGAATGCGACACAATAAGTAAATAAAATGGCATTTTTTTCTCATGATTTTAGGTGGACATGTTTCTAATAATGAGCAAACGTCCTGACTATGGGCGAAGTGATGTCCATTCTAGGTATTTCGTACTGTGAATACGAGTCCTGGCAGTATTTCCCCTCAGACCTCCGTAGATAAAGCCTGTGTCTGTGAGAAGCACTCTGACTGGCCAGATGCAGTGCCACGTGACCTCACAACACCGACTTTCCTAATAGCGCTTGGCGGACGCCTTTTTGAATTATTGAAATGCTGGTGCCCTGTGAACTCTGCTATAAATCATTAACACATCCAAGAACCAGCGGGTGGATGTAGAGAGAGAGAGAGAGAGAGAGAGAGAGAGAGAGAGTGAGACAGAGAGAGAGGGAGGGAGACAGAGAGAGACAGAGAGAGAGGGAGACAGAGAGAGAGAGAGAGAGAGAGAGAGAGAGAGGGAGAGAGACAGTGAGACAGAGAGGGAGAGATAGATAGATAGAGACATTCAGAAAGAGAGAGAGAGACAGAGAGGGAGGGAGACAGGGGGAGAGAGGGGGGGGGGGGGGGGAAACAGGGAGATAGAGATAGAGAGAGAAAGAGACAGAAAGAGACAGGGCAGGATCTCTGTTAGGAGAGTGAGGGCAGGATGTCTGATTGGAGAGTTGTATCCGCATTAACCAATCAGAACGTCCCGCTCAGAGCTGTGAGATTTACGACCAGGGGGTGGTTTAATAAAACACAGACATGACAATTGTAATCAACCAGTCTCAGACTGGGCTGGAAAAGATAACGCGAGTGGCAGAATGTCACATTCTGATAACTGGAGGTGCACTAGGGTAGGGGAACTAGGGGAGGGCTTGTCATACCACACCTCTGTTCTCAGTGATGATTGGTTGGTGTAAAGTGGGATTCATACGATGGGATCCATGTAATCTCATCAGATTCTGTTCCTTGTTAAGTGGAGTTCACACGGTGAGATTCATGTACTTCACAGGTTTCTAAATCTCATGACATTCTCTTCCTTGTTAAGTGGAATACACACGATGGGATCCATGTACCTGACAGGGTTCAAAATCTCATGAGATTCTGTTCCTTGTTAAGTGGAATTAACACGATGGGATTCATGTACCTCAAAGGGTTCAAAATCTCATCAGATTCTGTTCCTTGTTAGGTGGAATTCACACGGAGGAATTCATGTACCTCATAGTGTTCAAAATCTCATGAGATTCTGTTCCTTGTCAGGGGTAAATGTCGCCAACAACTGCAGGGGAGAAACATGTCTCATGGGAATGAAGTACAGAATCTCAGGAGGATTTGTCTCAGATAAACACCCTGTGAGGAACCGGTTCGTCCACAGTAAGGACGTTTCCTGATATTACTGATCTATCCTGCTACCCCATTATTCTACCTGCCACTCCGTTCTCTATTAGAAATCTATAATTTCCAATTAGCCAGTTCGATTTTACTACATTTTACTACATTTTACTACATTTACCAACATGCCATTGTCTGTGACTGGATTTATCATCATGTTGGTAAACTTTTGGTGAGCGATTTAAGAACATCACCAAAAACTTGTCAGCGACAAATGAACATCTCAAGGAGGGGGTTTCACTAATTGTTGGCTGACCCTTGTCTAGCTGTCCTACATCTACCGCCTAGGGCTGACTACGTTAGGATGGCTCGCCTGAGACAAATTACGTACCTTCGTCACCGACAAAGGTACATCAATGTTCTGAAATCGGTAGATGTGTATTGGGCCTATGATGCGGAGATCCCACATAAACAAACTAACCTCTGTGTGCACCGATACTGGGGTGACACTCATCTGTTTGCCTTTTGGACTCATCTGTGATGCCAACCTTTTTTTATGCGACCTCGCAGTCACAACATAACGGACACAATTGATTTTATTTAGTGTCTCGTATTTTATTAGGAATTTATGAATATATGAATAGTCAGGTATTGTTTGATGTTGGAATAAAAACGGATATCCTGTTTTCGTAGTGAGTCAGTGAGTATTAGAGGAGGGGTTGGGTGAGTTATTTACGTCCGAATAATCCCTCGATCTCTGTCTCGTCCGCTGATGTATTACACAACACCGGAATAGTCGGAATAATACTTGGATTTGAATATCATTAAATGGAGTCACTATAAAAGTCACCCGCATCATCCGCAAACACTGATAAAACTTTAAATTCACAACACCGTAGCGGACGTGGAGACTATCATCCGTTATAGATTTGAATAATATTTGCCAGTTCCCCCCGTTTTTAACTTATCTATGACGCATTGAATTTTCCTGTAGCTTCGTTTCCATTGGCCGACGAAAATAGCACAAGTTATAAGAGTTTCCCTAAAGTGTGTTGGTGGTGCCATCGACAGCATTTTGATATCAAATATTCAGTAAGGGTGCATTGTGTATGCATGGTTTCTACTGCATTTTCCGGTTACACTTCGATTTGTTTCTCATATCAGAAATTCGTAATGCTCCTGTTGCATAATGTATCCCAAATTAATTGCTGAGTATTCTCTTCAAGTCCAGAGTGTCCGCCTACAAGTGGTGCCGCTTACACGGGGTTAAAATAAACATCTAATAGAGGGAACTGTTTCGAGCAAACGTGTCCGTTAACGCAGGGTGTTCGCTTACATAGGGTGTCCATTAGGCGGGGTTCTACTGTACTAGGTAACTTTTTGAAAATACACTATTCATTATGCCGAATATATTATCCCTAAAACCTATAAAAGCCTATGTTTTTGACTTTAAAAAACCTTTAAAAACAAATTATTTAAAAGAAAAATGCTTGCAGCGTTTATTTCAGGAAACAATGAATTACATGTATTGTACAGTTTCAGCATACAAGGTTATCATCAAAATAACGGAAGATTGCATAACCTCAGAAGGATTTATTAATATGTAATCCATAACAAGTCTGAGGTCTTATGTTCTTCATGAAAATGTGGAATTCAGCTAGCGAACGCTGTTTTTGTTTTTGTTTTTTTTTTGTACACAAGGAAAGATACTGGACAGATCACAAGATAGAACAGACATACAGAAAAAGTAAATGAAAATGACAATGAGTCTGATATAATTTTGATTTTCAAAACTGACTTTAAAAAACTTTATATATTGAGGAAGCGGGTATCGGGAAGCAACTGTAAATTCAAAAATCGCTCTGTGAGCCATATTTGGCTGCCGCATATTCCAGCCACATGCCGATCAGCGGAAGTGTGTCATAATTAAGCAGAACTGGTTTGAGAATCGTATTTCTAACCACTACGCCACGAGTTTGGATCGTAGTAATCGTCACGTTGCGTAGCTGAGTGACGATTACGGAGCATCCAAACGAGTGGCGTGGTGGTTAGAAATACGATTCGAAAACTGTTCTGTATTTATCTCACCCCGTCCACAGACATTAGAATATAATCAAAATATCAGTTTTCTACGACTTCACGAAGTAAGTCATTAAACATTCCCACAAATAAACTGCTTAAAGGCAGTCCGTTATATGTCTCATCCATCTTCGCAACACTGGGGCTTGTCAATGACACCGGAACTTTTTTTTTTCCTAGTCGCTGATTCGCTAGTCGCATCTGACGTAATAACGCACACACTCCGCAACGAGCATGGCGTAGTATTGTCGCTTTACCGGGGTGATCGTTGCATTTTATTTCTAACGTTATTCCTATGGCTAGACCTGTTCCAGGGGTGAGATAATATCATAAAACTCACGCTCGTTGTACACTTGCTCCACGTAATTGAATTTCACGCCAATCGAAGCACTTGAACCACGTAGAGGAGGGCTAAGAGGGGGAGTTGTTTAATAGCCTTGGGGGGCTATGTGGGCGCTATTAGCCCAGGCGTCAGGCACAGAAACCGTAAAACCCACCTGAGGATTAAGACGGGGGATTAGACACACCGTTACGGCACTTAGTTAAGGTATTACCTGCACCGTAAACACTACAAATATTGCACAACTCTGAAAACAGAAGGTGGCACAAGGGCTTCCCATGTTACTCTGCTCGTGTTTTTTTTACGACTTAACCTCTTGTAGCCGAGAGAGGGGGAGATTTTAAGACCACATTTGTTTGTGTTATTTATGTTGTTTTTATTTGGGCGCCACGTTGAGTGTTGTATTCAATATGCAGACTAAAATGTCTCGGTTTCATATTGAATAATCCATAAATCCAACCTCATATTGATAACTGTGTACTCCAGTATTTTCTCATGAGGAATGGTGATGTTTACGTTTTTACTGCTTGGTTTTGTTCGGAAATAGGTCTGAAAACAGCCTAAGGCCCAACCCATTTCCCCATCGAATGATATGAGAGTTGTAACATATTTCCATTCTTTCAATTTTATAGACGAAGTGCGAAATTTCACGCTAAATTACGAAGCAGATTTGTTTAAGTGTTAAACATAACTTCAACTTAAAATGTCTGAAGATATTGTTAATTGGGGCAATATTTATTGGATTTTATTTAGGAATTTGATATTCAAAACTCAAGTTAAATCATAGCCTCTTGTAAGTCTCAGTCGTTGAGCAAAGACTAAAGCTATGGACCATTACTCAACGCTGTGTACGATAGTCATCTCATAATGGAAAAAGTACTTAGCATTCATTTTGCGCAAACACTTTTAAGCACAGACTACAAAGTTGCAGTTAAGCAGATATTGTACCTGAAATCAAATGGTAACGGAACATTAACAAAGGTGTTTACCATAAGCCGATTTTTCTCTGACCTCCCATGATGCACTTCGTCAGCTCCCGGCGTGCACCGCGTGAAATCTCTGCCTGTTACTTCCGGTAGAGGGGGTTTATTTCACAAGGAACTGTTTCACCTAAAAAGAAAATCCTAATTTCTATTCCTACCACTAAACTCCCCACCACAGACCCATATTTAGGATCCTTCACCCTGTCTTAGATCCTTACTTTTCTGGGCATTAACTTGGGCCAGGTACCAGAATACATCTTAAAGCTCTGTTGTCCCATAGCCCTCTGCTGTTTAGGAACCTGTCGGTATGCGTAAGCTTAGACCAGCTTAAGACTTAGTAATATCCGCGTTAGAAGTATAAGTTCAGGTACAAGTCAAGCAGTACTTACACCCGACATTTACGACGTGGTCACCAACTCGATGACCCTCGACTTTGGAAACCCTTTGTATTAACAGAAACGATGATTAACTTGTGTTTCCCAAGGACCTCTCCCAACCTCTCAGCACCTCTTCAAGGTCAAGTACTATTTCTGTTGTTTTTGGGTTGAGCTTCTGATACGACCTTTGTTGTAATGTGTAGAACTCAGTTCAGTAGAATTGTAGATTATTTAGGTATACAAAAAATACAAAATTAGGTTTTTGATGCTCAAATTTCCCCACTTCAGAGAGTACATGTATGTTTTTTAAGACATATTAGAAGTACATGAACCCCAGCAGTGGAGGGTTTATAAAATTATCTGAATATGGGAAAGGGGAGGATGTTTTTTGGAGAGCATGGACACAATAAAGATTAGACTAGCTTCAGTCCCCGCATCCTATGGCTAACCCTTTACCTACATTACCTAGACTTGCTCAAGTCTTTGATTATGAACATTCATTAAATGATTAAAGAAAATAAGAATACAATTCATTATAGCATGTGTCCTTCTCTGACTGGCCCATGAATCACTCAGAAGGTGTGTGTGTGTGTGGGGGGGGGGGGGGGGGGGGGTAGGACACAGGGACTGAGGCCAGTCTATACCTTACCCCTCCTCACTGGGATACAGGTTTGATTCATGGGCCAGTCAGGGAAAGATCCATATCATAATGAACTTTATTCTGATTTCCTTCAATCATTTAAGGACTGTTCATAATCGAATACTTAAGCAAGTCTAAATGAAAATCTCCCACGTGGGAACCACACTGGATACATTCACTTCCATATATGGGCATCCACCGGATGTGCTTCGTTCACCATGTCCCTAAACCCGGTACGTATACCCCGTGCAGTATCACGTACAACATTATTACATGCCAGAGAAGAACGCTGACCGACTTTCACCACGCTAACGCGCTCCGTAAAAGAACGCCGCGTCTTCCGGTCACGTGACAGACGCAGGTCGGCGTCCCTAAGCCGCAGCGCCCCCTGGGTACAAATCGGCGGGAATCGGCGGATTAGGGGATCCCAGGCCAGGTGTAAATAACTTAAACAGCGGCTAACGGCTTGATTTAGCTGGGTTACCTTTTGTCGGCTCCACACTCGAGTTAGCGGGACTGGCGGTACTGCTACACACGACTTGCACCTATTATACACAATGGCCGCCAAGGTACGGCTAGTTATGTTGCTGTGGCTTAGGTTCAGAGAGCTGGTGCATTCGGGAAGGCAAGATCTAGACCATCTGATACAAATGGAGAATCTACTATTGCATATACACACACGTATATATATATATATATATATATATATATATATATATATATATATATATATATATATATATATATTCGGCCATATGTATATACCGATGGCCGAATGTCTATGGAATGCTACCTGCTGCTAAGGGTGCAGTATGAATGTAGTTCGGGCTCACTGAGATGTAGTGAATAAGTTATAGAAAGATTAGTTAATAAGTGAATTAAATGGCATTAATTCGTGTTTATAGGTATATAATTATAAATAAACGCAATGACTGAGTCCTATGGATGCCGTTCTCAGCCTTTTGTAACATAAATACCTCCCTCCACCTCCGGCCCTGGGACATGTTTATGTAAAACAAAGTACCTCGAAAGGCCACCCCTATGGGCTCAGTAACCACGTTTTCTATCAGTACTTCTACTTTATTCATTCGCAGTGAATGAAGGGTACATAATAACAGATTATGGTATCCTAGAAGTCGGCAGGATGGCTCAGTTTCTAGCACACAACTCGCCTGCGAATCACCATCCTGGTCCCACGGTCAAACAACAAGTGTCGCAGTCTTTCCTGCTTGTCTGTCACTCCTATTTTACATACTCAGTCTTGAGATAGCATGACTCTGGCTGTTCCTGTGCCATCAGCTGAATGACATACTATCTCTCAGATCTGACCAATCAGAGGGCACCAATCAGTAGATATCCTCAGTCCCATATTTAGCAGTAAACAATGTAATTGTTAATCCTAACCACCTGAGTCTCAAACCATTCTCAATATATTATTATTTTTTTTTATTCGATATCATTTTGAGACAATAATACTCGCTCTCATGAGCGATCTTCCGTATTGAAGTCTTGTGGACACTACAGGACATTACAGTATAGGCAATTTGTACATAATTATACATAGAAAAACAAAAAACAAAAACAACATTCACAAATCAACATACATATTTTCCATATATATTGAACAAAACAGAGAATTTTCTTTCATTTATCTATGTTCATTGTTTGAATCACTTCCTTCACCTTCATTTTAAATTTATCCATCTGGTGTATAGCTTGGACTTCCAATATATCAAATTGTTCAATAAATCAATACTACTCTGGCAACAATTTCACACCGAAACTGCCCTCTGTGAAGGGTACGAGTGCCATGGACGATATGAGGGATACAATAGACCAGTATTACTCCCCTGAGCAGTGTAACACTTCTATACACAGTTTTATGGCGCTGTAGGTGTGACAAAGTGGCAGCAATAATAAAGTCAATCCTGCCTGAGTCACACAACGTCTGGTGGGCGATAATTGGTGATGTAACCGCGGTGGTTAATCAGATTGGTCGAGTCCGCTGGGAACTCAGAGAGTCACGTGGGTCAATCCTAGGTTGTGGTGATGGATTCTGTACTCGTACATTCTATCGATGGATTCATCGGAAACTATAACCAAATGCGTTTAAGGGTGTATTTGTTAATAACTAGACGCTTCGGATATGTAAGACAGACATCAGTAAAGGCATTTGAATAAAAATGCCAGGATACAAATATCATTGATGATATTATGATTGAAATAAAAAACGAAACAAAAACGCCATTATGACAGAAAAAAAGACGAATAAAAAAAGATATCCGGAAGATACTCAAAAAAAGGTTTAGAAAATCAATCATGGCTACCATGATCATAGAACATGTTAAATGTAGATACTGTTCTTACATTTTCCACGCCCGTTCATCAATGATATGCAGATTCAAATTGATTGCTATGCAAACGACATTGATTTTTTCATTATTAAACACTGTTAAAATGACCTGCAGGGTAAAGCCACACCACAGTGGATGGGAGATAATGTTATCGTTGATGAATAGCCTTCTATACCGTGCCAAAATCAATTATTTAAAGTGTTTTCTGTTTTTCATCGGCAGGAGGCTGTTGGATATTTAATGTCCTAGATCTATATGAGTCTACAGCAAGTGCTAACTACAGGCTATTGACCATTAGCTGTCTAGAGCTAGGCTCAAACACATTGGCGAGTTTCTATTGTGCGGCGAGATAATGTACATTAGGCCACTCAAAAAAACCAACTTGTTTATCATCACCAAGCCATGAAAAATATGACGAGGGCGCTTTTTTTTGTTATTGTTGTTGTTGCTATATTAAAGATGGTTTTTGAAGTGCCATAAAATGGGCTTCAGACATACAGTATAACCCCGCATAAGCGGGCACCCTCCGATCCGGGCCAAAGTGGCCGCTTACGCGAGGTGTCTGCTTCCAGATTTTTACTGGCTCTACATTTAATGCATCCTTGACATCAGGAGCTTTAATTTGATGCTAAATACACGTACCTTTCATAATTTCTATCAAGGTTCACCTATCTAAAAAAAGAAAATAATAACCCCAAATAACTTTAAAATACTTGTTTATGATGTACGATGATATAAAATAAAGTAATATCAGCTATTCAAAAGGTGAGAGGTAACTTATTAGAATGTTTCTTTAAAAAATCACCTGATGAAGTATCATAAATTGATACGAAACGTCGTGTTCACCGCTGATACCATATACCACACCACCATTGTCATTTTGGTTGCAATACATCATTTTTAATGGAATCAACTGTGTCTGTTTTTTTGTGTCTTTTTTACTTTATTTTCTTTAAAAAATATAACATATTTCACCACACCCTCTGTGGAGGTATTACCCATGGTGCACCACAAAAAGGCTGGTGTTACCTGGCCTATAATGTGAGTGAGTATACAGGCCAGGCTTCCAGGCTTCGTGTGTGGGTGACTTAACTAGATTTCTTAGTAATAATACGGGTTGTTATCCAGGTTACCTGCCTCTGTATACGCAGGCCAATATCCCTGTTGTCAGTCTGAGGTTGTCAAGACGACAACAAACGTTTAAGTGGAGAGTCGAGTACCGCCATATTGTCACTCCAGTGACGTCAGAACATGGAGGGGCGGGCCCAGGAACGTGACCCCGCCCATTACAACGACACCCACCTGTCAATCAAACCCCAGAGTGACAGGCGGGTATCCCAACTCACAGTCAAAATAATAGCACACATAAGTAAAACAACGCATAAACCACCTAGCCCAGTATTCCATTTCGTGAACGCCGGCCCCTAAACACCCTCTTCCGGTTTCGCTGGTTTCCTGCGGGAAGCCATATCGATATAGATACTGTAGTATTTTGGGCCGGGTACCAGCCGACCTTTTCTAAATGTCGTCTGGTGGTTACATGTAGTGTTTCCGTTAGATTACCTGAAGCCCGCCAGGTGGGGTGTTGCTTCTCTAAGCTCCCATAATGCTTAGCGAAGTTCCTATCACAACTAAGTCTATTGGGAATCTGGAGTAACAAACCAGAAAGAGAAATACGGGAGCGAAATGAATATATCCGTTCAAAATGGTACACATACAATGTACGTTCTCGCTCGAGTTATATCAGAACATTTTAAACCAATCTGCAAGCGTACTTCCAACACAAGAGACTAAAGGCATATGCCTACTAGGCGATTCCTGCCCCTGAGACTACTGCTGGGCATAATCGCTGGGAAACGGCATTTGTACCGCGGATGGGAGGGCATAGTCGGCGACTCTGTCTAGGTCACAACAAGGGGCCAGCGGCTATGCCCTGATATATTTCAAAGATGTTTGAAATTGAATCGCAAGAGACTGGTGCCCTTTTTAGGGGTAATCCAGACACCGACTCAAGCCTGAACAACAAAGGATAGGGCAATAGTCGTCAACGATTTTGCCATTTTGCGTTCACACTTGGTGACTCGACAAATTCCTATAAATTCTGGCTGATAGTCACTGACGATGCCCCAAAATCGCTTAGTGGGAACCAGGCTTAAAGGAGCAAATACATGCAGCAACGGTGGAAATAATTAGTAGAAACCAAACGAGAACGCCTCGTGTAGTAATACACAACCTGCCCATCGTGGCATAAACATTGACAAGGCTAACTCCAGTTCAGTTTCGTATTTATCCTACCCCATCTCATCGATATACAGAGACAATTTTGTAATTATCAATGTTAGTAGCGTATTGACACTCATCGGAGGATGGCCACATTTATCAATGCTGCCGGATCTACTTTCATTATCTCGTCCCTGATTGGTCCGTTTTTTATTCACCTCGGTGCATAAATAATGCTCTGTCAAATACATTGAGTCAATGTTAAGGGGTATGATAAAAACCAACTAAGAAGCAGGAGAGACTCTATATATCACTTTAAGTCCGTTTTTATCTGCTCCTAGGAGAAGCTCAAGAGGGGAACTGGGCAGGTTGCTTTGGCAGTGTGAGCAGACGTGGCGAAAATAAAACCAGAGAACATTCGGATGACTGTCAACAAGAAGCCAACCAAACATTCTACTTTCACCGAGCGCCCTCCTTCACCACCCCTCCCTCCTCCCTCCCTCCCTCCCTAACCCCCTCCCTCCCTAACCCCCTCCCTCCCTAACCCCCTCCCAGCCTCAACCTGGTCTAACCCCAACTCCACCCTGGTCTCCGCGTTCCCATGGCAACTAAGTTTATTTGCACCTGGGAAGTAAAGCTCGGTCACACCTGTGAAATCTCACTTGTATATTGCCTCCTCCGGAGAATTCTGCCCGTGATGACGGGATCTGGGGGGGGGGGGGGGATCTGCGTGGGGGCTGGCTGGCTGGCCGGGAGGTTGAGTGTGCTGAGAGGTAGGTGATGGTGTGATGGGAGGTGGGGGGGGGGGGTGATCGTGATGGGGGGATGGGGGATGCAGAATCTCGGGAATCCTCGTGAGAGTGGCTCGTGGTGAGGGGTGGCTTTGATCATGGAGGTGCTGATGGAACAGATTCAACCGACGAGCGACGTTAGTGGCTTACATTGAGAAGAGCAACTCAAATCAGTTCCCATCGTGTGACTCGTGGGTCAGTACTGTGACTCGTAGAGTGGTTCACAGCGTGTGACTCGTAGAGTGGTGCACAGCATGTGACTTGTAGGACAGTTCACAGCGATTGACTTGTAGAGCAGTTCACATATTGACTTGTAGAGCAGTTGACATATGGACTTATAGATCAGTTCACATCATGTGAGTCGTAAAGCAGTTCACATGTTGTCTTGTAGAACAGTTCACATATTGACTTGTAGGACAGTTCACATATTGACTTGTAGGACATTTCATATATTGACTTATAGATCAGTTCACATCGTGTGAGTCATAAAGCAGTTCACATATTTACTTGTAGGACAGTTCACATCATGTGACGTATAGGACAGTTTCCATCATGTGACTTGTCGGACAGTTTCCATCATGTGACTTGTAGGACAGTTCACATATTTACTTGTAGGTCAGTTCACATCATGTGACGTATAGGACAGTTTCCATCGTGTGACTTGTAGGACAGTTCACCTATTGACTTGTAGGACAGTTTCCATCATGTGACTTGTGATTTAGTTCACATCATCTGACTTGTGATTTAGTTCACATCATGTGACTTGTGATTTAGTTCACATCATGTGACTTGTAGGTCAGTTCATGTATTGACTTATAGATCAGTTCACATTGTGTGACTGAGAGATCAGTTCCCATCCTACAGTGTGACCCGTGGATCTCTTCACATAGTCTGACTGCTAGATCAGTTGATAATAGGCTAAGATAAATATAAAAACAGTGAATTCCATTCTGGGAGGGTGGTTGTGGCCCCTAAGATTCGAGGTCAACTCTCGACTAATGTCTACGTCCCAAGGCGCTAGAAAATATCATGTAAGGAGGTCAGGGTCAAGGTCGGGGTTTGCTGCGAATGCAGTCATTGGCTACTCGGTGTACTGTATTCCTTATATGGACTTAGTGTAATGGGACAACTCTGCTGGAGGGGCTGCATTCCCTAATTCCAACTGCCTTCCTTATGCCTTCACAAATTCCCTGCAGTCTGGTTCTAGTGTATTGTGAGACCTTGACGATAAGAATTGCAGATATTCCTGTTTTGATCAAGGGGGGGGGGGGGGGGCTGCAGGAAAACAATGCATACCTCTGCAACAATTCATACAATAAGTATCATTAGTTCAGACTGTACGACTCCCAAGAAAATTCATATAGAAGAAGCACAGGGGAATCCTAACTGGCCTCATTCCCTGAGAGCTGCTTGGCCCTTCGCGTCGATCCACAGACCTGGTTTTGTATTTTTTGTATGGATGTTCATGATTAAAGACGTGAGCAAGTCTAAGGAGAGTCTAGACAGATAAATTCAGGGAACCAGTCGCCGATGTTCCCCAAGATGATTGAGGAATGTTAGAAATGGGTAACCGGTAAGGAACTAGCGTAATACGTACCACGGGGTAAATGTGCTTCAACACCAACTCGCCAAACACCAGCTCAGCAAACATTCTCCTGTCTCACATTTCCGTTCTCAAAATATAGGGGCAGTGTGTGTGTTTTTTGTTTGTTTGTTTAGTTTAATGCCGAAATTGTTCTGTTATACTTACTTTGGGTTTGAATGTATCTATGAAATGAATTTAGGTAGAAATCTCACCCCTAGACGTTTACCCAGGTGAGAGTTCTTTTGCTTCCCACACCATATAGATATGGTATGAGAAGGATTGGCCTTTGATATAGCAGTAGATCTACCACTGCTGTGGGCGAAGGAGACACTGCACACTACACCACATATACATGGTGTGAGAAGGACTGGCCTTTGATATAGCAGTAAATCTACCACTGCTGGGGATGAAGGAGAAAAGTGGCTGCACACTACACCACACAGACATGGTATGAGAAGGATTGGCCTTTGATATAGCAGTAAGTCTACCACTGCTGTGGATAAAGGAGAAACGTGGCTGCAGTGGGACTCGAACCCATCAAATCACAGTGTCGGTGTGTGTTTGATCACCCGGTATCTCCGCTTATGGATGTTGTACTGGGGTTATGAGGTGAGATGGAACACCTACTACAAGGTCACGGGGTACATTCTTCACTGTTCAGTCTCTTGGGAATCTTTCTCGCACAAGTCTGAAGGGGAGGAGAGTAAATATCAACAACCAGCGCAAATCTGCTACAGTTCTGTATAAATTCAAGACCGGTATCCCTGCGGTCATTCTATATATGTGTGTTCAGCATTGTGGCGTTTCGCATGTCTGTTTATTTACCTCCGATTCTCTCGTATGTTTTTTATCCAAATTAAAAAAACAAAACAAAAACAAACAACAGAAGAACACCCGTCTCTACTCCTCAGAGCCCCATATAAATCAGATCGGGATTCTATTTTTTTTTTTAATTTAAGAAAAATGGATACAAAAAGAAGGAGATTATTTGGATTTGCACAAAAAACCCATAACAACAACAAAAAAGGCTCCTCTTCGATTCCTCCCACCTTGCGTTTCTTTGGTCCTCTCGAGTCCACTCCAGTGCGTGAGACTATCTGGAGGAGGCCCTCTGCACCAGAAAACGTCCACACTGTGAGAAGTGAAGATCGTCCTTGATTCAGGTATTTACTCTCAGGGCACAGAACAAGGAGTGTCTTGGACCAGAGACGAGTCTCGACCAGGTGCAGTGTAAAGTGACCCGAGGAGCATTTTAGTGCCATCCGAAGACAAAGCTGGGGATTTCCCTAAAAACATACACCTGTATTGTAATCACAGTAGAGAGTCTAATTGAACAAATTGGACGTTAAACTAACCAACAAACAAACATAACAAGCAATTACAGTAGGGGCGATTTGGCCTCAGTTACTCAGAAATGACATATTAATCTAAATGAATACCGCTTAGTATATAAATAACCTGTTTGTTTATATTAACAGTGATTCCAGTTCCCTGAGAATTTCCTTTTTTTTTGTGGTGTACTGAACTTTCATCATGTTGTTCATACTAGAGTGGAAATGAGGAATTTTTGGAAATCTATCTGCGTTATTTCTGACCAAAAGCAAATTAAGGATATATATATATATATATATATATATATATATATATATATATATATATATATATATATATATATATATATATATATGATTTATAAATATCATAGTTATATATAATCTTTGTTGGAAACACATACATAATTTCTAAAACTAATCACCCCTTTTCCTCACAATCCCCAGTCGTGGTACCCACATTCCTCGAGCATACACCATTGCAATAACTGACAATGTCTTTTCCGCACGTCCTCTTTTTCTCCCACAGTCCACTTTACACTCAGTGTAAGGTTTCAGGGACCTGCCTGCCAGACCACAAACAATACTGCACAGTGCTCCGTAACTGTAGCCGTAATGAAACGTACGGCCCGCCACTCTAACGTCTCGGTATCTGTAAATATTGGGAGACTTAGTGGGAGGTTGAGATCTGGTTAAACCCTCACCTCCACCCCCCAGCACAGGGCAGGGATGATATCTGCCCTCCTGCGAGAAGAAAACTGCCCACTCGGCTCTTTTCTCTCCCCTCCGCTAGGTGGCCATGTTTTGTGCGGCGGTATTTCGCGGAGTGGAGGTACTTGTTGCCATGGTAACTTTTTTTTGGCGGCGTTTGGATCCTGGGTATCACGTGACCAATGATGTACATTTCAGACAGCGCCCTCTGGGAGAGTCTAAATAAACGACCGTGAGGTAGGAGGGCTTTCGGGATATGAGAGGAAAAATTGTGTATCAAAGGAATTTTTTCTTTTTCAAGCATTCTGAATGTATCTATTTTAGAGTTTTAGCATGCTGCAAATGTGTGCCTTAGTGAATCGTCCTAACTGAGTGGTCACAGGCCAGGGGTTATCTGGGGAAGACTGTTTAGAAGAGCAGTGAAAGGGAATTTCAATAGAATTTTCTGTATGAGAAGATGAAAAGTACTGAATACTGTAAATTCTAGTTTCTCAAGCTCAGCAAAACTCACCAAAATTCATGGAAATGGATATGATTTTCCTCTCCATACATGAAAGCAACTGGCATATTATTGCTTTATTTTTCCTCAGTCGAGCTAGATTCTTCCGTCTCAAAATAAGTTCGGTACCTGTGTTTATAGAACAATGTTTGGAAATCCTTTGTCTGGGCTGGTAGAACACAGCTGGTCGGAAGTGATAAAGCACAGACAAAAACAATTGCCTCCAGCTTTCTGTGGGTAATCTCCCTACTCTCCCAGCTCCACACTTTCCCTGGTCATACGGAGTACAATACTTTATCTCAACCCTGGCATTTTTCTCTCATAGGCATAACATTAGAAACCCGTTCTCCATGCCCCTATGAGTATTGCAGTCCGTTCTCCATGGTTTATATCCTGTGTGTTGTCCGGTATTTAGGTGTGTACAAGGGTGAGATACATACAGAAAGGGGCCATCCATAAAGTACGTACGCAGAATTTCTGAAATTTTGGACCCCACCCCCACCCCCTCTCCAAATCTTGTACGCAATAGAACAAAGAGGGAGCATACGCAGATTTTCCAAAATTTCTGACCCCCCCACCCCCCCTCGGTGCGTACGTACTTTATGGATGGCCCCCAAGCAACTCGTTTTTGTCAAAGAAGTCATTCTCCAACTCGCTTGAATGCTACATGAATTTCACTCGGCTGTCGCCTCGTTCATATCACTCCGTATCAAACTCATGGAAAACGACAACTTTGACCAAAACTTGTTGGTTTCTTATTTAATGTCCCCTACAGTGAGGAACGAACAGAGTCGCGCCACCTCTGACTACATTTCCCCATGAATTCGAGTAAAAACTATTTATAGACACAAGGTTTTTGGGTGGCGAACCACCAGAATGGTAAGTGGAGCCAAGTCAGATCAAAACAGCATCAGATGGACTTATTTCCAGCTGCCGTGTCCCGACGTGTGTCAGTCATTTGAGTTCTCTCCTCGGCGCATCCTCTCACTGTGACAACTCTCAGCTACGGGCGCACACCGGAACAGGTACTAGCGCATGCGCAGATGAGTAAGTCTCGACATCCGGGGAGCGCCCGCTCAATCGTTTACATTCAGATCAAAGACGGGTCTCCTTTTTTACGGCCTACTTTATTTTATGCACTCCGTAGGAAACAGATAACTCTCTACCTTCCGCCTGAGTTGGTTTTTTTTACACACTCTTGCCGACTGCCGTGTTTTGACCGCTGCCTTCAGGTTGTAGATCTTCCACTTCTCCGCGGTGCCTTTTTTAACCCTCTCTCCCCCCGATTATCGCTCACGGCTGCTGGTTTTTTTTCAGTTTTTTTTTTCATTTAAGACTGATTTACTCCCTAAGCCACGCCTTTGGGTAAATCAACCAAAGAGTGCTCCTACTCCACAAAACACATTTGGCATTGAATTTATTTCCCCCGAGAATTGTCTTTGAGTTAAATGTGTGCGAACGAGAAGAATTTCCCTCGCAGACAAGGATATGTGTCGAAGCAGGTGGTTTGATTTGAGCTCGAGGTTGGTGCACGGGGGACCTTTTTTTTGTCGCGGTAGAAGCACACAGGTGCTACAAGGCCGAGCTGTAGGAGGCGGATGAATACACCACATGCACAGTCAAGTCCCGTGGACCTAAGAACTACCTCCTCCAACCCCCACTACGAGTACCGTGGAATTTATCGTCCCATTTAGTATTTTTAGAATCCGAAGCTATTTGATGCCTTCTTGGTCACTAGAAAAACAAATCCACCCCCATGAATTCTTATTTTCATTTCCAATATCCATAATCAATATGTCATCTACTTTGCAAGATGATGTTGTTAAAAAAATATTATTTTTAATTTTTTTTATTCATATAAACAAACATATCGACAAAAATTATTTTAGAGCTACATTGAAAAGGGTTAACGGCAAACCTATGAGTTTGTGATTTATGGAAGAGAAAAGTGATTTACTTTGTCACCTGTTCGTAACTCAGCAGAGTACTAGGTGTCGTACACTCACATACTAAGGTAATCTTTACGGCCATCTCCGTAAAGTCTGCACAGAACACATTCATGTGGTACGTGAAAACCGGATTTTTCCTGTTTTTGTGGTGTTTTATACCATCACAGTCCACCATAGTGGCAGCCAGGATTCATATCACAATAAAAACCCATTTTCATTGGCCGACGAAAATGACATTATGTTTTTGAGTTCTCCTAATAGCCTATTTCCATTGGCCATCACCGATGTACAATCAGGCACCACCGACCGACATTTAGCAGTACTGACGCAAATTGGAAATGGGCTTTTTCGGAGAACTAGAAAAAATCTACACCGTTTTCGTCAGCCAATGGAAACAGGCTTCAAGAGCAAATCTATGCAATGAGAATGACAGACAAGAGGTAAACACAGCGGCATGGCCCAGTCGCCATTGGTAATTCGTCTGACAGACCTTTATGGTTGCAGTCTTTGGAGTGCCATCATAAAGCGGCATGTCAGCATCAGTCATAAACAAAGGTTGACCATGATGTAAGAATTGTTTGCCCCTAAAGGTTCATTGGATACATAAATCTGCTGTACAGCTAATGATAAACATCATATTCTTGTATTCAGATTACCTGGTAGATTTACTCTGTTCCTCAACGATAAATTCCGAAGTACATATTGAAAAGCCACCCCTTCAAAAATAAGATCCGAATATAAATATATGTGAAAATCACTACAAAAAAAATTCGCTAAATTTAAGAGGAATTCGTTCCAACGTGAGTGTGGAATTCCCAAAAAATGAGATAGAACCCACACTCCTAACAGACTCTTTGTTACAAAGCACTCTCCAGAGCCAGTTGTGAAGCACGTGTGTGCTTGGAGAGTGACGACACGCAGCTTCCACTCGCCGCACGGTGTTTGCGAAGGGAGAAGGTGTTGATAGTTTCCATGGTAACCGGATCGGGCCATCCTTGGGCAGGGTTACCACCCAACCAGCACCTTTCCCAGCCCTTGGACGTCTTCTGGTAGGCTCTTAGACTTGCTCAAGTCTTTGATTATGAACACTCATTAAATGAAGTTCAATAAAGTATGTATGACTGAATCATGAATCAAAGACTTGTCCACTATGAACCAAATCTCCTGTTTATGGCCCCAAGCCGCTCCCTGTAACCCTAATACGCCCTCCAGAGGTTACTCGTCTCCCGATTATCGCCTAGGGTAAACACAAGTTCTGCTCGCGAGTGCTTGGGTACACTACGAACGCATGAACCACAGTTTTCCTATCTATATTTGAGTAACCTGAACAGAATTTCGGGTTTACATGTAGAAATAACTGAAATTTCCATTTCTGACATCGGATTTTCGATCTGAAGATTTATAAAAACCGTCAAAAAGCAATGATTGTCGGTTACGGGTCAAGGGTCTATTACCATATAACGTCGGTAACCAGCGCACACCGGGAACTGTAAACAGACTGAATTCTGGGATACCTCAATAGGGTCTATCTCATCCTCCCCCTCTCCCTCCTGTAGTCCAACGAGGAGGGTAGCCATATGATGCAGGGACTGGAGCCAGACTAAGCACACCCCAGTGCCCTCCCAAGTATCTGTTTAGGGTCATTTATGATAAGAAGAGGTCAACCCTCGAGGTGTACTCAAAATGAGAGGTTGTGGTGTAAAACCCGGTGTGGAAATGACTCACAAGCTTATTTTCAACCCTACGGTTATTCTTGTTCAGCGATATTTTCCGCTGAGAGGAAAATGTTATCCTTGTAAACCGCTCGGTGCTGGGCCTGGGTATGCTAACTATTTACCCGTCTCTAAAATGTATTTATATATCATATATATATATCGTTTGAGCAGGTGTCACTGCCTTGTCTACCATTGATCCTGTTTATTTACCTGGCTGTGTACACACGTTATGTCAACATCGTTGTTGCTCGTGCATAGATCTTCCCATGTGGTGCTTTTTTCGCCCCTCTCAATGCTCATTCAGTTTTCATTCCTTGACAAAAATAATAATCCCTCCACAACTCCCACTTTCGGTTAATTTGGTTAACATCTATTCTTAAAATCGAACGTATAATAACACAGGAGACATTCCATATTGGTGTCTCTGAATTTTGGCGGGAAATGATTTTTGTCTCTAGATTTTGGCGGGAATTAATTTTGGCGGGAAATACCAGACGACTTTTGGAAAGGTTCAAAATGAGGCGATGACGAGTGGAATATGTGAAACCAGCTTCCGGCGTTCGTTGACAGCGCCATCTTATCGCCAGGGTGGCCTCGTGACCGACGCGTTGCCATGGCAACTGGTGATAAGCGGCGATAGTAACGTAGAATGATTGTGTCTAATTTGACATCGCTGATTGAGATGGTCGCACTACAGACGCCAGGTCTGGAATCCCATAATGCAACGAACTGGAACCCGTAAATTCTGAGGTCTCTTGAATACGGTGGTATTTCATAATCGTAAATTACCATAACTTTATCTTCTGCACTTTACATTTCGAAATTCGTGAATTATGGGTTGGTTGAAAAGTGTTCTTCGGCATTTTGAAAATATTGGCATATGCTAAAAAAAGATTATAACCAAACTACTAAATCCAATCCCTGCTAAACCTTTCA
The DNA here is from genome assembly GCA_950022655.1 of Alentia gelatinosa. Taxonomy (NCBI): domain Eukaryota; kingdom Metazoa; phylum Annelida; class Polychaeta; order Phyllodocida; family Polynoidae; genus Alentia; species Alentia gelatinosa. The sequence continues at coordinate 10,261,110 of OX465593.1, forward strand.
TTCCAGTTGGTTAGTATAGTTTTAGCACTAAATATCGAAAAGTTTGAAAAATAATTCCAAAAGTCACTCCCTAAAAAACCCCCAATATATTGATACTACATGCTCAAAATTGGGCGGTCGAGTTGAATGATGCAATGTGCCCTCCAAGCACTTTCTCTCCTACCCAAACACTGTCGTCGTTCTACACTGAACATCTGCTGGGAGAGCGATGATCTGTGACGCCACTGACGTTTGTTTATGCTTGGTCAATCTCTTTATTTACATGCAGCCTTTATCCGTCGTCCATGGTTGTGGAGATTTCCATGAGTTACAGTCCTGTGGGCGTATTTGTTTACCTTGTCGACATGAGGTCAGACACATCTAAGACACATTTCTCTTGATTCAACGGCTTAGTAGGACACCGTTGATGAGTGGTAGATACAGCGTACAAACCCGAGCTGAGCCCTTCTGTATACAGTGTCACGGACCTGGTGTCATCTCACCCCTGGTATTTTTGTCCCATAGGCTTAACATTGGGAACTCGTTCTCCATGCCCCTAGGAATATTGCAGTCTGTTCTCCATGGTCTATATCCTGTGTGTTGCCCATTCTTTTAGTGTGGACAGGGGTGAGATAAATACAGAAAGCAACTCGTTTTGGACAAAGTTGTTGTTCTCTGACTCGTTTGGATGCTATGTGATATTCACTCGGCTGTCGCCTCGTTCATATCACTCCGCATCAAACTCGTGGAGAACGACGCCTTTGACTAGATCTTATTGGTCTGTTTTTTAGGATGCCAAGCGTGGACCCCGTGGACCCCAAGTCTTTGGTCATAGTCAGGCCTGGAACAGTCTTAAGATGAAACGTGGTTACTGAGTCCGTAGGGAAAGCCGTTCGAGGTCCTTCGTATTTTATGAGACAAAAGGCCGAGAACGGCACCCATACGGACTCAGTTACTACGTTTTCTTATCATTATCTACCTAAATATCACGAAAAGCGCCATTTTATTTACTTATTTTATGTTCCTGTTGACCCGAGGCATTTACTACGGGCACAGTGCGCCCGAACGTTCACTATACGGGCACAGTGCGCCCGAACATGATCAATACTGTACCCCTAGCAGCGGGTAGTATTTCATATACGTTTAGCCATAGGTATATGATAATAGTACTGATACAGAGAGACTTCCAGTGCTCTCCATGCAATGTCTTTTTATTCTGCAGGCAAGTACAATATATCATAGTCATGAAGAACCATTTTCCTTTTTGAAGAATTACCAAAAAAGACAACAACTTTTTATGCTGATCATCTCTTATAATAAAAAAAAAAGGTGGTTATGCAATGAATACTATCGTAAAACTGGATGAGTTTTAATCTTGACCACCGTATGCCACAACTGGAGTTTACGCATAGTGACTCCAGGAGTGGCATGCGGTGGCCAAGATTAAAACGAATCACGTTTTGATTTTATCCTACCCTGTCTCCTCGATTTTGGAATATTACGTGATAACACTTCTGTATGACACTAGTGGCATATAAAACTCCGTATGCTAGTCAGCGTGGCATACGGAAAGTCAATGTTAAGCCTATGGGATTTTATATTAGGGGTAGGATAAAAAGTTGTATCACCAGGTTCCTCTTGTATATAGAGGAGGCGGGGAATTTGTCACCAAAGTCTTAGCGAACTAGCACTTCAGATGGGCCATCTTTATGAGAAAAGCAGACGTCAAAAACATGACACACTCCATGTAGCTATAAAAAGGTAAACACCAGCATGCAGTCTGACAGCGATGATTGGCAAATTAGGGGTCAAATGGTTAGCACGGCAGATAAGAGTTAAACATGGCGGTATTTTCTCGCCCTGTGTATTAATGAGGTACATTTCCTGGCGGCCATACTGATGAGCCCGCCCGATAAGCGTCCACGTGACCTCTACAGGTCACAGGAACGCAGCCTACACACCAGACGACATTTCGCTCGATGCTGGTTCTTGGTGTGTGGGCCGCGTCGTTTATGTACGGAATGCAGCAGGGGACACGGGAAGGCGGGCCACCAGCGAATGTTTCTACTTGCTGAATTCTGAGCCTTGGCGCGTTTAGTTTTTTTCCCTTTTTTATTGGTTTAGTATCATTGAGAAGGGGGTCGTATGTACAATATAAGCACCTGGTTTATATTTGCCTGTAACGATATAGGCTACCTATGTGTGTCAATAGGACAGGGACCGCGTTCCTATAATGCATTGCACTCTTTGATGATATAAATTACTACTCCTGGGCATTTTCTTTGTCATACTAAGTAGTCATGGAGGAATCTATGTCGTGTTCATACATATTCATAAAATACTACGGAAGCAACATTTGGACTACTACTACTCCATGTATGCAGGGTATTGTAAACTCAGAAATGCCATCTATTAAATGGAATTATATACAGGTTACATGTCTCCATTTCTTTATGGTATGGACAAAATCGATTGAAATTTGATTTTCACCAGCAAAGAAGGTGAACATAATTTGATTTATTATATCTTTTTGTCATGTTGATGTGGGTTTTTTTTGGTTATGATTGACATGGGAAAAGGAAGTACTATAGAAAAACGTTCTTTTATATAAAGAAGTCTAATATGTATCACGTTTCTGTATCCGTAAATACGGTCTTACACCATGAAATCCCCACGGAAACCAGTTCTATAAATTAGGAGATAACTATATGATTTGTGCCTTGTTTGTGAGTATCGTGCCTACGACCAGTACCATTGGTGTATTTAAAACATCGATACGCGTATATTATGTCTGGTTGGGACCATTCAGACGGGGTTTTCCCGCGCTCAGATGTCGTCAGGTGTCAATGATGACCCGGTGAATTATGCAGGGGGACACCTATAATAACCCGCGCCACACCCAGTCACCCCGCGTTAACCACCCAGTCACGTGCCCTCACCCCACCCACCACCACCCTCACGCCCCAACTCAATCTGCCCTTTAAAAATTAACACGCCCTTTGCTAATGAGCCTGAAGGATAATGTGTACCAGGAGATTATGTTAGCGAAAAAAAATAATTCCCACTGAGATGTGTTTTGTTCATTGTTGTGGTTTCGGCTATTTTTGTTTATTAGGTGGCAACATTTGTTGGGGGTTGTAGACAACTAATTGTTGAAGGTGGTGGAGGATTCTGGTTGGGTTATATCATTCACAAATCATTATATCCTAAAAAAAACCGAATTGATATATTGCCATATTATAATATCCATAAGAAGTGTTCTGTGAGGATCTCAGGAAAATTCGCAAGGTTTGTACATTGAACTTCGATAATTCAGATAAATGAAATGTCAGTAACCATTATTAGATTAGAAAAAAGAGACACAGAAACTAGTCTCAACTAGGGATTGCAAAAGAAAACCAATAAAAGAAAAAACAATAACTTCGACACTGTCAACAACCGCAGAGTTTATTCATGAAATACATTCAGCAAAAATGAAGGTCTTAAACCAAAACACCAGCGCAATAATGGATTATTAGAATCAAATTTAATCTGATAAATAATTAAAGAGTTCGACTCTATTCTAACAAATTTCATAACTCTTGCCGTGATTTCATTGACCGTTATTCCCATCTAGATACCTTACCATCTGGCCAATAATGCCGTTAGATAGACGACATTAGTTGTTGCTTAGATACCGCACGGTAACCATTATCATTCTTGCTCACTGTGCAGTACGTGTTTTACTGTTTACAGTGTGCGTATTGATGGCAGGGCGGGGTATTCACTGTGACGAAGCGGGGCACATTCATATGGCACTTTTATCCATGACTGATTCGCTCCGATGAACTCTATTTAGATAAATATGGAGGCTAAATGAGTTCCCATTGTTGTTAGGAATAATATACATGAAAATCTGGTCCTGGTTAACAATATAATCACGTAATCACGTAAGGGCAGGGCAGGGCATGGTTGGTTGGACGGCGTTACGGTATTACTCATTTCGCTTGGTTTCATTCGAGCAGACGACTTTTTGAATTTCTGACGTTAGTTTTACCCTCAAATGTAATAAACTCCCACAAGTGTAAAAACCCTTAGATGTAATAACATACCAACCACATTTGTAATAAACTCCCTTAGATTTTATAACACCCCCTTAAAGGTGATAACCTTGCCAACTTTATTTGTAATGAAAAGTCACCTTTAACTATAATCAACTTTGTAACCACAAATGTAATAATTTTCTCCCTTTTTTGTAATAAAGATCAGTATCTTGTTTAGAAAAACCAGTTAATTTCCAAGCGGTGGGACAAGGTACTGAAAGAAGCAACGCCCCGTCAACATAGAACATTTAATGGGTATTATATTTATGGGATTTTATTGCATTTCAAGGTGTAACAGACAGATTATTACAATTTTAAGGTTCAGAAGAAGCAAAGATTATTCATTTCGCTTGGTTCCATTCGGGCAGACGACTTTTCAACACTCCTATGAATTTCTGACGTTTTCCCGCGTAAAGTTGCGACAATGTAACTCAGTACAAATCACTCGTTATTTTTCAAAAAACTATAACGCTCATATCGGGAATACAATGAACACCATGCACTGTATGTATCTCTACGCATGCGCAGGAAGCGCCTATAGGACGCCATGACGTCGTTCAGCGTCGCTGAGGGTCTCATGACGTCACACATGGGCAGTCATGCGCATCGTGTGCGTGCTGAACGCTATACATGGACTTGTATGTTGAGAACCTCCAACCATTCAGTTCAGGCCTGAGATACATGACAAAGAAGCATCTGTAGTGATAATGGCTTATGTTATATGGCAGCCCAACCGCTTTCTCTATTGGAAGCTCATAATTGCTCTGCATACATGGACATTGATACAGATTTTTGGGTGTCCTTTCTTCGGAGATTCCCTGCCAGAACTTTTGTACTTTAAACTTTTGTCAGAGCATCTATACTTCCACTTAAAAACTGGTATTTGGGGATATCATGAAACGTTACGAAATTTCATATGGTTGTTTATATGGCCAGAGTTGTCTTTGCCTAATGATATCACAAAGCGGAGCTGAGTGATATCTGTAGCAGAAGACAACGAACGCCCTGTAAACGATTATATGAAAATGAGTGAGGTTTAGATTTTATCCTACCCCGTCACATGTTTTAGTTTGATTTGTCAAGTGTGGCATATACATATTTTATGGCATAATCGTGGCATTCAGTCACACCATGTAAGTCTATTGAGATCTATATGAGGGGTAGGATAAATGGAATTACGCCATTTGAAGAAATGTTCCATCATGCTAATATTTCCATTAGAATATTATTGCTTTCAAGAACCAGTTTTTTATATTAAGGATGAAAAATAGATATCGTTTTAACGAAAGTGATATATATATATATATAAGTCCTTTGACCTCTACATGTCCTTGTCCACTTCGTAGCCTCGTTTTCAAGTGTCGTCTGCTCCAGGAAACGCTAAACATCGGTTCCCAGACGCGCACACTGTCTCACGAGATGTGCGCCCCCATGAATCTTTGATGGCGTTCATTGTGCGCGTGCGCGGTGCTGATACCACGTGACCCTCCCATTGTCGGCGTTGGCGAGGTGCCAACAGGTGTTTACCTACAGTGTGTGTGTGTGTGTGGGGGGGGGGGGGGGCAGGAATCCTGGGGGGAATTGTTGACAAACTCTGGATGAATTATTCTACACCCGGAAGGTGTCATCCCTGATTATAGGACTGAGATGCAGCACCTAGATTTCTGACCTCCACGTGATAGTTGTTCCTTAACATCACAGCTATTAAGTAGGACAGAGACCACTAATTGTAATAAGATAGAACTTTTACGGTGCTGTTTATACCTATTTAGAGCCGATGTTCTACAGATTAAATTCTGCCAAGAAATGATGTATATTTGATGAATCACAATCAACCCAAATCAATTAGGAAAAAGGATAAGCCGGGGGTGACTGCAGAATACATATTCATCTTTAGAAAAAAAAAACAACCTACACACACCCCATTTAGAAACAGAAAACATTTGAAAAACGTCAAAAATGATCATAGCAAATGAAAACAGCAACCATGCTAAAAAAAATCAAACTAGACGTATCATGCATGCCACTCCTTGAGTTTTGGCTCCGGACTTCACTCGGCATCGCCTCATGAAATCACTATGCCACACTCCAGTCGTGGCATACGGTGGCCAAGATTAGGACTCATCCAGTTTTACGATAGAATCCTTCTTGTTTCTATATTTGATCTGATCCCCACAAAATTAGCATGCTATGTCTATACGACAAGTATTATTAGGAAACGTCCTTACTGTAGACGAAACGGTTCCTGTTCGAGGTCAGTCGTCGATTTCATACTGCCTGACGCCATAGGCGGAAGGCAGTATGAAAACGGAGACTGACCGAGAATGAGAACCATTTCGTCTACAGTGAGGACGTTTGCTTATTATTATATACCTTTAATTGGTGAAAAAACACCACTTTAATGACATACAAAGTCGCAGTCACAGCGGGAACGAACATTATTAATTCTGCACCCCTAGCAGCGGGCAGTATTTAATAGACATTCGGACATAGGTATATGATATTATCCTACCCCTAATATAAAATCCCATAGGCTTACCATTGACTTTCCGTTTGCGCCCGTATGTCGCATACGGATAAAAAATCGCTCCTAGGAGCGTGCAAAAAATGGACCAATCAGAGATCAGCAGCTGAAAGTAGTTCCAAGCGCCTTCAGGGCAGCAAGGAGAGCTATATGGAGGACTTCAGAAAGTTTTTATCCTGTTTTTTGTTATTATCCTCTCATAAAAACATCGTTCAAAGGGGGTAGGATAAAATCAAAACCTTATTCGTTTTAATCTGGGCTCCCATATGCGACTCCTGGAGTTTTGGCTCCGGATATCACTCGGCATCGCCTCATGAAATCACTATGCCAAACTCCAGTGGTGGCATACGGTGGCCAAGATTAAAACTTATCCAGTTTTACGATAGAATCTTTCTTGTTTCTATATTTGATCTGATCCCCACAAAATTAGCATGCTATGTCTATACGACAAGTATTATTAGGAAACGTCCCTACTGTAGACGAAACGGTTCCTGTTCGAGGTCAGTCGTCGATTTCATACTGCCTGACGCCATAGGCGGAAGGCAGTATGAAAACGGAGACTGAACGAGAACGAGAACCATTTCTACAGTGAGGGCGTTTCTACAGTGAGGACGTTTGCTTATTATTATATACCTTTAATTGGTGAAAAAACACCACTTTAATGACATACAAAGTCGCAGTCACAGCGGGCACGAACATTATTATTACTGCACCCCTAGCAGAGGGCAGTATTTAATAGACATTCGGACATAGGTATATAATAATATTAGGAAACGTCCTTACTGTGGACGAAACGGTTCCTGTTCGAGGTCAGTCTTTTATTTCATACTGCCTGACGCCATAGGCGGAAGGCAGTATGAGATCAAAGACTGACCGAGAACGAGAACCATTTCGTCTACAGTGAGGACGTTTGCTTATTATTATATACCTTAAATCGATTAAAAAACAACATTTTGATGACTTATTAAGTCACACTCACAGTGGGCACGAACATTATTATTACTGCACCCCTAGCAGAGGGCAGTATTTAATAGACATTCGGACATAGATATATAATAATATGTACTTTAGTGTGGGTTAGATCAGGAGGAGGTCAGTGTTCGGTACCAGGAGACCGTGATTCATATTGATTCAGCGCAGTGCGTGGCAATGTGAGTTTCTCAGCGTGGTTTCCTGCCAGCGGATCTGACTCACCCATTCATACCTGCAGTCACACCTTCTCTCACCTTCACACCCCCCTGTGCCCGCACCCCTCAGTACACCCCCCACCCCACCCCACCCCGAGCCGCGTACAGCCCTGTGAAGGGTGTCAGGGCGAGGGGGAAGCCAAGAGACACAAGGATAAAACACCCTTTGTACCCACCCCACACCTCGCTCCTCTCAAGGGCCAATGTTCCTAAAACAGCAGTCGAAACGTCCCCCATATTGTCTCGCTGATCACTGGAGAATTCGCCCTGAATCAAAGTCGGCCCATTATTTAAGGCCGGGGACACACCAAGCGATCTTTGTAATTGCCAACACAAAATAGCATGTATGTGAAAAATTATTTTACAGTAATATCTCCAACCCTTAAGCTAGTGTCTTGGAAGCAAAAATAATGTGAAATATAGAATAATAGCGAACATATTCGCCATTTTGTGTTGGCGATTCCGGAAATCGCTGCGTTTCTCGCTTGGTGTGTCTCCGACATCAAGGAGAACCCGCCCGTTTTTCCACCTGCCGATTATGACCACCGATCTATGGCATTTAGCACCGCCGACCGATTATGCTGAGGATTGGCGGTTAGAACCGTTAGTCTATTTTTCATGAAGATGATTAGAATGATACAGGTGTAATTATTGTTATTAAGACTGGTATAATTACATGGGGTGGTGCGGAAATAGGAGGTAATCAAACTTCCTGTCACACTTAACATGTTGAAGCTGCAATAACCAGAAAGAGCATTTAAGTTCTATATACTGTAATAATAACAGTATACCTCGTTCTGCTATATCGTAACCTACCTAGTCACTCCATGTATATGAAGTGTAACCTGGAGAGTTGAACCAGTGCTCCACATGGGATTTCTCCCCTAAAAAATATACCTATGTATGTTTACCATAATTGGTGTTATCTTCAGAAATTATGTAACATGATTTCATGTAAGTATTTTTACTTTTGATGAAGTAAACCAAGACTCTTGTATCGTTTTGGATTCCCCTTTGGGGTAATGGTTATAGTTTGGCCAAATTCTAAGCCAGATATTGGTTGTAATCCTGTAACTGCCTCCGCGATCATCCCAACTATGTATAGTTGTGCGGAACGGCAGTGTAAAAATCGAAAATTACAAAAAAAAAAAAAAAAAAAATGGAAGAACTGTTTTTGGAAATTTTGCGTATGCACCTTCTTTGTTCTATTGCGTACAAAATCAGGAGAAGGGGAGGGGGAGGTAAAATTTTTCAGAAATTCTGCGTACGTACTTAATGGATGGCCTCCAAGCAGTTATTATGAATTCCCAGTTTATTAGTTACCTATATAATACCTCTGCTCTTACAAGTTCAATCAAATCACATCAGATGTGAAGATACTAGTTTATACACTCGTGTGTGCCATGTTTATCAAGACCAGAAATCTTCAGTCCTACGTCTCTATACACACATACATGCAGTGTGAGTAGATAATTAACACCTGCGTAGCGCTGATTGTATGTGAGGTGTAGTTACCATAGTTATCTCTGGGCGGACAAACACACTCCAGGTGTGGATGGGCGAGTACTGGTGTTAGTACAGAGAATGTCAACATTGACATGGCAAACGAGCCTCCTAGTGAGTAACACTCAGAGAGGAACGAGATGACACCAACGAGTATACTCGATGATGACACATAATATCGTAAAACTGGATGAGTTTTAATCTGGGCCACTGTATGCCACGACTAGAGTTTGGCATAGTGACTTCATGAGGCACAGCCGAGTGAAGTCCGGAGCCAAAACTCCAGGAGTGGAATACGGTGGCCACGATTAAAACGAATCAGGTTTTGATTTTATCCTACCTCGTCTCCTCGATTTTGGAATATTACGTGATAACAATGCTGTATGCCACTAGTGGCATATAAAACTCCGTATGCCAGTCAGCGTGGCATACGGAAACCCAATGTTAAGCCTATGGGATTTTATATTAGGGGTAGGATAACATCGTATACCATGAGAACGTGTCATATTCACTGTCACTGTGTCGCTGTCTCAGTGACAGTGACATAGTAACAAAGAAACCATTTTCTTCTTCTTTAAATAGCACCATTTATTGACATAAAGAAAATTCAATTACAATGAGATATCAAGAGAACATTTCAGCAAGATATTAAAGGAAGAACAGTTATTAACAAGAGAGTTATACAATGATGAAATTATTACTGCTTATTTTCTATGGACACTTAGATCCCTCAAAATACAATATGAACATAGGTGCTACAGAACTACTTTATTTCAGGTATTAATCTTAAGTATATCTGTTAGGACAGACACGGGAGGGGGGGGGGATACATTAGGGAGACAATAGTGGAGAAGTTTTGGTCAAAGTCGTCGTTCTCCACAAGATTGATGCGAAGTGTTCTGAATGAGGTGACAGCGGAGTGGATATCACGTAGCATTCAAATGAATTGGAGAACAATAACTTTGACCAAAATCAGTGGCTTTCTGTATTTATCTTACCCCATGTACACACTTCAAGAATAGACAACACACAGGATATGGAGAATGGACTGCAATACTCGTAGGGGCATGGAGAACGAGTTTCCAATGTTAAACCTAGGGGACAAAACATACGAGGGGTGAGATAATGAGAGTGACACAGTGAGAGTGACAGCAAGTCGCCTCATATCACACACAATGTGATCATTTGTTTGTTTTCTCAGATACATATCAGATCATCTTGGCCTGTACCAACCAACAACACCAGGGACCTGTTTCAGTAGTTTCGTGACATGTCTAGATGGTGTCTGTGACACCATACGGACAGACCACAAGATTGCAGTCGATGACACGCGGAGTTTCACTCACTTTTCGTAGGAATTAAGCAATGAAACTTTAACATGGGTAGGGGATACATATAACCTATAATCGTTCCAAATATGAAGAAGATTGGGCACTCCGATTTTCTGATATTTGCTAGTCTTTTTCCGCTGTTGCTTGCACTTTTGGTGCCGCTGTTGATGTCTGTCTAGGCCTAATATCACGAGCCTACTGAAACAGGTCCCAGATATAGGGGACAGAGCCATTGCTAGTTCACGAAACAGTTACTAGGTGGTCGGGGGACAAACCTGTATTCTGGCTCTTTGTTCTTACAAAATTCAACTGCCTTTCAATATTTAACCATAGTTCCCTCGACTCTCTACACCCATCCCAAAGTAGGATGACATAATAACTAAACCCAAGACATAATATTTTCCATATGGAACGCTTTATATAAATATGTGAGCAAGGCTAAAGTTGTGACATTTCCCAATTATCACTCACTTCTTTTCCACCTCCTTTAGTGAAGAACACCTACTTTTTCACCTCCTTTAGTGAAGAACACCTACTCGGGGGGCGTCATGGCGGCGCCCATGGATCATAGGCTATATGTCGTATAGATTGTGTTCTATATATATAATGAAGGCTAAATGAGTACATACCCATTACTCTGTCACCGCTAATGGTACCATAATAAACGTCCATTACGACCATATTAACGTTTTTATCTATCACCTAAGCGTTATGCTTCTCTGTGTATGTTAATTTTGTATTATATTTTACTTATTTTGCAATCGCTTATATTGTTTACTTTCTTGTATTTTTCAGGTAAGTTACTGAGACTCTTTTGAGGCTGCCTTTGACATATAAAGAGCAGGTAGGAACCAATTACTTTTAAAAAAGTACCTCTTAAATGAAGATATACGACACCACCTTCTGTCTAATTGTTATATTTTGCTCCACACTTTGCGATAGAAATCAACGATGTATCTGTTTTTGTTTAAGAACAGATGTCGCTTATATAGAGTACATAAATCTCTGTGTCAAGGAGAAGACGTTGGGGTTTTCCCCGAAATTGTATTAATTTAAATGACGGTTCCTAGTAGACTCTATTAGTCTCCGGTGTCAAGTATAGAATATCACAGTATACATGTTTCGGGGCTGCGAGTTTGGGACATTGTGTTATACGGGAATGGAGGTATCATGAAGAACATGCATATCTAATCATTAGGTGCAGACTTACCGAGTTATAAAATAATTGATCTATTAATTCCCATATCACTGACAGTTAAATACAACAAAATAACCATACCTTCAAGCTTGCTATGGATATCAAAAGCAATATTTTGGTACCTTGTATGAGCTTTGATCATATTACAAAGATGGCAGTTTTCCTCTTTTCCAAGGGCATCCTTGTTTACATTTCTAGTTTACAAAATTCATATTTCTTGTGTAAAACAGAGAGACAATAAATTGAGTCCTATTCACACCAATAAGCAGTGGTTTCAACTTCCCCACACACCCAAGCCCCATTCAATGGCCAATAACTATTTGGTTTCCATGTTTTCTCAGTCTCTCCTTAGCAGTAAATCCCACATGAAAAATATTTCCTCTTTTTCTCATGACTCCAACTGATATCCCTGATATAATAGAACACCAGTTGCATATTACTCTGATATGATATCAGAATATTCTGGTGCATAATTTCCATATTGCTCATAAAAATCGCCCTCCACTCCTGCAGTGCCCAGCAGCGACCATGGCACTTGTAACAAGTGGGTGAGAACGTCAACAATACCCATGGCGCCCCCTGGATCCCCCAGCAGATAACAAGCACCACATAAGAGAGCGCCCTAATCTAGAAGTAAAAGAGCCGAATGGGTAAATGAGAAACCCCTTATCTGTGTGATAAGAGAGGAGACAATACAATGCACAGATAAGTGGTGATAAGTGATAAGCCTGTTATGGAATCCTGTGTCCAGTGTGAGTGGTCAGGTTGACATGTGTAAGTGGCCTCGTATGGCTCTCTACCAACGAGGATTATCACCAGACTGAAGAGCCAATTTCCTCCCAGATCTCTCCACGGTGAAGGATACAGACTCAGTAATACAGCAATCTATCCATGAGGAATAGATTATGGTGATGTTAAAATTGCATTTATATGCAATTAGTGGAGTTTAGGTATATGGTGCACTATAATAGAATATGATTAGTGGGTTCTGTTATGAACAGCTTTCATTTGAATACTTTGGCACTGTTCTATGATTTTGTAATAGATGCTGGCCATAGTATCACCTTTTTTATTAGAAGAAGTATGCATGAGACAATAAAAACATTTACTTATAAAGCGTAGCATTTATAGAGATATATATACGTTATAAAGCATCATATACGGTTAGACTGTTGGTATATGGTAGAATAGGTGGATAGGTTAGTGACAGTAGGGTTGGAGGGCTCAGGGGTTAAGGCACTGGACTTGTAAACCCAGGATAGTGGGTTCGAGTCCCACTGCAGCCACTCTTCTCCATCACCCCCAACAGTGGCAGATTTACTGCTATATCGAAAAGGCCAATCCTTCTCATACCATGTCTATGTGGTGTGGGAAGTAAAATAACTCTCGCCTTGGTAAATGTGTAGGAGTGAAATTTCTACCTAAATTCATCACATAGATCCGATCACCACCCTCGTGATGTAAAAAATACATTGAGAAAGTCTGGTAAGAAACTATAATGGTTAACTGGACGTTAAATCAATCCAACCAACGAGTATAGAGAACGTTCTCTCTACTCGTTGATCCAACCAACCAATTAGTGGCTGTGAGAGACAGGCAATGTGGCTGAATTCTCTACCATTGACAGATTGATGCTTTCTATGCCACATTGCTTTCCCGTCATCTTCATCCCAGAGATTTGATCTCTCCATGATATAAAATGAATAAAGTACATGTCTCACTGACCAAAAACAAAAACGAAAAGCGAATAATAAATGTAACTTATTCCCAACGTACCTCACTCCACCCTGTCAAACCATGTGAAACTACCTCTTGTCATCATCATCTGTTTAAAACTAGTTCATATACATACTTTACAATGCTGTGTACTTAGCTTAAAATTTAATATATAATCTTGCACCACTTTATAACTTTCAATCATGAGTTTTTTCTTACACTATTGTTACCAAATATAGTAGAAATGTGAAGAAGACAATAAAAAGAAAATAAGTATTAGGGAAAGCGAGCTGTCACAGGGATGATGGAAGATCGAAGTCTTTTTGTACTGTCGAATCAAACCCAATAAAAAAAAATTAATATATGACCCGGGCTGTTGCTATGCCACAAATCCCCAAGACCCACTCCTGCACATTAGACCCACCACACGGTGCCTCGATAAAGCTTAATTAATGAGGATTAATTAGGGATGTCCACTTCATTTAACATGTACGAGATATGCGTCTTTATCTCATCAGACCTCGTCTGGCAGGGATCAGCCTCGATCTGGCTCTGATCCGCTGTTACTGGTCACCGGGCACGAAACATGATGAGTCTCATATGACGGAGATTATCCTGATCCTTTGATCCCGCCACGATCCACTGGATGGTTTTCACCAGCTTCGGGCTGTGCGATCCAGCCTTTTCGTTCTTGACAAGGCCACTAAAAAAAACCCCTTGTTTCTCATCACCGCGCACATCACAAAAAAACGATTTTAGAAGACCTTTTTTTTTTTTTAAATAGATGAACCTTGATAGGAATTATGAAAGGTATGTGCATTTAGTATCAAATTAAAGCTCCTGATGTCAGGGATGCATTAAATGTATAGCCAGTAAAAATCTGGAAACCCCGCGTAAGCAGACACCCCGCGTAAGCAGCCACTTTGGCCCGGATCGGATGGTGTCCGCTTATGCGGGGTTTTACTGTATGTCTGCCATCTTTGATATAGCCAAAAAAAAAAAAAAAAAGCGCCCTCGTCATATTTTTCATGGCTTGGTGATGAGGAACAAGTTTGTTTTTTTTAGTGGCCCAAACTAGTTGAATGGTTGACGGGCGTTTTATATTGTAGAAACAGCCGGGTCATATCACACTGAGAAGAAATCTATGATTTTATAATCTATCCCGGTGGAATAGAATTGTCGGCCTTTTTCTTGTTAGAGTGTTTTTTTTTTGGTTTTTTTAAAAATAAATTTTATTTTCGACAATCTCTTTCACCCTTTTATAGGTGTTTTACAAAGTGATAGTCGTACGACTTTAGTAGAACAACATTGAGTTAATTATCAGTTGAACATTAATGTCAAATCTAATGTTATTGTATCCATTGCAAGTACTTGCACGTTCTAATTACGTTACCTAAAGGTTAGAGTGCTCTCATGAACTTCCAGCATACTGCAAAGAAACTACCCCTTTGCTATCTGCGTGCTATTCACTGTGATATTGGGAAAGGAGCAGGGTACCAGTGTCTCAGGGTCTTAAAGGCATGCCCAGTTGACCATGACCAATCACTCTAGACTGAAATACCTCAAGACCCACTGGTGCTTGATATGTTTGGATCCTAGACTTAGGCAGTTGGATAAATGACAACTTGACTTGGTGAAAATGGGTTATAGAAAACGATCCATACACTGAATGTAACCCAAATCTTTTAGTTGTTATTCATCTATAGCTGCATGCTAATTCATCAATGATGAACATTCCATTTACTCCTAGTATATTGAAGAAACAGCCGGGTCATATCAATCTATGATTTTTAAATCTAACCCATATGCCACAAACAATGTGACAAAGTGGAATACGATTGTCGCTCTGTTTCTTGTATATAAAGTTGAAACCACACAGACCCAGTACAACCCGACAGTTGTTTACTGTTAGGATCTATTATTAATGAGCTGAGATACTGTACTCGAACACAACTTCATTGTCTGAAGTGTAGGGTTCCATTTCCCTGAGACATGTTTCCCCCCCTTGGAAACATAAATTTAACTCTGAAAAGAAACAGAATCGCATTAGATTTTGAATACTGTGAGGTACATGAATCCCACTGTATGAATCTCACTTTAGGTTAGAAAATAATGCGCTACAAAATAACCATAAATCTTCTTGTGGGGACGAAATGAATGTCTGTGTTGTGTGACATTTGTTTCTTGGCAACATAAGGATGTACACTTGACAGAAAACCCAAGAGGGGTGGATATGCTTACAAAACCCGCCATAAGTTAGCGAGCCGGCTGGTCCCCGTCAAGTGGTCGTAACATACATATCTGACAAAGACACATCGGGCCGGGAACCAGCTCACGCCCACCCACGTGATCGATGAGCAGCTCTCGGTCACGTGACCGGGAGGTGAGAGGAGGGCTTTCGCTTGTCGCCGTCGTGTAGCAATAACAGCTATAAGTTGAGGCCGGGAACTGGCACGTGTCAACCACGTGACTTATGACATCATGGCGTCTGTACTTGCTGGGTTCGCTGGTACCCGGTGTTTAACTGTTATAAAGCAGTCTCCTTCTGGAAATATGAAAGGAAAAATGTCGTCTGCTTGAGAAAGTTGTTGCCTCGCAGACAGATGCTAAAAAAATCCTACAAGTTGATTTTAGGATTTAAGATGATTTTACCTCACAGGGTTCAAAATATCATGAGATTCTGTTCCTTTATAGGAGTAAATGTCGCCAATGATTGCAGGGGAAAACATGTTTCAATGAAATGGGACCTTACAATTTAGACGAAGAAATTGTGTTTCGAGTACAGAATCTCAGCAGGATTTTTGTCAAACAAACACCTGGAAAAGTGTATGAATCCCATCGCTTTATGAATGCGAATGCTGTTTTGGTAACCTGTTGTTAATCTTTTCTGCTAGAATGAAAAAGAAAGACCAAAACAACATAGGATATTATGAAAAAAATGCGACAAGGAAAAAGACGGGACTTTAGAGCTGAGTGGGTGAAAATGCCATCTTGTGAACACATGGTAAAGATGGAGGAAGTCGGGGGAGGAGGGGACAAGAAAAATGGTGCAGAGGGTGTGGTGTGGTGTGGTGTGGCTCAGGGGGGCTTGTGACTGGTAACCATAGCAACACGTCCCAGAGACTTGCTTCACAGTTCAGCACACAGAAAACGTGGCGAGAAGTGAAAATAAACGTGGGCAAAGTAGTCACCCGCTGCGAGCGCGCGTCCCACGCGTTCTAACGGCGGGAACGCTGAAGGTCACGAGACCGGAAGTGACGACAAAACGGTGAATTGTCGTCTGCTCGGAGATGGCGCGGTTTGACCTTTGTGTGCTCGCTGTAGTACAACAAAGTCGGCGTTACGTACCAGGCTGAGGTATGAGTGAAACTAGTCACATGTGTCGTGATGAAACGAGATGAATTTGTGATATCGTCTACCGATAGTCCGTGAAAATAAATGATTTTTTTCTCCTATCAGAAATAACTATCATGAAATCATATCACTCATGCCAGACTTATGATATTCCTTGTGCTTTTCTTTGTTTCTTTCTGTGGGTTATCATCTCTAGCAATTTTTTATTAAAGGAATATTAGCCGTTCTTCCATTTGGGCCCTAGCCCCCTACTCTTCATTCTAATGGCGGGTGTTAAGCAGAATGGGCAGTGGGTACCATTTTTTGTAAATATTTGGTATCACCCGACTGGGGTTTACACCCCTGATCTCCCAAGCTCAAGGGGAACACTCCTACCACTTCGCAACCGAGTTTGGTGTATTTGACATAGTGAAGTTATGTTTCCTAAAACACATTCAACAAGAACTTGAAAGTTTGATACCTGAGAATTTTACTGAAATGACACACACAGATATAACAATATTTTTGTTTATATATTATTATGAATCATGACCCATTTTATCGCCATTTGTACTGAAGCACACAGACTCGTGAAACTCATTTTAAAAACAATGCCTCAACAAAAGTGAAAATGATGATTAACTGAAATATATACAAGATAAACACAGTAATGGTACAATATCTGCTACGGAATATCAAACCTATGAAAAACTGAACCCGAGAAATGTTAAACATACGAAAAACACGCATCCCAAACCCCAAAGTACCGGATGGGTGAAGGCACACACACAGGGAAAAAAGTAGCAGCCAAGTGGCACTTTATTATCAATTCATGTGCAATAACAAAGAGGGTGCGCTTCTACCAGGTGTGTGTTCATGTAGAGGGGGCTGTAAGGGTACAGGGTTCGCGTGTATACCCCGCGGAGGGTTGGCACTGGCAGGCTGTGGGGGGCTCGGCCAGGGGGGGGGGGGGGTTGGGGCGGGCGACCACACCGTTAACTTTCCTCCAGGGTTACCTTGCAGACAACTTCCAATCAAAACCAAATGTTCTACAGATATTTTTGGCACAGGGGCTTCTTTAGCCCCAAGCACCTAAGGTACCCGACCGGTGCACCTACCCCCGCCCTCCCACCCCCGCCCTCACCTCTGTCAGTCGTCACTTTGGGGTTCCTGCAGGGACCCGAGTTCGTTACGCATCCTACACGCACGTGCATCTAAGTAGGTCGACTGATACGCCGACGGAAGGCCTGGGGTGGTTTTAAATGGGTTTACACGTGCAAGGAAAATAATATTAGGAAACGTCCTTATTGTGGGCGAAACTTTTATTGTTTGTGGTCATTTTTTGTGTGTGTACGGCCTGACGCCCTAGGCGGAAGGCCGTACAAAAAACCAAAAATGACCGAGAACAATAAAAGTTTTGCCTACAGTCAGGATGTTTGCTTATTATTATATACCTTAAGAAAATTAAAAACTCCATTTTAATGACTTATAAAGTTACACTCACAGCGGGCACGAACATTATTATTACTGCACCCCTAGCAGCGGGCAGTATTTCATAGACATTCGGACACAGGTATATAATAATATGCTTATCATGCACAGCGATGCCAGCTACCGGTTATCTTTGATTTATGGTCTTTTAAGGTTTACCGAATTATCATGATATCAAAGTTAAGCAATCAATGTTCGCGTTGTTATATTCTTTTTCTAGATCCGATTCAGATTTGGAGCCTCATATAGCTCATTTACAATAATATAATATTGTGCCACGATATAGAAGGGATCTTATAATGTAAATTCTAGCATATATCTTATATAAAATATGTATAAGGTAAGAAACATGTAGACCTCATGTAAGATGTGACATCATTTCCCTCAATACACGCATTAGATAAGAGTGGTTTGACTTTGAGAAGGGGGTGATAAGTGGGTACATGTATAAACTACAAAGGTATTGTGCCAATATCAAGTCGTGATGCAGTTTTATGCCCAAACATGTCAGTTTCCCCTATTTTTCGGATATTTTCCTTAGAACTCACAGGCATCTCTGAAGTAGAAAACTGGTCGAACAAGGAGGAGTAGACTTAACCAAGACTGATTATCAACATTTCTTGAATAATAAAGTATGAGGAAATTCATTACAACATACAAGCCATAATTCAAACGTGAGGACGGGTGAGATTGGACTGGCTTCAGTCCCTGCATACTATGCCTACCCGTCCACCTACCTCACCCCTCCTCGCCGGGATTCCTGGGCCTGTCAGGCGTTAGAAAAGTCCAAATGTTTCGTTGTAGTTTTATTTCTAATAATATATGCCCATAATCATCGACTTGAGGAAGTCTAGGGTGAGGTAGGCGGAGGGGTATTGCTATAGGATGCAGGGAGTGAAGCCAGTCTAAAGAAGAAGCAAATGCCTCTAGGCCCTAACCGGAAATAAACCAGATGGGAACAGAACCCCCTGGTGGTGACCGTACAAACCACCTTCCTGTAATCGCCGTATAGCGCTAGGAGCAGGCACACACACACACACACACACACACACACATACACACACACACACACCTACACACACACACACACACACACACACACACACACACATACATACACATACACACACACACACACACCTACACACACACACGCACACACACACACACATACATACACATACACACACACACACACACACACACACACACCTACACACACACACACACACACACCTACACACACACACACACACACACACACACACACGCACACACACACGCACACACATACATACACATACACACACACACACACACACACCTACACACACACACGCACACACACACGCACACACATACATACACATACACACACACACACACACACACACACCTACACACACACACACACACACACACACACACACACACACACACACACACACACACACACACTCACACTCACACACACACACAGAGACCCGTAATCGGGTGCGGGTATTTTCGGGGGTGGGTCTTTCACCTGATTGGATCCAGGTAGACAGGTAGGCCGGCAGGTAGGTGGTAGAGGGACCTCCGGTAACTGGCCTCTGCCCCTCGACCTGCCCACCCACACGTGCTCACCTGTCAGGTGAGGCTCGCGAGACGCACGGCCATGTCCCATGGGTGAGCGATAAACGGGGTAAAGATGAACAGACGATGTGTGTAATTCACGTGGACGGGAGATTCTGACCGGACACGACCCTCACCTTCAAACTCATTTATATACATCGAATATACTATATATATATATATAGACAATAAATGATTGTTTTGTGGACAGGCGGCCGTAAACCACGAGAGGTTGAAGCGTAGTAATACACGTAGACAGGAGAGTCTGACCGGACACGACCCTCACCTTCAAATTCATTTATATACATCGAATATATATTATATATATATATATATATAGACAATAAATGATGGTTTTGTGGACAGGTTGCCGTAAACCACGAGAAGTTGAAGCGTGGAAATACACGAGCGCTAGCGAGTGTATTACGACGTCAACCTCGAGTGGTTTACAAGGGCGGGAGGCTCAGCACTGCAGAGGGGGGGGGGGGTATACACAAAGTTAACTGCTTGGAGAATTAGTCAGCAAGAGTTAATCCATAATTTCAGAATGTACATTTTGTATATACATGTATAAACATATTAATTGAGGCCTGTGACTGTATCAAATTCAAATACTTTGCTGACAAGTCAAATACTTTCTTTCTTTGCCCTACAGACTGAAGAATACCAAAATCGATGTCAGTTGAAAAAATATGAGAGAAGAAAACACAAAATTAGCTTTAGATTCCATCTTTTTCATCGGAAAGTGTCAAACTAGACGCCATACACGTGCAGAATAATTCCAATTTCCTCGATTAAAGCCAATAACATTGCAGGAAGAGAAGCTGTACAGGGGAGGTACAGTCGTATGCGGGAGTCAACTTTAGTCGATTCCTGTTGGCACAAGCCATAAATGTGAATAATTAAAGGTCAAACGCAATATTCTCCCATCTCTGTTTTACGGCCCCGTAAAGCGGCCATTTTGAACGCGGCACGGATTAAGAAACGCCTTGATCACAGCGCCACCTGGTGTGAATAGGGGCAGACACCTGTCGGAATGACGTAAGAGCGATCCAGTTAAACATATCCCCCAACCCGTTACAACGAGGGTGCTTCGATAACTCTTCATTCATTGAATTTAGCTGATATTTAACACGTTAACCCGTAATTATCCGACACCAAATTCAGACTTAGATTTATATAGAACGTCCTAACCATGCTGTACAAGTCACAGAACGAGATGACAATTTACGGTTTGTACGGAACGAGGCGTTTATAAACCCTAAATTGTCATCTCGTTCTGTGACTTGTACAAGCATGGTTGGACGTTATATATTTACTATATACCCGAAATTTAAAAAAAATCATTAATTTCGTTTGTCTTAACAACCAATATCTAATAAATGTGTATGGCAAGGTGGTCCGTATTTTAGTGTACGGACCAGTGGTCCGTACAGTATTTTTACGTTATATGTCAAAACGGTACGTATTTACAGTAAATACGGCATGGGTATATAGTAATGTGTTTAACGTTGATTTTATTCTACACCCAGACTGTACTAGAATCAATTGCTCTGTACATAGTCTCCTTTATATCCCCGGGCATTCTCCATACCCGTTGTTTATACCCACCAATAAACTGGACTCCTGAGAGAACCACAATTGGTAACTACGTGAACTCTGTGTCTTTTTCTCTGAGCTCAGGTAAAGTTGTGTGCACCCTGTATTTACCTTAACACTTGTTAAGCGTCGGGCATAGATTTCCTATTGAAAAATAATCTGGGATAATTGAAGGTTGAGACTGATCTATGTCTCTTTTTAACACTAGAAATACATCATCAATGACGAGTCACCGTGTGAGTGTTAGGCCACAGTAGTCTGGCCGTTTAGCAGAGGAAATGCCTGAAATTTTATTTTATTAACTTTTTTTATCGGTTGCTGGCAATCCCCTTTAGAATAGGGATCCCATACGTTATAAGCCTATACAGAATACGGCATATAGCCTATGATCCATGGGGGCCGCCATGACGCCCCCCGAGTAGGTGTTCTTTAAAGGAGGTTAAAAAATAGGTATTCTTCACTAAAAGAGGTGTGAAAGAAATGAGTGATAATTGGGAAGTGTCACAACTCTAGCCTTGCTGACATATGTATATAAAGTGGTGACAGTGGGTTTAATCATTATGTCATCCTGCTCTAGGATGGGTGTAGAGAGTCATGGGAAGCATAGTAAAACATTGAAAGGCAGTTAAATTTCGTAAGAACAAAGAGCCAGAATACAGGTTCTGTCCCCCCAAAGGGGCCTGCCATACTGCTGACCACCTAGTGACTGTTTTATGAACTGACATTGGCTCTGTCCCCTATACGATCTATATTCCGTGGGTGTGGGGTATGCTCAAAGTGCATTGGATCTGCTTGTAGTCATACATCATTTCAGTACTTCCCTATGGTTTCTTCACCTGTTTATATAATAGTGGATTATTATTCTTGCCTATACACATACTTATTATATTACCCAGATATTTGAAGTACAACTATTTTGTTATGAAAGACACTATCCAACTTTGGAGGAAACTCATTGATTTTGTACAATTAACAAAGTATAGACCTCAGAAATTGGCAGAGAATTTCTCAGAAGTGGGCAGAGAATTTGAGGTTCACAGCGGAAAACGGCACCTGTTGTGAGTGTTGGTCGGTGTTCTCCTTTCATGCCTCTGTCCACTGACAGCCGACAAACGACCACCAATCAATAAGTCTGATCCTCTGTTACCCCGGGATTTGAACCTGAATCTGCGGGATTACGGACCAGACAGGTTGACTAGTTGACAGGAGGATTATCGTGCCACAGTGCCAACCGCTACAGGTGTGAGAGTGAGTGGTGAGAGTGAGTGGTGAGAGTGAGTGGTGAGAGTGAGTGGTGAGAGTGAGTGGTGAGAGTGAGTGGTGAGAGTGAGTGGTGAGAGTGAGTGGTGAGAGTGAGTGGTGAAAATGAGTGGTGAGAGTGAGTGGTGAGAGTGAGTGGTGAGAGTGAGTGGTGAGAGTGAGTGGTGAGAGTGAGTGGTGAGAGTGAGTGGTGAGAGTGAGTGGTGAGAGTGAGTGGTGAGAGTGAGTGGTGACAGTGAGTGGTGACAGTGAGTGGTGACAGTGAGTGGTGACAGTGAGTGGTGACAGCGGATGATGGCAGAACTACCGATCACTCTGTGCCCTATAGGAAAGCGCCATCTGGTCGCTAGGTGGCGGTAATGCCGGGAGAATCACTTATAGCTGTACTGGTTACTTTATGCTGAAACTAATCCCATCTCTATCTAAATTCGCTAATTAATCTGAACTTATCTTAGACGTCACTAATCCACGCGTTATCGGGACTTGATTAGCGCGGATCGTGCTTTGTAAGATAAGCTCTGGATCCAACGCCTGTGCCTTGCCCAACGGATACCTTTGTGTTACATAATACTGTAAAAATATCAATTATATAAAAAAAAAAATTAAAATTTTTTTTTTTTTTTAGACAGCCTGAATCTGGATAAATCCGTTGACAGCATCTAAGAATTTTTTGAAATCAAAAATATCAATAATAACAATAATAATAACAATAATGACAATAATAAAAATAATGGTAATAATGATGATAATGATAATAATCATTACCTACCATATTTAAAACGTTAGAATTCCGTCGAATCCGCTTGAAGTTGCTCCCGTACATAGAGACATAGTGAACCAGACCTAGGCATGGAGACTGAAGGACCACGAGAGTGAGATTCTCGTGTAGTACTTAACTGAATCCCGCTACTCTTTTTTGTGTTTGTCAACACAGATATACTTCTATCATTAGGATTCGTTCCTAGCCGTACTGAAAACATAATTTAAATCTGTATTTTTCCGATCTCCTTTCCTTGATAATGATTAAAAAAAACGTAATTAAAAGAGCGACAGAGGCAAGGCAGCAGGCTGATAACGAGGGGAGCCCGGCTTTGATCCTGGCGGGGAGGCAGTGGGCGGGGATTCCCGTAATCCCCGCGTCTAGACACCACCTGACCCGCCTGGATTAACAGGATGTTGACGACAGGTTAATCCCGAGATACGCATTAATCCCGGCCGCCATAATTACCTCGGGATCAAGCTGGTTCCTTAGCGACCCCCAACTGGAGTCATTGTGGCCGCTAGTAACAAGCGAGTAGATATTAATATACATACACACTATTGACTGGTGTCAGATACAAGCGGCCGTAAACCACGAGAGGGTTGACGCGTAGTAATACACGAGCGCTAGCGAACGTACAACGAGGTCAACAACCCTACATATTCAATGGGGTCTTCGTATACCATGGATAATGAATTACATAAACATACACAATATTGACTGGTGTCAGATACAAGCGGCCGCATGCTCCGAGCAGTTGACACGTAGTAATATCCAAGCGTATGCAAGGATGTTGGGGAGATTCGAATCCGAGGACCACATGACTACTTTTATCTTAAACCAGTCTAAATGGTATTTATTATTTACCTTTTCCAGATAGTTGCCGTGCTGATATTAGTTCGTTTTAAGTACGCACAATTTTTCAGTATGCACGTTTTCCCGTAGGCGCGCTTTATAGCAAACAGGAGCACACAACATATCTGTATGAACTGGGTATGTAGATACACACTCCCTATGTGTTTTCTATGGACACTTTGTAGTAAGTGGATAATGAATACATTATCTTGCTGAAGTCTTTGATTTTGATCATTCATTAAATGATTCAACAAAATCAGGATAAACCTTCTCTTGATTGGTACAGGAATCAAAGAGAATTATCTAGATCAATCATGGTGTAGTGTTACGTACATAATCTCTAAGAGGATTCGTTAGATCATTAAAATAATGTGTATATTTTATTCCTTGTATTGACAATCATATACATTGGAGTGTTTTTTATTAGATAACTTTTACGACGTAGCTTGTCGCCTACAATGGTGGCGATCTTCAGATATTGTTTTGGAATAGGTAACAACTTTCATATGGTTACTCATATCTTCCCTCTTCTATGTATTCTTTTTTTCACTTATCTCACCCAATGAAGAGATACCAAAATTTCAAATTAGCGACAATTCCACACAAAATGTTGGTGTCAAAGGAGGGTTAACTTTATGGACAAATATTTACAAGGCGTTTTGCAATCTAATACAGCGTTGTACAATGGTGGATGGTGTTGGACTCTAGTGAAACTTTGTTTTACAAAGGGTCCAACCCAACATTCATATTTAATCCTATTTTTCACGCGTGTCTTCCCGCGCTCTGCGAGTTCGCTGGTTCGTGGTCGGTTGATTACAGACTCCTATGTGACCCCCCAGGTACCAGCGTGCACACTCTGAAAATGTCGTCTGCTTGATACAAATTTCTAAAAAAAATTAAAAAGAATTTCCTCGGATATTTATTATTATGCTGGTCAAATAATGTACCGGTAATGGAAACGACAAATATACCAGTGTGAAATAAGGATTTATTTACTACCGAGAGAAAAATAACATACAATTTGGGGGTGAATTTTGAAAGGGTTGTCGATGGTGTGAGCTGACCACCTTGAATGGTGATCACTGCCAACCTACAAACAAAGGGCATCACACTCTCCTACATATCTGCCTTTATCATGGATAAACGGAGCGTTACTGAACCTCTGCTGGGAGAATGTAGTGTCCAGCCTGATGGACAGTGTCCAGAACTGACCACGTGACCGCCACACGCATGCGCAGGGCCTGTTCGCGTCTCTGTCACGAGAACTCGTCCCTGAATCACAAGATTTCAGCCCTCAATCAGAGCAGTCTGCCCTGTCTCCCCTGTCTGCATTGTACACGCGGAAAAAACTCCAATTGTCCATGATAAATCTGTAATTAGGGATGATAAATCTGTAATTAGGGATGGTAAATCTGTAATTAAGGATGGTAAATCAGTAATTAGGGCTGGTAAATCAGTAATTAGGGATAGGAGAAATATAATTATTTCACTTTTGTACGTATCATCATTACGAATCAAAAGTTTGAAAACTTCTTTCGGTACTTTTTTGTATAAGTTGAATCTTGCTGCATTGTCTTTTTTGGTATCCTCTATGATAGGATATTAATAACGATGTATTAGTATTCATCTGTGGTTCATCAGGTATTTCCCATCAGAGAAGGATTGTTGTAGCCAAACATTATTCAGTTTTTCCCTTGTTCTGGTTCCTATTCACCCCTAATATTAGATAGCTAATTAATGGACACAATCTCCTCCTGAAAAGTTCTGCTCTTCAATTCCCAGGGAGCAGAAAGGTTTGATTCAGATCATGAACAGGTGGGGAACCAGCAACGGACCCAGGGACTACTTTGTGTGCCGACGCACGCCCTATCCCTCCACGCATGGACGCTCGCGCGCAATCTCCAAGCAGATTCCCGAACAGAACGACCATCTCCGCAATCAAACCAAACATCTGCTGGGATAGCAGACTCCATGCTCCATTGCGCATGCACACTGAGGTGCGCACGCCGCCGGAAGCGTTTGAAGGCAGCCGGAAATGGAAGGAATCTCCCAGCAGAATTTTGCTCGCTATTAGGAAACTGTTAATTCCCCGTGAACGGATCTGCTTGGAGAGCGACTTAGAAATGGCTGTGCGCATGACTGGACTCATCATGCTTATCGAATCAGACGAGACACGGTTGGGAGAAAGGAGCCAGAATTGATAACAAATATTTAAGTAAACATTAAAGGGCCAGTCAGTCGGCTGGAAGGGTCCATTAACGTGAGCCCCTATGCTCACAGAGGCACCGGCCTTTCCACCTTTCTGCACAATACCCTGCTCTTGGAATACTTCCTTTGTTTAATCCATGACAATCCTCTAGTACAAGGTCACATGCTTGTACTTGCTGCACTGGTTTGGATGAAAGACATGAATTTTTTAAACAAATTTCACCTTGAATAGAAATCAAGGGGAAAATAACAAATGGAAATTAGCTTATGGAGATTTTGAGGTGAGATGATTTTATTTGATAACCAAATGTCGTGTGTTATCAAAAATCGTCTGCAGTTTTCCCGCCAAAACAAAAACCCACATAGAATGATAATTTTTTGTGTGAACTTTGTAATACACTCATAAAGTACATAGAATACGGGAAAATATCCTTAGAAACATCCGTAATAAGTGGGCAAATTAGGTGAGAGTTTTAATTCAATTTGTTGGTGGGTGGTTCCGTCGCATGGCCAGGTGAGAGTGGGGCGGGGGTGAAGGGGTGATTAGCGTCGGACCAGGTGGTAGGAGGTTCAACATCAAAGGTCGCTGGCCAGGTCACAGAAAGGTAACCCCCCTCTACTCACTCTCCCTGACCCACGAACCCCTCATATCAACCCCAACCCCCATCCAATAACCACTCTTTCTCTCTCTCTCTCTCTCTCTCTCTCTCTCTCTCTCTCTCTCTCTCTCTCTCTCTCTCTCTCCCTCTCTCTCTCACACACACACACTCCACCCACAACGTAAAATCCATGAGCCTGGAAGCCTGGCCTATGTGTTCACTCACTTATCTCACCCCTGGTATTTCCCCCATAGACTAAACATTGGGAATTCATACTCAACGCTCGTTGAGTATTTAGAAACAAATATTCAATGGGGGATTATGTCACAAATGTTAGCCAATTGGTCAATGTGAGGGGCGAGATAAATTCAGAAACCTATTCAAGTTTACGCTCAGAGCTCGATCCCATCATATTTGAATCCTTAAGTAATTCATGCGGCTTTGCCTTGTGAATTACTAAGCGATTTAAACTTGATGGGATATAAGCTATGACTGTAATGTTTCATAGGTTTCCTCTATAATATAAGGCCAGGTAACGCCCGCCATTTTTTTGGTGCATTATGGGTAACACCTCCATTTTTCTGGTGCATTGTGGGATTGCACCACATTGGCAGCACTCTCCCAGATAACCTTTCGTGGTACTAGCTAGCTCTTACTAATCTCTGTCACAATCCAATGCTGGTTCCTTGTGTATCCAGTAACAACAGGGGGAACCAGCCAACATTTCAACAGTTCAAGGTCATTCACTAGCAAGGCGTTACCTGTCCCATACCTCATTGAGGCAGGGAACCAGTCAAGAAACCCATCTCCTGAGACTGGGCCCGGTGCCCGGAGCTTGCTGCGTTGATATGGCCGTCTATCTCTACTCATAACACACGCGGGGTAAACTGTAGACTCAGCAGCTATTTATATAAAATATACTACACTTCTACCCACATGGCACGAGCTCTGCTAGCTATAGGCGGGCTCAGCGAGATTCCCTCTCCCACCCACTGCAACCTGCTTCAGATACTATGACTTAGTCGGGTCTAAGCCTAGAGTGTTTTATATAAACCGTCAGGAATTTAGTAAAATGCTCGCTACTCTGGAAAGTATTAGTGTATTTTTATCGTTCCGTTGACTTTCGTCGTGGTTGGAAATTTTTTTTTCTGGAAAGTAGTCTGATTCAGGATATTGTTGGTAAAAAGTTTTTCCAATTTTTCCCCCCTTGTGGAGGGTGGAAAAATGAAAAATGAGGCCCTCTTCTTATCGGAGAATGCGAGCTTCACTGTTTCAATGGGAAACAAATTTTGATTCCGGATATTAATAGCAAAGAACTCACAGCTTCTTATTTAATGGTATTTATGTACAACTGAGAAATTAATACACAAAAATGTACCCGAAGAAATTCCTCTTTTCGTCCCCTCACTTTGAATTAATAACCCCTTATAAGTCCTTTTCGTGAGGTTAAAATGTCCACTGCATACTCTGGAAAAGTAGAATAGCAAAATCTGTTCAACTTTTACAAATTTTAAAGCAACAGCATTTACTATGAAATATTTAGTGGGGGTTGAAAAGCCAGAAACCTTATGAATAATATTGCATGTTTATATACTTGCGACATGCTCTTTAACGTATTGTTGGGTAGAGAGTATATATTAATAATCATCATTGCCTGGTGCATCTATTGGATCCTATGCCAATTAAGACACTAAATTATTACTAATGCGTTTTGGAGGTTACTTGATGTATATTTCCGTATGTAAATTAGACGGGGATTTTTACTTCACTTTCATGTATCCATTACGTATTCCCTCTATGGTAAAAGACCATCAAAGATTCACCCCCATTACCTATTTAGTTCCAGGTCTGGCCGGGTGGCGGTGTTGACAGTTGCTTATCGACCTTCACCTTGCTACCTTTTGTTCCCAAGTCTCGTGACGAGTATCACGTGTCACGAGATGTCAGTCTGTGCCTGCGTCAGTAGCAGTCGTCATGGCAACCAGGTGAAAACCTACCCGGGGGGCTTTGTGAGTGCCCACACTGGGGCTGGGGCCATGTCCACCGCTCTGCCCCCTGGTGAGTAGTTTGATATCTGGTGGATAAAGGTGTATAGACAGCTCTGTGTTTTTGGGTGTGTTTTTGTGGGTGTTCTCCTCTGACCACTGAACTAGCGACTATAATGCCGTCAGTGCGAGAAATGTCGCCTGCATTGTACTCACTGCATTAGGAGTATGGAACCTTATACACGGCAGCGGATATTGTTTTTCTTTCAAATAAAAACATTGCCATCAATCCTGAAGAAAGTGCTTTATTCTTCATAATTCGAGTAGTCTTCATTTTGGAAAGCCAGGTTTAGCTACTTATACCCAGGACTCACTAGGCGAGTGTGAATGCTATGAATTTTGTGAGCCCTCAACCATGTGGCGTACGGCAGTGGTAGGGCTTCCGTACATGGAAACTGTGCAGGCGGGACACTTGTACTGGACAGCTCTGCTGCGTGACGGAGATCGATGTTCAGATGTGTCACCAGGACACATGCTTCCTTGAGTAGCCTTCATTAGTTGAAAAGTAACTTACAAAGGTAGGATCAACCATTTCTCTACGACACAATACTTCCTCATCATGTGTGAATTTCCTCGATTCACTTATTAACCATTTTACTATAATGACACAATACTCCCCTGTCATGTATAGATTTCTCTTACCAACGAGTAAATACTCGCTGCTCTTACTAAAACTTTTAGGTCAGTTTCAGGGTCAAATACTGCAATGGTTTCATGGAGTTTCTTATGTTCAGGGTTTCCTTAGTCGTACGTATGTGATACTTTACAATCCTTCTCACGGTGGTTAAAGAGCCAAAGCCCAACATGCTCACAGAGGCATTATGAAAGGTGCCGCCAAAGACAGATGGACGGTTGTATCCAAGTGAAACGCGACACTATTAATTAAACTCCCCCAGTCTTGTGATTGAAATTTCACACTTTCTGATTTCCAACCCGCGGCGAGACACGATTCTGTTTCACCTACTTGAACTTTCATTTGTTGCTGGAACAAATCCAGTCGGCGGGTCGATCGACCTCTTTGACCCCACAATCTTCTCAATCAAATCGATCCGAGTCCCTTACCGGGTAATTAGTGTAGTGCCACCTGAAAGCGGATCGACCAATCAGCGCGCCGCTTGGCATTTAATGCAGTGCTCCTCACTCAGGTGCAACTTTCTGATTGGCTGAAATTAACTGAACGGCAGTTATCGACTGCGGAAGCCGGCGATTCTGGTTAGCGTGAGTGCAGTGGAGACTGTTGCATAATTCCATACAGTGTTAACCTGTTTGCTTTTGTGTTCTCCGGAAAAGGGTTTCCCGCCTGCTGCAGAGACGCTGAATGGTAAAATGGCGGGGTTAGAAACGCCGCCGGAGAATTGTCGTCTGACTCAGCGACGCGTCACATGGTGGAGTTATTAAATCAATCCACAGACCTTAATACATCACCAGCTTTCCTCGCATGACTAGGCCCTGCATTTACACAAGCATGTTTGTTTTCTGAGCAGTGCAATTGAACATGACGAATCAATGGGAAAAAAATTCTGAAAAAAAAGTTTCCATTTTGTATCAACTTGTGGCTTACCTGAGGCTATGTGTTTTTTTATTTTTTTATAGAAGTATCTATACAGTCTCCATGTATTTTTTTACTGCTGGGTGCCTTATCATATGGGGTTTCCTTAGTGTTCCATTTGTTTTGGCCTATTTTCTTCTGTTGACAAATGTGTTAATTTCGTAGTAATCTCTCTCTACGCTATCCCCACAATAATCAGACATGGCAGTTTTCCTATTTTGCAAGGAAATCCATGTTTTCATTTAATTTTTATAAAATTATTTGTTTGGGTGTAAACAAAGAGAGAGAGGTAGAGAGAGAGAGAGAGAGAGAGAGAGAGAGAGAGAGAGAGAGAGAGAGAGAGAGAGAGAGAGAAAGAGAGAGAGAGAGAGTAAATTGGGCCTCCTTCATACCAATAAATGGTGGTTTAACACCTCATTCCCTTTCCATGGCCAATGACGGTGTGTTTTCCAGGTTTTCTCAGTCTCTCTGAGGCATTAAATTCCACATAAAAAATATTTCCTCCATTTTTTCATGACCCAAACTGACATCCCTGAATAATAATGATAGGATACATCCCGCAAACCATTGCCTTTTTCAGTTAATTCTCTATCCTCTTCAATGTATGGGTTTTAAAAGACTGTTCGGAAATCAAATGCCTCCCCTACCTCTAAATCATCCACCTCAATTAAAGCCATCTTTTACTAATTGATTTTTAGATGCAATTAACCGACCTCTATACACTTTTATGATTTGAAAATTCCTAGACACGTGAAATATTCTATCATTCTAAGGGAGAACTTTTATTATATTTTAAACCCTTGCTTCTGAACCGTCTCACACACCATGACCATACGCCCTCCAGAGGCTACTAAACTCCCTATTATCGCCCAGGGTAAATACAAGTTCCACTCGCGGCTGGCTGGGTGCACCACGACCACATGAATCATAGTTTGCCCATTTATATTTGGAGAACCTGAATATTATTTCGGATCTGTATGTAAAAATAGCTGAAATTTTTCTGATATCGGATTTCCGATTTGAATATTCATAAAAACCGTTAAACTGATATCTGAAAAACTCGGCACATGCTGAGAGATACATTTACTAAATAAAAAAAACCAAAAAAACCCCCAAAAAACTGCAATAATTGTGGGTTACGGTTCAAGGGTCTATCCCCATACCATGTCGGCAACCAGCGAACACCGGAACTTGTAAACAGACTGAATTACGGGATACCTCAATAGGGCCTATGTCCCATGTTTCTGATCATGTCCCATGTTTCTGACATGGCGTAAAATGTCCATCATTCACTCCCTCCGGTCACCCACTTCATGTTCCGTCGCTTTATTTCCCCTACGTTTCATCCTTTCTGTTCCGTTTGCCTCCCTGTCCCTCTCACATGGAGTTCACCACAGACCTCTCCTTGTTCCCTTATTTCCGTGTTAAACTCTTCACCCGTTGTCTTGTCCACAGTTTTGTTCGTCCTTGACCTCCATGCTAACCTCTGCGGCGTCTCTGTGACCTCTGACCTCAGATGGGAACTGCCCCCTTGTAGCGTCGCCCTCTGGTGGACATGAAGGTCGCCCTCAGGTCACTCTCCAAGCAGAACATTAGCCCTGGCCACATCTCAAGTTGATAAATGAGCCTGGGGGCCGTTGAATAAACTATAAACGACAAAAACTTATCTAAGAATCGTCTTTCAGGCCATAGTGTTGTATAAAATAATGTGTTGTTAGCATAAGATGTTTTGATGATAAAAGTAACCTGAAGCTCTTAAAATATTTTGCATACAAAGTACATTTAATTACAAAAATATTTTCTGTGTTGTCTTCATACAACACTGAATGGAAAACATTGTCTAGGATGATGTTTATCGTTGGAGTTATCGTATCGTCCTGCACCAGCAACAGAAATGAAAAACTTTATAGGGCTTCTTCCACCAACGCACAAGATATAGTTAGATCTGTCATGATTTGGTTGTCTAGCTAAATCTTGCTAGGTTTTGAATAATGTGTGCATATTTGCCGCGATGCATCAGTCTGATTAATTGCCTTCGCCACATTCTTGCCGCAGTATGCCACAATATGTCAGCAACAGATCTTGAAGCATTGCAGTGGTGGAGCACCCAAATATACACGCAACATCGCGAAAAAGTACACATATAATTGTGCGCGACATGTTGTTACCCGACAATGTAAGATATAACAAGACATACCAAGATACAACACGGCAAATGCATCTGTTGGTGGAATCAGCACTTATTCAACAGCCCCCTGGTATCTGCACAAAAAGTGACCGCAGGTAGAACAACCAGCAGTCATCCATCCATCCGACATCTACCTGGAAGTTGCCATGACAACTGGTGACCAGGTGAGGACGTGACAAGACAGATCACGGGGTAGACTTGCTCAAGTCTTTGATTATGAACATTCATTAAATGACTAAAGAAAAATCGGAATACAATTCATTATAGTATGTGTCCTTCTCTGACTGGTCCATGAATCAAGTCCCTGTGTCACTAAGAAGGGGTGGAGGGGTAGGATACAGGAACTGAGGCCAGTCAATCAGAAGGGGTGGAGGGGTAGGGTACAGGGACTGAGGCCAGTCACTCAGAAGGGGTGGAGGGGTAGGATACAGGTACTGAGGCCAGTCAATCAGAAGGGTCGGAGGGGTAGGATACAGGGACTGAGGCCAGTCACTCAGAAGGGGTAGAGGGGTAGGATACAGGGACTGAGGCCAGTCACTCAGAAGGGGTGGAGGGGTAGGATGCAGGGACTGAGGCCAGTCACTCAGAAGGGGTGGAGGGGTAGGATACAGGGACTGAGGCCAGTCACTCAGAAGGGGTGGAGGGGTAGGATACAGGGACTGAGGCCAGTCACTCAGAAGGGATGGAGGGGTAGGATACAGGTACTGAGGCCAGTCACTCAGAAGGGGTGGAGGGGTAGGACACAGGGACTGAGGCCAGTCACTCAGAAGGGGTGGAGGGGTAGGATACAGGGACTGAGGCCAGTCACTCAGAAGGGGTGGAGGGGTAGGGTACAGGGACTGAGGCCAGTCACTCAGAAGGGGTGGAGGGGTAGGATACAGGAACTGAGGCCAGTCACTCAGAAGGGGTGGAGGGGTAGGATACAGGGACTGAGGCCAGTCACTCAGAAGGGGTGGAGGGGTAGGATACAGGGACTGAGGCCAGTCACTCAGAAGGGGTGGAGGGGTAGGATACAGGGACTGAGGCCAGTCACTCAGAAGGGGTGGAGGGGTAGGATACAGGGACTGAGGCCAGTCACTCAGAAGGGGTGGAGCGGTAGGATACATGCACTGAGGCCAGTCACTCAGAAGGGGTGGAGGGGTAGGATGCAGGGACTGAGGCCAGTCACTCAGAAGGGGTGGAGGGGTAGGATACAGGGACTGAGGCCAGTCACTCAGAAGGGGTGGAGGGGTAGGATACAGGGACTGAGGCCAGTCACTCAGAAGGGGTGGAGGGGTAGGATACAGGGACTGAGGCCAGTCACTCAGAAGGGGTGGAGGGGTAGGATACAGGGACTGAGGCCAGTCACTCAGAAGGGGTGGAGGGGTAGGATACAGGGACTGAGGCCAGTCACTCAGAAGGGGTGGAGCGGTAGGATACATGCACTGAGGCCAGTCACTCAGAAGGGGTGGAGGGGTAGGATGCAGGGACTGAGGCCAGTCACTCAGAAGGGGTGGAGGGGTAGGATACAGGGACTGAGGCCAGTCTAGTCGCGGGGGTGCGGGGGTTAATATGGAGTAGTTGTGGGGTTGGGTGGGTTAATGGCTGGTTTATGGGGCGGCGGGGTTACGGTGTGTCGGGTGTAGGGTCGTTAGTATAGGACAATGCGACATGACCACCCTGCGGTCATTGTGTCGCTGTGGGCGGGCGGGGGGGGGGGGGGGGGGGGCGGTGACGGCCGGTTGTAAAGATGTCATCAAGTTGACATCTCACTTGTCCCCTGTGACGTGTAGTCAACACAGATGGCAGTTTTCCTATTTTCCAAGGAAATCCTTCTTTTCACACTCAGTTTATGAAATTCCCTTTTCTTGTGTAAAATACCTGAAGAATTTGATTGAACACCAGCGAAACGATTGTGAGAATAAGTTGATACACCACAAGAACCACCGACTGTACCACGTTTTTCAATAATAACATTTTACCAACATATTTACTGTGTCTTTCCCTTTTCTCGTGTAAAATAAAGTGAGAATAGATTGGGCCTTATTCATACCAATGAACAGTGGTTTAAACCTCCCCACACACGCCAGCCTCAGTACATGGTCATGACTGTTATAGACAGGAAACAAGATAAAGCGGTTAACTTGACATTAAAATTAGAAAGTACATGTATAATTAATCATATATATAGTTATATTTGATCATGTATCCCTAGCACTATTCCAAAATTGAACGGACAAAATATTTTGGCAAATATTCATAGATGTACAATTTACTGTAGCTAAATTGCCCACCGTAGATATGACCACCACGTAGTTGCCCTTTTATTTATACTCCCTGTTAACCTGTCATTTGAGAGCAGGTGCAAGCAAACCTCATTTTGAATATTTTATAATCATTTAGTGCCTATGGGACGTATCCAGTATTTACAAAAAACGGCCATTGCATTGCCATCAAACCCGACAGACATTTCGTTTCACGTTTGCCATACCATCACCATTCTTATCAGTAAAACTCGTATGTATAACTTCACATTTGCAATATAGTCAAAGGAGGTACAAGCTGGGCCCCGTTTTCAAACATAGATATATGTTTAAAGTAACATGTCTACCTAAAGAAACCATGAAATTATTATCTTTTCGTCAAGATCTCTTGCGTGTGCTTTGTACAGCTACGAATTTTCATAAAGATGCCAAGAACTACAACAGCATGCTGGCGAATGTCCAAGCTTAGATGTTTCTTTTCGAAGTAAATTTTGTAAATCATTAGGGTCAAGGGTCAAGATTCCGATGATTTGGCCACTAAAAACAAAAAAACCTTGTTTCTCATCACCAGGCCATGAAAAATATGACGAGGGAGCTTTTATTTGGTTTTTTTTTGCTAAATCAAAGATGGATTTTGAAGTGTCATAAAATGGGCTTCAGTCATACAGTAAAACCCCGCATAAGCGGACACCCTCCGATCCGGGCCAAAATGTGCGCGTACGCAGGGTTACCGTTTACGCGGGGTTTCCAGATTTTTACTGGTTATACAATTAATACATTCCTGACATCAGGAGCTTTAATTTGATACTAAATACACATTTCTATCAAGGTTCATCTTATTTATAAAAAAAAAATCATTTTTTTTCTGATGCGCGAGGTGATGAGAAACAAGGTATTTTTTGAGTGGCCTTTACATGATTAGTTATGCTCACACGTGGCGGCCTCGTGCGGCCGGTCAGAGAACCACCCGTTTGGAGAGTCCATCATGACCCGGATGTGACCAGTAATGACCCCCTCACTAATTAACAGACAGAGGGTCGCCACAACCCAGGTCACTAAAAACACTGATTGTAGGGTACACCGCCCCCAGGTGAGCAGGTGGGGAGGGCAGGGGGTGTTTACTGTTATAGGCCCTAATAGTGTTCATTAGGAGAGGACCCTGAAAAGACAGAACACAGCCCTACCCGCTTACTGCCCCGCCCTGCCGTCAGGAGGATGATAGATCTACCTCATTCAGGCAATCAATTAGGTTCCCACTTAGAAGTGTTCATGATATGTGATCATTTATATTGTTACAATGGATATGGACATATACATGGGCCATCAATAAAGTACGAACGCACTTACGGGGGTGGGGGAGGGGGGTTAAACATTTTTGGAAATTTTGCGTACGCTCCTTCTTTGTTCTATTGCGTATAAGATTTGGAGAGGGTGGGGGAGGGGAGGTCGAGAATTTTGGGAATTCTGCCTACATACTTTATGGATGGCCCCAATCTGTTATGAGGATCATTGAATAAATCGTCTGATTTCTTTGTTTATAAGTTATTTATATGCACGTGAAATTGTATTTTGATGCATTCCTCATTCTGTCTTTTCAGGTATGTATTTCATCAGTACAAAAGTACAGTCTTCCTTTATCGTTGGCAGCCCAGAGGTAAATGAGTTCATCTTTTTATCACAAAATATCGTGGAGTTCAGTTTAGGGTGCAAAATGTGAAAAAAGTATTGATACTTTTCACAGAACTCCCTCTGCTTATCCCAGTTATAAGAATTGAAAGATATAGATAGTTTCTGGAATTATTATCCAAGTAGCAGAAATTCATCTGATACTGTAATTATTACACGAAGACACTTCAAACTCCCACAGATTATATCGTGGTTAAAGTATCCCCATTGTGGTGTTCTTTCAGCTCATAATATTAGGCATACACACACGGAGACAATTCCTTGCTATAGCTGTATCGGATATTGTATATAACTATCAGTCTATAAGTTAGTAGAAGTGTCCTAAACTGCCACCCCTGCCATGGTAGACTTAGGCCTAACTAGGCGTGGACACCAGCCTATGACACGCAGGTGAAGGCCGGCCTGCGCCTCAGACAAAGGCCACATTCCCCTGGCGGACCCAGGAGTAACTAATCCCGGACGGTAAACACTGTCTTATTACCGGAAGTCTGACAGGTTGTCAGGGTGAGGGGTGCTGCACAAAAAGTGATATCCTTGTTTTTTGTGTGTGTGTTTTTTAAACTGCTTTTTCAAAAGTTACAGAGAGGTAAATCTGAGACTAAATCGTCTGTGGCGAGCCTAGACGGGCTTTAGTCTCTGTCTCTAATAGCTAACCTTGCTCCTACTCCCTGCTCAGAATTCCTGGGACCTGTCAGGCATAAGGGGAAGTCCACATGTTGCAAACTGCTTTTTAGAGCGTGCTTGCACGCCTATACATCATCTATAGACCTACAGGTTAGAGTGGTCACACATATACACTTTCAGCGTGCTGCCAGAAAACTATCCCTTCACTATCTGCATGCTATTCACTGTAATAGTGTGAAAGGAGCAGGGTGCCAGTGTCTCAGGGTCTTAGAAGCATGCTCAGCTGACCATGACCAATCATTTGAGACCGAAATACCTCACTGACCTATTGGTTATTGACCTTGATCTTTTTGGATCCTAGACTCAGGTGGTTGCAGAAATAGCAGGTTGACTGGGTTCCATTAGCTTTCAGAAAACTATCAATAGACTAAATGTAACTCAAACCGTTTAATTGTTATTCATGTATAATTGCACGCTCATTCATCTATGATGAACATTCCATTTGCTCCTAGTATTATAATAAGTATGTCAATAATCAACGACTTAAGCAAGTCTAGGGCGAGCCTAGAACTCAATGTCACAGTATATCTGCAAGATACGTAAGCCAGTGGTACACCTGCATATATATGGATCACAGGAAGGGAACTTTAGCCTTGTTACTGTGTTTCCTGTAGATTGTCGGTCTGAATCGTAGAAACGTGATCACCTGCCCCGATTTTTTTTAAAAAATATTTTTTTATTAGGGAATATTGTGTGTACAACCACCGAATTCGGCTATTGAGCCGTTCTTCCACTCGGGCCCTTGCCCCATCTCCTCATTCTAATGGCGGGTGTTAAACCGAATGGGCAGTGGGTACCATTTTTATGCAAGTCTTTGGTATGACCCGACCAGGGTTTGAATCCACGACCTCCCATACTCGAGGCGAACACCCCTACCACTTAGCCACCGAGCTTTAGCATTCCATCCAAAGCGATTTCCATTTTTCATCGGGAGAAACATGGTGAGGTCTATCGTAGACGTATTTTAGCTCAGTGGACGCCTCCAGGCATTACATGGCATACTTGTTTACCATACCACTACAAGGACTCAATAGAACAGCATTATAAAGTACAAATTGGAATATACATCGACAGTGAGAGTTGAGGTTGAACCCTTTAACCCTGTGCTTCTATTGTGAGTTATAATTGTGAAATGATTATCCCGGGCGGTGAAGTGATCAGTCACAAAGCCTGGAGCACGGAGAACCTGGAGGGTTTACGGCCAGTTCACACTCTGCGACTCAAGGGGCTTGCGAGCCGGTACCTCCAGTCTCAGGCTGGAGGTACCGTTACCTCCAGACTCAGGCTGGAAGTACCGGCTTCCTTGTGACTGGGTGTACCGCATGTACCTCCAGTCGCAAGGAAATGCAGTTCACACTGTGCGACTCAAGGGGCTTGCGAGCCGGTACCTCCAGTCTCAGGCTGGAAGTACCGGTACCTCCAGTCTCAGGCTGGAGGTACCGTTTCCTCCAGTCTCAGGCTGGAGGTACCGTTTCCTCCAGTCTCAGAGTGGAGGTATCAGCTTCCTTGCGACTGGGTGTACCACATGTACCTCCAGTCGCAAGGAAATGCAGTTTATACTTTGAGCTGCGTTCTTTGTGCCTCGTATCATTGCGACTGGGGGTACCAGCTCGCAATTCCCTCCAGTCGCACAGTGTGAACTGGCCTTGAACTAACCGCCCTTGCGACTGGGGCGCTTCTGTTTTAATTTACTTAGTAGATTTGCTTATGTCTTTGGTTATAAACAGTCATTAGATGATTGAAGAAAATTAGAATAAAGTTCATTGTGATGTGTATTCTTCCCTGACTGGCCCATGAATCAAAGAGAAATGTATCCCAGCTAGGAGGGGTAAGGTAGGTGGAGGGGTAGCCATAAGATTGCAGGGACTGGAGCCAGTCTAGGGTAGGGGGTATTCCTGTAGTGATAAAAAAAAATATCAATAAATATATTTGCATCTCTATCTCCCAGTGTGTGTGTGTGGAAGCGGGCTTGAATAAACTCAAATACAACTAGAAGAATTTTTCCAAATATGTTAGAGGATAATGAGAAAGAAATTGTATCCCAGCGAGGAGGGGTGAGGTAGGTGGAGGTGTAGCTATAGGATGCAGGGACTGGAGCCAGTCTAGGTACATAGGTACGTCCAGTCTCAGACTGGGTGTACCTATGTACCTAAAAACGCACAGTGTGAACTGGCCACTATCACGCAATGTCCTGCAGCCCCACCACACCCACCACACACCACACACCACACACTCCACGACCATACCCACGCTGCCCTTTATTGGCTAACAAGAGAATCACAAGGACATAACACCCACAACACAGAGCAACAATAGCGCCATAATCAGCGTGCTCCGGTGGTGACCCACAGCACGCGAGATGGCGTTTACAGCGACCTCCGGGCGAGATTTCTCTTCTCCTCATATGTATAGACACTCACGAAAATGTACCGCTTGACATTCACACGTTATAGGGATATGGGAATTAGCTTATATATATATACATGTATTTATATGTATTTATTATTCAGATATTATGTATAGCGATGGAAGTGGTATAAGGCCTTATAGTCCACAAAGGACAAGAATATGTATGCAGATGAATATACATTTACCTCACCCCTGCACACACTAAAAGAATAGACGTTGCACAGGATTTAGACCATGGAGAACGGACTGTAAACTCAAAGGGGCATGGCGAATGGGACAAAAATACCAGGGGTGAGATAAGAGATCTGACTGTAAACTTCATAGGTTTCCCCTATAACACACCATTTTGTGTTGGCGATTCTGGAAATCGCTGCATTTCTCGCTTTTTTGTGTATCCTGCCTGACCTCAGTAAATGTATAAATACAGAAAATAACTCGTTTTGGTCAAAATCACTGTTCTCCAATTTGTTTGAATGCTACATGATATTCACTCGGCTGTCACCTCATTCATATCACTGCGCATCAAACTCACGGAGAAAGATCAAATTTGACCAACACTTATTGGTTTCTTCTTTAGTACAAGTAGTTATCTTTCCCTAATGTAACAATGGGCTACTTAGATATCCTAGAGCTGGAACTTTAAACTGGAAGTCTACTTCCCTTCAGAGAGGAGACCCATCTGCCGGTTTACTCGGCGTACAGTGTACAGATAACTCCCCAGTCCTCTAACCAGGCCACGGTAGTCCACCCACAGACCGTGAAACTAGTCAATGATAAGTAAATAATACACTACACCTCAACATCAAAGGCACCGCTCACCGTCACGTTGTTTACGTGCTAATTTCACGTACATTCAGTCGCTCCGGAGACAGGCGAGTGACATGCATGTATCATGTGACTAACATGCTATACATGTAGACTACAAACAGCATACAGCCCTGAATTATAGTACGAGCATATGGGGGAACCATGTCACCATGTTGTGTTTCCATGGTTACCATATAGAGAATGCATACTTTATTGATGTTAGAAATTTAATGGGAATAATCACGATTTTCTTTGAATGGGTTTGCGCTTTTAATGTTTAATGTTCGATTTAGTGTGTGGTTATCAATGTTAAACGATTATCATGGTAAGAATCCGGAAACCTGCGGGTCACGTGCACACGAGGTCACGTGATTATAATTCATTATCAAATATAGTATTGTGATACCTAGCAGAATGTTTATACAAATTGAATACAGTATTGTGATACCTAGCAGAAATGTTTATTCATATTAGATAAAGTATTGTGATACCTAGCAGAAATGTTTATAGAAATTATAACGCAGTATTGTGATACCTAGCAGAAATATCTATACAGATACAGTATTATGATACCTTGCAGAAATGTCTATACAAATTAGATGCAGTATTGAGATACCTAGCAGAAATGTCTATACAAATTGAAAACAGTATTGTGATACCGAGCAGAAATGTTTATACAAATACAGTATTGTGATACCTAGCAGAATTGTTTACACAATACAGTATTGTGATACCTAGCATAAATGTGCATACCGCAGAAGTAAGGCAGTTCCTAGAGTTACAAAATCACAATTTTGCCATCCCTGACCTTGTTTTATTTTCTGGCACTGATCGGTGTGACGTCACAGAACGCTCTGATGACGTAGCAGTGGACAGTCCCGGCGTCTGCCTCCAGCCAGGTCGACTGGCACCTGGTAATATATGCTAATTTATGCAGGGGAGGCACCGCTAATATATGCATGACCCCGGGTGAAAGGTGACGATGATCTGACTGTAGGTGAACTGAGAGACAATGGACTGTTTATTTAGTGCTGTGAGACCTAATCCACACCTGTATCAGTCTGAGAGTGGGGAAATTGTTTACCATCAGTCGAGTCTAATGAGATAATATCAAGAAACATCACGAGATTCCATATGATTGTTTATATGACATACGCATACATGACATGCCTGCATACTGCTCCTATGAGGTATCTACAGACTACACCTGTAGGTCTTTTAGTTATACCTGGCTAGCTCTATTTGTAGTCACAGTTTAGATCATGCAGTGTTCATTAAAAGGTGATCTACGTGTTCTGATATAAGATAGGAAGGTTAGCGTGATACACAAGCATTTATCTTAGCCTGGTATAAACGTCCATAGGCTTAATTTTATTTTTCTGAACAGTTTCTCGATTGAGTCCATATCCGCGTACAATCATCCATAGATATAAATCAGAACCAAATTTGACTCAAATAAACGGGGTACTTGCCTCAATTTGCACATGAACTTGATTTTCATGGCAATGCCTTTCATCAGGATAACATCATTTCGTTAGACATTCAACTCATCAAGTTCGTACACAAAAAGGAACTCTTACTCAACAAGCTTGCGAGTACGGTAACTCATACTCAACGGGTGATAACCAGATAGATATTTCCAGGCTAAGATAAAATCAGAAACATATTTGTTCTTGGTCTGAGTCCCCATTCGCCATCTCTTTTGGAGTGCTTCAGAATATTCACTCTGCTAGGGCTTCGTTCATATTACTGCGTACTCTAAACTCGATGTGAACGAGGACACAGACCAAACTCTCATCCATGTCTGTCGTAGTCGCTGTCGGTGGTAAGTGGTGCATGAAGGAGACTCATTGAACGCGATCATGTTTGACCACACCCTACAGTTACCACCGAGATCCAGGCCAGTTACATAAAACCCATCAGAACAAGAAGAAACACTGACAAATAACGTGTTTATGTCTCTGCTGAAACCAATCCGCTGCACCTCTAGGTGTAGTCTCTCAGGGTGGTTCCCCATGGGGCCATCCATAACGTACGTACGCAGAATTTCTGAAATTTTATAACCCCCCCCCCCCACCCCTTCTCCCAATCCTGCACGCAATAGCACAAAGAGGGAGCATACGCAGATTTTCCAAAATTTCTGACCCCCACCCCCTCTTGGTGCGTACGTACTTTCTGGATGTGATCCCAGAGGGCTAGTACCATATGCTGCTGTATGTATACCGCACTTCCGGGTAAGGAGGGGGCTTTATAAAGATTGAAGAAATAAAAATATTGTAAAGTTACAGAAATCAGGTTCCTCCAGATTTTACTGTGCACCGGCGGCTGATAAATACACACTATTGACTGGTGTATGCTCCTAGGATTTGACGCGTAGTGATATCTCTATATATGGCCCGTTTCCATCGGCCGAGGAAAATGGTGAAGATTTTTTAGTTCTGCTAATACCCAATTTCCATTGGCCATCACCGATATACAGTCAGGGACCACTGACGGACCTTTAGCACTGCTGACGCAAAATGTAAATAGGCTATTAGGAGAACACAAAAATATCTACACCATTTTCAACGGCCAATGGAAACGGGCCTTATACGCCGGGTATGCCCAGACATATTTCTTGTGGACACTTTGTCTTTGGTGGATGATAAATGCCCATATATGGCTAATCATATCCATCCATTCGGCCTGGCGACTGTAGGTACGCTCTCTCTTAACCAATCAGCGCCGATCTATATCACAGCTCGGAGTTATCAATTTGTGCTGCCCCCAGCATCCACCAGCGCCCCCCTGTGGTGAAGACAGCGAACTAACGAGCGTCTCCTCCTATTTCAGAAATCCCAGATTTCGCCGGTATTCGGCGGTCCGTTGCTCGGAGATATTCGCTGGTTTGTCGTGTTGGAAGACGCGTCCAATTAACGGATAGAGTCTTGAATCCGTCTAATTATGACAGGGCAGGCTGATAACATCTGACACTGTATGCTGGACTTAGTTATTATAACAGGATGCAGGTGGCGCTATCACTGCTGATCAAAATGGCGTCAGGTGCCAGCCTCGCTTTGATGTGTGTAATAATCCGTGTGTAACGCATCCAACGGTTAAAACGCCGACGGCTGTTTTCAAACCATATCCGCAATTTCCTGGTGCAAGAAATATTCGTAAATATGGACAATTTTCTCAATTTTAAATCGGAAATAATGTTTACTTTAGATGTTTTGATTGCCGACTTATAAAAACCTTTCACAGACGTGAGAGAGAAGCTTAATTCTAAGCAACAACAAGAAAAAAACCGAACTGTTCAGAATCATGAATAATAATGCTGAATTCCTATTGATATGATTATTCATGAAAATACCCAAAATACAACATTTCCAAGGCGGACCTTCCTCCTTAAAAAGAATAATTTCCTATACAAATTATCGTATTTCTACTTGCAGTACACACTCTATTCAATAATAGGTGGAGAGAGATATCATTGAATTGAATTTTTTTTCCCTTGAAATATTTCATTGAAGCCACCAAATAGCGTGGCACAGAATATATGATTCGTTCACTTTTGGAGACACAGTATTTGATATTTTTGATTAAAATCATCACTTACTGCTTGTAGAAATTGGAAAAGCAAAATACAACAAAAACAAGATGAAAAACATGCTAACTTAAATTTGTTTTATACAAGGTGACTACAAGATGTCAACCAAAGAAGACAAAGTTGATTATATTTGTAATCAATTTTTTAATATTAACAATCTGCCTGAACTGAATGAATCATCCTCTAAACAAAAAAAAGATAGTAAAGGGTTGTGATTTTCGCTGATTTGGTGAGAAGGCACATGTGTCTTACTGATTCAGGGAGGCTCGTCTGAGATACACACCATATGTTGGTTGTCGGTGCTGATTAATAATTCACTAATTAACATGAGAGAAGTCACTGCGTGTTCTGGGCGTGATTAGCCTCAATCAGGCTGATGAGGCGTTCTGTCCTCACCCGCCAGGTGGCTCTGTGGACGCAAGGTATATCAATGTACAAAGTGTCAACGTTTACTGAACCCTAAACAGGAACAGCATCGAGATCGTTTAGTCCAATGCACATCTACCGATTCAGGGTGGAATGATTAGTTCCCAAATCGTATAGTTGTCGGTGAACT
Organism: Alentia gelatinosa; assembly: GCA_950022655.1. Lineage (NCBI taxonomy): Eukaryota > Metazoa > Annelida > Polychaeta > Phyllodocida > Polynoidae > Alentia > Alentia gelatinosa. Next base: position 10,306,105 of record OX465593.1, read on the forward strand.
TGTCATAGGCAAATTATGTAACCGTGTCGGTCAGCCGAACAGGGGTTATTTCTGATGTTCCGTTGTCACCGACAGGATTTATCAACATGTTGATAAACTTTTGGCCAGCGATTTAGGAAGATCGACCAACAACTCGTCTGCAATGAAAGAACATCTCAAGAGGCGAGGGGGGGGGGGGGTCACTATTCGTTGGCTGACCCTTGCCTAGCTGCCCCACATCTACTGACTTGGGCCGACTCTGTTAGGATGCCTCGCCTGAGACAAATTACTGTTCCTTTGTCGCCAACATAGGTACATCCATGTTCCGAAATCGGTAGATGTGCATTGGATTTAGCCACTGAAAATATGCCATGAGTTTTGGCTGTGGAGTAATCTCACGAGGCAAACACAGCGAGATTATGTGGCAAACCAAATTGAATGGCGTATTTCCACCTACTACGATAGAAATTTAGACCTCCCGATATAGCACCGATACAAAAAGCAAATATCGGAGATATATCGGGAAGGTGCAAAATCGCAGACATATATCTAGACATGCCAATCCACCACGCATCTTAATGGGTTTTTATCGGTGTCTAATCGCAGGAACATGGTCAACTGCCCCGATATTCGGTGACCTTCCGACGCGATTTTGATTTTCTATCGGGAGGTGCATCGTAGACCATATCGGAGCCATATCGTAGTAGGTGGACGCCGGGCCTTAAGCCCAATGCCCATCTACCGATTTCGGAACATTTATGTACGTTTGTCGGCGACAAACGGAGGGTAATTTGTCTCAGCCGAGCCATCCTAACGAGTCGGTAGATGTAGGACAGCTAGGCAAGGCTACCCAGCGATTAGTGAACACTTGGTTTCTTTGGTTTTTGCCCTTCCCCAGCGATTAGTGGACCATACACCGATTTTATCAGTGTGCGGGTCGAGCGAGGGGTTATGTAATTTGCCTGCGACAAGGTGACCGACTCCTATACGATTTAGGAACTAATCGTTCAACCCTAAATCGGTAGATGGGCATCCGGCTTTACACTCGTTCTATTAAAAACACCTCCCTGGTCCCTCTACCCTCCCTGCGCTGGTCAGCCGTCTGTGGACGTGTTCAGTGGACCGTGTCGTCCACCCGGCCGTGGAGAGGACCGCAGTGTCCGTCCCCAGCGGGAGGGGGCGCTAATTGGCCTCATTGGACAGACGGTCGTCCCCACCGCCCTTCATCACGGCCCGACGCGTTTGACCTCCTCCTCCCTCAACTACGCAAATATTTTGAGAAAAAAGTGAACTTCATTGTCGTACACTTTCATAAATATCTCCTTAGAATCTAAACCAAACCTGCCATAATTGTACCTATATAAGGACAAGTACTTGTCTCAGATATTTCAGTGAAGTTTTATTGAATAGGATCAGTAGAACATAGAAGAAATGGGGTGGTTATTTTGCAGATGGGAAAACTAAATAGATGTTTTGTGTTGGGTGGTCAGTCGGACATCTGCGTGTGGCTAGGCTGGGTAAATTAGCGTAGTTAGACCTAACCGTTATGTACGTCAGTGAGAATAAAAGTAACCAGGGTAAACTTGTCTCACCAGACTCTGCAGGGGTTGCTACACGTTCTATAGACGTAGTGTCGTACCATTGAGATTAAATTAAACTCTTTGATCGTACATTCCTGTCTATACAGACACAACCCCTGTATGCTTAAAGAGTGCAGGGATGTACCTAAAATGTATAGCGTTAACTAAAAACTATAGCGGATTTTACATTGACAATAGATGACACTGTTCACATAGCTATTTCCCCTCACCAACACACACCCTAATCAAGTGGGCATTCAAACACAAAATTGGTATGTTATTGAGATCCTTATCTTTCATCTCATTCTCATCTCATCAGAACTTTTGCCCTTATTTCATATTTCATATTTTTGTATGTACCATTATTGTTTTTATTATTATTATTACTACTACTACTACTACTACTACTACTACTACTACTACTTCTATAACTAGCCTACTACTACTACTACTCCTACTAGTATAACTGCTGCTGCTGCTGCTGCTGCAGCTGCTGCTGCTGCTGCTGCTGCTGCTACTAGTACTACTACTACTACTACTGTTTTTTACATATACATTACATATACATATATATATAGTATGTCGACATTAGAGGGTGGCAACAACCTAATCTGGCACATGTACTTGTAAGCTTGCAAAATGGAAAACCACCAAACTTGGTGAATTTTGTGTTAAATGATTAAAAAAAAAAAAAGATATATGTGTATGTATAAATAGTATTATATGTATGTATTATTTAAATTTATAAGTAGGAGTATTAGTCTATTGCTCTCAATTGATAAGCACAAGCTTAGATCGCTATTTATATATCAATGTTACTGACAATAATAGCGCGGTCAAAGATCATGAAGAATGAGACCCAATGCTCATCTCGCAAATTCTCCTTCAATGTTTAACTCTCATAGAGACAGTCAGGGACACAATACGGTGTATATTAAGGACACTATCCGACCCGGAAGCCGCCATAGCGTCACTTCCGGTGCCCAGAGACCGCAGCTCCGCCTGGTGACGACTCGGGAGAAAAATGGCGTATAGCGAGCACTCTGTTATGGATGGTCCTAACAAACCCCAATATTTGCGTTCTTACGTGTTGGCACGCTGCCAAAACAACCTGCTCACGGCGTCTAGTTAGCCAGAGACACCTAGCGGCGAGCACGGAGCACTTCCGGGTCAGAGGTCAGGAGCGGCTCAGCGCTCACTATTCCGGTCTGAGTCGGGTTTGTGTGAAGGTGCAGTTTGGGGTTTGGGGGTAGTTCGAGATAGGGACCGTTCTCCACGAGTTTGATGTGGAGTGATATGAACAAGGCGACAGCCAAGTGAATATCACATAGCGTTCAAACGAGTTGTTTGAGTTCTTTGACAAAAAACGAGTTGCTTTCTGTATCTATCTCACCCCTACAGGTACACACTAAAATAATAAACAACACACATGGTATAGACCATAGAGAACGGACTGTAATACTCGTAGGGGCATGGAGAACGAGTTCCCAATGTTAAGTCTATGGGGGAAATACCAGGGGTGAGATAAAGGTGTAGTATACAGGGACTGAGGCCAGTCTATGGGTGGAGCTGTCAGAGGTGTCCCACGCCCCATCACGTGTACCTCCTATACCTCCTGTACTCACCACTTTCACGAGAGAGAAACATAACAAAGTACTAAAAGCCCCCAACACTCACTCTCACTAAAACACCTACACGATATCAGACCATCTCCAGACACAGGCTCTTCACTCTCCAGGTACAGTCTGTGTGAGCGTCTTCAGTGGCAACAGATAAGTAGTGGACGGACTATTTCTGTACTGACAAGGCGGGGGGAGACTGTGGTCTCTGAAATCTCCAGACGTAGTTTCTGCCTTTAATTTATCATATTATTTTTGTTAATATGATTTATTCACTTCTTTCCCGGAAAGTTATTCCAGTGAATATAGAAAAATCCGTATCCGGGATACTGTAGCCGTGATAAGAGTGGATAGGAAAAGATGATAGGACAATGCCTGGAGGAAGAGCACAGTCGTTCATATACACTGAGGGTGCAGTCGTATAGTGAATTGGGTGGATTTACTCTGAGATAGGATTTATCTTAGCCTGGTATAAACGTCCATAAGTTTAACAGTAGGAACTCGTACTCAACAGGCTTGCGAGTACGGTAACTCATACTTATCCAGGCTACGATAAAATCAGAAACATATTTGTGTTTTCCTGTTCACCATCTCATTTGATGCGCTGCAGAATATTCATTTGCCTATCACCTCGTTTATATTCCAACATGCTCCAAACTAGATGGCGAATGGAGATACAAACCAATATTCATCAATTTCTTTCCCAGTATGAACCATAGAGAGGTGTGAGCGTGTGGAATGGCGTACGGTCATTCATACACACTGAGGGTGCAGGTATAGAGTGGGATACGTGTTCAATATTTAATACAGCCTCTCGCTTTACGTCTATAGAATCTATCAGCGGAGCTGGCAAAGAGAGTTATTGTGTTTCCGCGTTGACAACAACATCATTCCCTACTTATACAGCGAACATATAGCTACCAGCATCTACCTGTCTATAGTTCAGCATCCCCCTGTCAGCCTGCCTCACATACAAACTCTGTGGTAGAATAGTTGGCAAGGTGATGCATACCCTGCTTCCAAACATAACAATCCAATAGAGAATGGCTTTGCAATTGCAGAGATGGCAGTTTACCTATTTTCCAAGGAAAATCTTGTTTTCATTTTCTGTTTATACGAATCGTTTTACTTGTGTAAAACAATGAGAGAATGAATTAGGCCTCATTCATTTTGTCTGTGGTAAGTTTGCAGGAGGCAATACTGGTAAGTCAAAGGTGATGAGAGTTAAATGTGGAAATGGAACTGGTATAACTAACTGTGTGGCACTGCCAGAAGGGTGTTGGACTGCTGGATCACAGGGTCTGTTGTTCGAGGCTTCAGAGCAACGAGCAGAGAGAAAGAGAGAGGTAGCTCAGGGTGGCGGGACATCTGAGAGTTTCTCGCTGCCTTTCTCTGCACTCGTTGTTCAGAGCAACTGCTGTTACAATTGCATAAAACACCAACAAATCCACAAAACACCCTTTTCTCATAAATCGAAAATATAACACTCACTCTCCACTAGTAATCGAAACATAAAATCCATAATAAAAGAAATAGAAAAAAAAACGCAGCAGAAATCCACAAAACACATAAATTGCGCCATGAAATCAATGATGTACATGTTGAATATTATCTTTCACACTAACCCTTTCTTATTATCTTTGTATTTATGTGGTTTGCTGTATGCTATTTGTAACCGACTATGTAAACTGGATTGTAACCACCGCAGTGGAAGATCTAACCTGGTGTTAGAACTGCTTATTTGAATAATAATTTAATTTTTTTGTTTTTTTTAAAATTATCTGGTGAAGTGAGGAGTTAACATTGATATAAACCCTGGTGGAAGCTGCCCCTCACATGGCGGCCCTGAGAGGCCCCACACATACAGAGGGCATCTTTGAAGGACACTCGGAGACGAGATCAAGGTCATCACTCAGGACACTAACGCCACTGTTGACAATTCTAAGACGCCACCACCGACGCCCAGTGAGTAAGACCCCGGGTATGTCACGTGGTTTATTCTGTCTCCATGACAGTCTCCAAACCAGATGTGCCAAGGACCTCTCACCATACCAGCACACAGCACGCTACCCGCCCTCCCGCCCCACTGAGGGACCGGAGTGAAAGGTGAAAAATAAGATTGGGGCCGTCACTTTATGGAGGCCTTATCTATGACCTTGGTCTTGTCACTGTCAGAACGTGAGGCACCGAGCTGTCAACACTGGTGTCACCGCTGTCACACAACTGTCAAGTCCAATGCCTGCCTTTGTCTCCCTGCCTTGGAGATTCCTCTATCGTTTTAATATCAGGAATTATTTATCATTCATTGGCAAACTCAATTTATAAAAAATCAAGTTGAAAGATGTTCCACAAAAAAAGACAGGCTAGGTGATTTTAAAATGAATGGTTTTATTGGAAGTTGTTGTACATCGAAATAAGGGGAGGGGGAGGACAAATACATAACCTTAGTTGCAACGTTTCATCCTAATTGATAGGACTTCTTCAGGCAATTTATAAAAATGTGAAATATTCAAAAATAAAGGAAATGAGTAAAAGAATGTGTGACATTGACGATTTATTTATGCGCTTTTATTGTGGAAAGTTATTCGTTCTTGACACATCATAGCGAAAGTGAGCTTGAAATTAAATTTCGAAAAAAGTGTGTAAAAAAGAGAATAATTTGTGATTAAATATTCTGTATCTATCCTGCATGAAAACCTCACAATGATATGGGATGTTTCAGTTGCATGTATATATATATATAGACTCATACTACATGTTTATATCAGCCTCATAATTGTTTATTAAAAACGACAATTACTAAGTAAGGCAAAGGAAACCAGAACTTGGAGCAAAATGTAACACCACCCGATATGGCGTTATTTTGTACAATAAGCAAAAAAAAAGGAAAAAAAAAGAGGAACAAAATAGTTTTTGCTTGGCAGCATTTCCCAACGAGAGTTTTGTGCTCTTTGTTTCACCCCTACAAACGCACACCTTTTCGCAGTTTCGGGGAATTTGATAATTGCCGGCAACGCTTTGGAGAACTCCCGCTGTCAGAGGGTTAATGCCCGCACTCAGGTGGCCTCTCACCTGGGGCTTAAAGGGTTAAACAAAGGTGTCAGCGGACGATATCATGACACGCCATCTGCATTCATGAACGGCCATTGTGTCCGACGACATTAAACAGGACACCCGAGAGTCGTCTGGGTTTTCGCGCCAAAACTGAAAATGGAAGAAATTGGTGGATTTTTGTCAATATTTTTTATTATTAATTAACTTGATGAATTTTCTTATATTGATGGATAAAAATATCAGTAAATCTCTCAGATAATCCTATTTACTTTGGTGATTTCATTCGGATCGGTTCACATCATGTCAAACATCCTGTGGATTACCATTATGAAAAGATGGCGTCATTGGTGACAGATACCCACCATTGTAGACTTACAGGGATACAACAATGTCGATACGGTGAGTTGTTATTGTCATCGCAAGTGCACATTAGCGTCAGTCAATGAAGGGGAAATGGGAAGAATAACATTGAGACACACAAACACTGCATTACCACAAAAGCAGACGACTTTTGTCTCCAGCCAACCGTGACGAGTCCCACTGCGACGCGCGCCCCTTTCAGGTGGCGATGAGGTCGCGGTTGACTGGAGCGGATCAGTAACAAGTTGTGTCATCTGTTCAGTGGAGCGCAACCCACTCGCCCGTTGAAGGGCTTGCGTGGAGACGGTTCGTCTTTTGTTGTCGCGGAAATCGATTAGGGATTGTTTGTGGGACAGCGTGTGAAAAGAAAGGAGAGGGCATTGTTGTTTGTGTGGTGACTGAACCCGTAATGTTACAGTCACTAAGCCCCACCCCTGGCTCTTCCCTGTCCTCCTCTTACTCCTCTTTCTCCTCCTCTTTCTCCTTCTCCTTCTCACCCCCCTCCTCTCCACCTCCTCCTCCACCACCTCCTCCTCCCCTCCTCCTCACTATGCCCACAGATTCAGAAAGTCTGGAAAGGACCTATAATGGTTGACTGGACGTAAAATCAAACCAAACAAACAAAACAAACACCCCTTCCTCTTCCTCCTCCTCCTTTGCCTCCTCCTCCACCTCCTCCTCCTCCACCTCCTCCTCCTCCACCTCCTCCTCCACCTCCTCCTCCACCACCTCCTCCTCCACCTCCTCCCCCTCCTCCTCCTCCACCTCCTCTTCCTCCTCCTCCTTTGCCTCCTCCTCCTCCTCCTCCTCCCCTCCTCCTCCTCCTCCTTTGTCTCCACAAAGAACTCTCACCTCGGTAAATGTGTAGGGGTGAGATTTCTACCTGAATTCAATACATAGATTCGGTCACCACCCTAGTGGTGTAAAAGAACCTTGAGAAAGTCTGGAAAGGACCTATAATGGTTGACTGGACGTAAAATCAAACCAAACAAACAAAACAAACACCCCCTCCTCTTCCTCCTCCCCCTTTGCCTCCTCCTCCCCCTTTGCCTCCTCCTCCCCCTCCTCCCCCTCCTCCTCCTCCCCTCCTCCTCCTCTTCCCCCTCCACCTCCTCCTCCTCCTCTCCTTCCTCCACCTCCCCCTCCTCCCCTTTCTCCTCCTCCTCCTCCCCTTTCTCCTCCTCCTCTTCCTCCTACCCTTCCTCCTCACTATGCCTGCCATTACAGATTCCGCTGTGGCAATAATTCTCATACCAGGTCTATGTGGTGTGGGAAGTGAAAGAACTCACACCTAGTAAATGTGTAGGGGTGAGATTTCTACCTAAATTTATCTCATAGATTCCATCAAACCCAAAGTAAGTCTAATAGTACATATTGGAGGTTAAACTACCCAAACAACAAAGACAAACCCCCTCTGCAACATTCGGCACACAGTTCTTGTGTCGGTTGAACGTAAAGATAGGCAGACTTGGAGAAGTGATTTTTTTTGTCTTGGGAAGACAATCTACTGCTGAGGACATGTTAAACTCCCATGAAAAAAAGCACACCAAATAATGTATTAGTATGTTATATCACATGCACTATATTAATATGTATTCACGCGTATGTTAGAACTATCAGAGGTATGTATATATGGTCCTTAGTCTTGGCAAAAGTTACCTCCAACGTGGGGTGGTACCTTACACGGGGTGTCCTTTCACTGCGATTTTATTGTACAGTAAAACCCTGCTTCTGGGACACCCCGCTTAAGGGACCGGTTCTATTTTAACCCCGCTTAAGGAGACACATCGCTTAAGGGATTACTTTGTACAGTAAAACCCTGCTTCTGGGACACCCCGCTTAAGGGACCGGTTCTATTTTAACCCCGCTTAAGGAGACACATCGCTTAAGGGAATACTTTGTTCGGAACGATGGTGTCCCCCTTAAGCGGGGTTTACTGTATATGGTCCTCAGCCGTGTAGTAGATTGCCAGATGCTAGTAGAGAGCAGGCTTCCCATTTAAGGAACCAACGTGAGGGGACGTCCTCTTCCAGAAGAGACGGTTAAAAAAAACGAGAACAGACAAACTAAGACAAACAGCAATAGACAAAAAGTCTCGCAGTCACGTGTCCGCCACGTGAGACTTGTCGAGATGTCACTCAGCTCGCACTTCCGGTTTCTCACTCCGTTGCACCGGGTTCATATGAGCGTGATAGTAAAAAAACAGAGATATGGAAAAGATTACTCAAGATGTGTTGTTTCCCTTTGTCTCACAGTTTCTCTTGGCTTAGCTGCCCTTACTACTCAATATTCTTACATGTAACATTGATCTGGACATGGACTACATGTATGATAGCCTTATATCAAACAAACTACCAAATATAACAGTAAAATAAGCTTGTTATTGGAAATGCCATTTTAGTTTAACATTTCAATCTAATCTAGTATCCCCAGTAATAACCTTATGACAGAAATCACTGAGTTTACACATGGGTCCATATTGTTAGCTTTCAATATGTACCCAATATAAAACGAGGGTCATGGACATAATGTTTTGCATGATTCACATTGAATTTGTATATATGTCAGCATGTAATGGAGTACCTTACAAAACTCACTCAGAAGACAATACACAATAAAGGGGACAGAGCCATTGTTAGTTCATGAAACAGTCACTAGGTGGTCGGGGGACAGAACCTGTATTCTCGCTCTTTGTTCTTACCAAATTCAACTGCCTTTCAATGTTTTACCATGGTTCCCTTGACTCTCTAGACCCCTCCCAGAGCAGGAAGATATAATGCTAAAACCCAGGACATGATGTTTTTCATATGGATCACTTTATTTACATATGTAAGCAAGGCAAGAAAAGTGACATTTCCCAATTATCGCTCACTTCTTTTGCACCTCCATTAGTGAAGAACACCTACTTTTTCACCTCCATTAGTGAAGAACACCTACTCGGGGGGAGGGGGGGGGCGTCATGGCCGCCCCCATGGCTCATAGGCTATATGCCGTATACAGAATGAGTAGGTTGATAAATCAAAGAATTGCAGAGTCCAGTTTCCGCTGGTTCCTAATGAGTAACACTAAACTCTCACCCATAGTAGTGTAGCAGACCGGGTACCGGCCACAGTAGCCGGGCATGCTGGGAGATTTCCCACACTTCAAACCCTGGAGGAGACGAGTACCACATGTTGCCATGGTAACATGACCTCCTCCTGTAGGCTGGTATTGTACCTAGTTGGGTAACACTCTCCAGCACAACTCCCCGCTGGCCTACAGTGTAACGGTAGTCGCAGGGTTAAATAGTTAACCCTGTATCGCTATGCTCAATGCTAGTTGGTATTACTAGCACATTTATTATTAGTATATTTGATTCACATTGTAATACGACCTACACGTGATCATATCCGCTATGTGATTATTTCAGGAGTCCCACCAATATGGAGGCATTAGAAGGAAACTCATGAGATGAAAATAACTTGGCCCATACTCCACCATACTCCGTCAGTTTTTATCATCCACCTAATACAATGTGCCCTTAGAAGACACATAAGGAGTGTTCATACAGAGTTCCTCTAGCTTTACTGTGGACACTTTATGTTCCTATAGGCTTACTATGGACACTTTGCGTTCCTGTAGGTTTACTATGGACACTTTGTGTTCCTATAGGTTTACTATGGACACTTTGTGTTCCTGTAGGTTTACTATGGACACTTTGTGTTCCTGTAGGTTTACTGTGGACACTTTGTGTTCCTGTAGGTTTACTATGGACACTTTGTGTTCCTGTAGGTTTACTGTGGACACTTTGTGTTCCTGTAGGTTTACTATGGACACTTTGTGTTCCTATAGGTTTACTGTGGACACTTTGTGTTCCTATAGGTTAACTATGGACACTTTGTGTTCCTATAGGTTTACTATGGACACTTTGTGTTCCTGTAGGTTTACTATGGACACTTTGTGTTCCTATAGGTTTACTGTGGACACTTTGTGTTCCTATAGGTTAACTATGGACACTTTGTGTTCCTATAGGTTTACTATGGACACTTTGTGTTCCTGTAGGTTTACTATGGACACTTTGTGTTCCTGTAGGTTCACTATGGACACTTTGTGTTCCTGTAGGTTTACTGTGGACACTTTGTGTTCCTGTAGGTTTACTGTGGACACTTTGTGTTCCTATAGGTTAACTATGGACACTTTGTGTTCCTATAGGTTTACTATGGACACTTTGTGTTCCTATAGGTTTACTATGGACACTTTGTATTCCTATATGTTTACTATGGACATTTTCAATTCGGTGGATAATGAAAGTCGAGGTGCTCTAGCAGCAGATTGAACCAACGTCGATCCCGGGGGTGACTACCAGGAGGTAGTGATTAGACCGCCTCCCGTGTCCCTCACCGGTCTCAGCTGAGATAAGATACGATGAACCCATGTCGATGGCCTGTTATCATCGCCGGTCACTCAGATATCTACCTGTGTCAACAGATGCCCTGACCAGGATGGACATTCTGTGAATACTTAGGCCAGTCCTCCTCATACCATGTCTATGTGGTGTGGTGTGGGAAGTAAAAGAACTCTCACCTCGGTAAATGTGTAAGGGTGAGATTTCTACCTAAATTCATCCCATAGCTTTTGATCATCATCAAACCCCAACTCCTTCATTCCCAGCAGTGGTAGATTTACTGCTAGATCAAAGGCCAATCCTTCTAATACCATGTCTATGTGGTGTGGTGTGGGAAGTAAAAGAACTCTCACCTCGGTAAATGTGTAGGGGTGAGATTTCTACCTAAATTCATCCCATAGCTTTTGATCATCATCAAACCCCAACTCCTTTACCCCAGCAGTGGTAGATTTACTGCTATATCAAAGGCCAATCCTTCTCATACCATGTCTATTTGGTGTTGTGTACAGCCACCTTCATCCCCAGCAGTGGTAGATTTACTGCTAGATCAAAGGCCAATCCTTCTCATACCATGTCTATGTGGTGTTGGAAGTAAAAGAACTGTTACCTCGGTAAATGTATAGGGGTGAGAATTCTACCTGAATTCATCATGTATAAATTCGATCACCACCCTCGTGGTGTAACAGAACCTTGAGAAAGTCTGGTAAGAACCTGTTAATTGGATGTTAAATCAACTCAAACAAACAAACAGAACTGTGAATACTTTTGTTCTGCGTGAACATGCCAGGAACCAGCTGTCGTCAGCGTCCCTCCGGCGTCTCCCTAGCGTCTGTGCAGCGTCTGTGGCCAGGTTTATGTAGCGTGACGTATTTCATGACGTCATCTGTGGTGTGACGTCATTTGACGTGGTGGTGTCATTCGGCGTCTTAGTGATGAACTATTCGCGGGATGTGGAGTGAGATTAAACATGGCGAGATGATGCATTTCTGTGTTTCTTTAACATAATACAGTCTTCAGTCTTAGGCCAGATTCCTACTTGGAGAATCCTGCCCTAGAAACTGGTGCCTGGCATCGTCGTAGCTGGGAAATGCCAGCCACATAGCAGGTGGGAGGGCAAAGTTGGCGACTAGCAACACAAAGATTTCAGACATGTTTGAAATTAAATCGCAAGAGACTAGCGCCTTTTTGGGATTTACTTGAGGTGAAATCTCATGCAGGCAACTGGGGGCGGGGCAAGAATCGCTGACCATTTACATTTTTGCGTTTCCACTGGGCGACTTAGGAGATTCATAGAAAATGATGCTCATAGTCGCAGACTGAAGCATAAAGCGCCAAATCCACTAAGGCGACCAAGCGAATGCGTCTGCGATCCGTGCGACTGTGCGAATCACATGCGACAATATTCAATATATAAGATATTGTCGCAAGGCATTCGCATGTCCATGCGAACGTCTGCGAACGTCTGCGAACGTCTGCGAACCCAAATTCGCATGGAAAATCGCCTTAGATGATCTGGCGCTTTACACACGCCCCAAAATCGCACAGTGGGAATCAGGCCTTAGATATGCAATATAGTTAGAAGTACATCTACGTGTATGGTAAATGACAAATACATGGAAGATAGCCTTGCAATAGGTGAATGTATTGCATGTCCAAAATTGAAATTGAATAAGAAAAAAAAACACAAAAAAACCCGTTGGTGCTGCACGTTAGGTTTTGTCCCTGAAACTCTGTACACGAACATTATTATCAAATCTACCCAGTCCAAAACAGTTGGAATTTTTTGTTATTAGGAGGTAAAAATCTTGCAGAAATTAGAAATAAAAGGATGCTTTATTCCTCTTACATATATTGATGGATGAACTGGTCTTTGTCTTAGAAATCAGTACTGACCCACTCTATTCCTGGTACGGAGCGGAGTTATATAATAACACCCATGCCATGCTGAACCCAGCAATGTGTAAACAGACATCAGTGATTAGTGTAATGAGAGTCACAGATGGAGTGAGACAAGACAAGCAGTGGCATTCCCCGCCATCTTCCCGTACACACGACCCCTCTCCGTCTGTGTTCTGACCAAACACAGGCACCTAGAACACTGTCAGCAACCCCACTCTCCTCCCAGATACTTCGTGGCAATAGCTGAGAGCCAAAACGTGCGTATTCGTGGGACACTGAATTGAATGTGAAAATGAAGGTGAAGGTCACTCAGTGCACTTCCGATTTTTGTGTAAGAATCATGCTGATTGGTTCCCACGGTGTAGGAATAATGCTGATTTGAATACGCAGGTTTCTGTGTTGAGCGCTTGCCAATCTCTGCCTCAACCCAAAGCTGGTTCCCAGGGCATCCTCTAAAGACAAGGGGAAACCAGCCAGAATTTCAGATTCAAAACAAACTCAAACATCCCACAGGTGATTAAAGGTGATTAAACTTCCCTTTCGAAGGAGTCTTGTTGACAAACCCAAACCAAAATAACCCATGGGGTACTTTCCACTGAAGAAAGTAATCCCACAGCCTATGTCTGGTTTGACATAAATAATAACAGAAATGAGTATATATTATTTACAAGTAGAGCACAAAATACTCTTCAAAAGCGCAGAATCTAGGATATTTGAAAAACTGGCGGATGGGACAGATTTGGTCCCAAACAGGCAGGTCGGTGCAGAGATACAATCGACCACAGAAAGGAATATAGAGGAAACCTATGAAAGTTTAGGGTCAGAACTCGTATCCCATCGAGTTTGAATTGCGTAGTAATTCACAAGTAGAATCCGCGAGAATTACGCAGCAATTCAAACAAGATGGGATCGAGCTCTGACTGTAAACTTGAATGGGTTTCTGAATTGATCTCACCCTTCACATTGACTAATAGGCTAACATTTGTGGCATAATCCCCCATTGGACATTTTTCCTAAATATCTCATGGGCGTTGGATACGAGGTCCCAATGTTAAGTCTATGGGGAAGAAATACCAGGGGTGAGATAAAGCGCAGGATCTCTGCTAGGAGAGTGAAGCAATCCGCTCAGAAGACCTACAGTCATCTAAACCCCACAGTCCCGGTCTCACGAGACAACCCGAGAAGGGCGGTATCCAATGAGAATAACCAGTTTTGGTCACGTGATATGATAGAGGGAAGTTGGATGGTGATACCTTAATCCGTCTTGGCGACATGTGGGGTTGGTGTGTCTCAGGGGGGTCTGGGCAGTCTGGGGTGGCTTACCGGGTGTGGAAATTTAACCCCGAATAGACTGCATACTTAGACCGCCCCCCCACTGCTCTGATCTTTACGTGGGTGTGTTATGATGCATCTAAACCGTTAGAGAAATTTGTACGGCCAAACGTTTCCTAAAGTTATCAGTTGAGGAACATATTTGACATCTGTCCAAGCAAAGTTGACCTAGTTCGCAATGATCTGATTGGATGGGACCATTACTGACAAGCCACTGCCCTAAGGCAATCAAAAACTACTACTTTTTGATATATTCTTATATTTTTTCATATTGTTATTTTTTTCTATATATTCTTATATCTTTTATATATTTCTATATTTTTATATTCTTCAAGGAGCAAAGGGTGAAAGAAGGCAATTTAAAACCAACACTCAATTTGAGCTTGATAGAACTAGATGCGAGCTTTATGAGTTGAAAAGCATCATTCGATGATAGTACCATCCCAGTTAAGATTTGGAAATACATGTACCTGCAAGATCATTTTTCAGCCTTTATAGCATGAAATAGCTCTCCAGCAATAATTGAGGTAAAGGCATACACTAGGTACTTCTTTCATTTCTCTGAATTTATGTGCTATATGAAAAACAAAACAGAGGAAATGATTAGTTAAAATTGTCTAGATGTTACTATGATGTAATTCCTATACATCAGGTACTTCTTTCACTTGTCTGAACTTATGTGCTATATGAAAAACAAAACAGAGGAAATGATGGTTAAAAATGTCTAGATGTTACTATAGTGTAATTCCTGTATACATATACTAGGTACACATGTAATTCTTTCATTTGTCTGAATTTATGTGCCATATGAGAAATATAAGAGAGGAAATGATTGGTTAAAAATGTCTAGATGTGACTATGATGTAATTCAAAGCTCCACAGTGGGCTCTTTTCATGGTAAATTGTCGTCTGCTCTTGGAACCCTTTAGGTGTCTGAAGTCTATGATGAATGGCCCTGTACAGCAGGTATATGATAAATGATCCTGTGTTGGGGATATTTACCTCATTCTCCACGGTCCGGTGCTCACAAAAACCCCTTCATGAGATGGCATTGATAGAGAACCCCTGGCCTCTCCACTTGTGGAGGGGAAACTGGATAACTCGACCCGTAACTAACTCGACCCATGAAAGACTGGACCCATTTTGAGAACTCGACCTGTTTTAAGAACTCGAGCCGTTTTAAATCTGCTCAACTCAAGTTTCTCAATTATAGATATATACTATATGTAGTAGTGAGTATGTCATCTTGGCTTCAAATTTGGTCTTCTCTGGGGAAGAAAACAAACAGAAAACCATTCCCCTAGCCCTATCCTTAACCCTAACCCTAACCTTAACCATAGCACTTCCCCTAACCCTAACCCTAAGCCTTTCGCTAACTCTTTCGCTAACCCCATCCCTAACCCTTTTGCTAACCCTTTTCCTAAACCTATCCCTAACCCTGACCCTAACCCTATCCCTAACTAGCAGACCTTTCCTTCTATATTCCTTCTTTATTCATAAGTATCTGAAACGGGTCGGGTTCGTTTCGGGTCGAGTTCTCCAGTAACCATTAGGAGATCATGTCAATGTAGATACAGATATGGCTGACCGATACCCATCATGTGACGCATTCACAACCACAAACCGCTCCTCAGAAACCTCAAAGCTCTCTCTGACTTCACCCACTTCACATCACACACCACCACCACCACAGTGCCGCATCTGTCTTCAATGTTAGCTAATTTTCCATGTGGGGGCCCGGGGGTGGCTGCCCCCTTCCCAGACCCCCCGCAGGGTTGGCAGGTCTGGTCCACCCCCCCTGCCGCGAAACCCAAGTCTGACCTTTAAGTTAGCATGCATGGTGGTGGGTTTTTGTGGGGGTCGAGCCAGGTACACTGGGACAAGGTGTACACATGTCCGTGTGGGAGTACGAGGGAGGTGTACCTGCAGGGGTTTGTGTGGATGTGTGTGCTGGCTGGGTTGTTTGTTTGTTGTGTAAATATCAGTACATTACCTGACAACACATGCACTTGATGCGTACCTTCAGGACTAACACAAGCCAAAATAATAACAATAGAACCAGGCGGAATCACCATCGTCCACAACCATCATAAAATACAAGAAAAAATATCATTTTTTTTTATATATTTGTACATGTTGTATATATACGAGAATATATATATATATATATACATATATATATATATATATATATATATATATATATATATACATATACATGCATAATACTAGACTCTCTATATACATATACATGTATATATTTATTCATGCTTATATATATGATATATGTATATGTTTATTTATATATTATATATAATACATTTATATATACATGTATATATTCATGTATCACACACACACACACACACACACACACACACACACACACACACACACACACACACACACACACACACACACACACACATATATATATATATATATATATACATATATATAGTATGTATATATGTTGTTAAAGATAACTGTGTTGAATTAGTGACAATTCTCGTTATAAATATCAACAGTGAAAGTTTTACCCCTTTGAACTTACTAATCTAGAACCTTACAAGCCAAGCTTCCAAATTCGTTACACCAGCTTTCTAATTCCCAACCGAAATTATTAAAGAAAAGCATTCACTTCTACTTCATATTATATGCAGAAACCCTTCAGAGTTGATTGGTGAATTGCGTCATGTTTTTGTCTGAGGGTTCCTTCATAATAAGCGCGCTGTAGAGTGAGAGGTGTGGGAGATTCAGTGAAGTGTGACCTTCTCTCACCTGTGTCTTCTGTGAAGTAGGCCAGGTGTGACCAGGTGTGACTGGGTGTGACCACACATGACTCCTCCAGTCCTTTGATGTGCACCTTGATCTCATCATGAGGCACTCCACACAGACAGCTGTCAAATACAGACAGATATCACCCTGTATATATCTAGTTATTATCCATCGTATACAAAGCCCCCATTGAAAATGTATGGGGACCCATTGTATAAAACCTGTCAGATACCATAACTGTGGTATGCGGATTCAAACCTGTGGTATACGGCCTCAAAACCATGGTATACGGGAAAAATAGTCCCTTTGTGCTATAGAGCAAAGAAATAGTTCGTAGTGTTATACCCATTAACATGGCAATTACTAGGTTTAATTTATTCGAAAAGATGAATGATTTTGTGGACAGGCAGCTCTGTAAACTTGCAGATCTGGATATTTAGAAACTAGGGTTAAAGTAAGAAAGAAATATTGTGAAAATGTGGAAAACACGCAGTAATATAGAAAGACATGGTTCGTGTTTCTGAATGAAATCTGGATATTTTAGTCAGAAATACTCACCTCATTCTTCGAATTCGGTGAGCATTTCTGACCAAAATATCGAGGAAAAGATTCAGACACATTCACTTTATTATTATATACCTGGAAATCATTAAGAATGCCATTCTACAACTCACTAAATAGAATAATAAGTGGTCACGTGGTATGGAGGGTAGTATTATATATATTACGCCACAGTGCGGACTACAAGGGGAGTATACATTAGAAAAACTTGTTTATTACACTCAGCAAAGTAAGTAAAACTTAATAGAAAGGCAGTCTAAGGTAGTGCATATAGAAAGTGTTCATGTTTAATTATTGGCGTCTATTCAGAGACCTGGTGTCAGTATCTCCAGGTTAACTGCCCGTACATGTCCCCCTCGAGCACCTACAAGCCGTCTTAGGCGCGCTCCATTACACGGGCCTCTCACCGCATGGGATCCATATGTCACGTGGGCCTAACGTCACGTGGTCACGTGTGAAGATGGCGGACGGTGGGCGGCAGAGGGCGTGGTTCTACACGGCTGTGGGGGTGGCGGATTAACGGATTAACGAGGCAGGACGCCCAGGCCCCGTCAACCAGCTGGGATGTCTGGGTAAACAGCTGCACCGCCACCCGGCAGGTCTGGGGATCGAGTCTCTGTGATCCCGAAACGCCTCCATAGTGCAATAACTATGTGCATATACACTCGTATGCGGAGATATATCAGGTATACTGAGGTCTATACAGGTATGCTTTGTATATTCTTTAGTCTACACAGGTATGCTCAGGTATGCTCAGGTATTCTTTGGTATACAGAGGTATGCCATGGTATTCTCCAGTATACTCATGTATACTGAGGTATACACAGGTATACACAGGTGTTCTCTGGTATTCTCTGGTATTATCGTAAAACTGGATGAGTTTTAATCCTGGCCACCGTATGCCACGACTGGAGTTTGGCATAGTGACTTCACGAGGCGAAGCCGAGTGAAGTCCAGAGCCAAAACTCCAGGAGTGGCATGCGGTGGCCAAGATTAAAACGAATCAAGTTTTGATTTTATCCTACCCTGTCTCCTCAATTTTGGAATATTATGTGATAAAAACTCTGCATGCCACTAGTGGCATATACAATTTTGTATGCCAGTCATACGGAAACTCAATGTTAAGCCTATGTGATTTTATATTAGGGGTAGGATAAATATAGATATAGACAGGGGTGCTCTGCTATACACAACCTCTATGCTCAAGTATACTCAGATATACACAGATATTCTCCGGAATACACAGGTATTCTCAGGTATTCTCCGCTGTACACAGGTATGCTGATCATGTCCAGGTGTGCGGGTGGCCGCCCTTTGAAGGTAATCAGCAGTGACCAGTGCGGGCTGGTGGCCGAGGTGTGGGAATAGGTGTCACTCAATGAGCCATGGACGAGGTGTGGGAATAGGTGTCACTCAATGAGCCATGACCAGTTTGAAATACCTCCCCGCAATATGCACACCTGACTCCTACTGTGAGTGCAGCCTGAGTTCAAACGGCACCGATCCAGGTTTCAGGGTGGTTGTGGCCCCTAAGATTCGAGGTCAACTCTCGACTGCAGAGCCGTGCCAAGGCGTGAGAAAATATTATGTAAGGAGGTCAGGGTGAAGGTCGGGGTTTGCTGCGAATGCAGTCATTGGCTACTCGGTCTACTGTATTCCTTATATGGAATTAAGGTAATGGGACAACACCATGGTGTTCCAATGGGAAACAGGGCCCAGCCCTGAGAAGTTGGGTGATGGATTTTTACCCGGTAACAACAACGATAGTCACCTCACAGTTAGACCGGATCTATAAAGTGTATGTTGACAAGCATGCAGGAAACACAGTACAGTATGAGTCTTGGGCTCCGATCGGAGTAACTCTAATTGAACAAATTAGATGTTAAATAAAAAAAACAACCCAAAAAATCGATCGGCAGGCCAGTGCAGTACATACTTCCTGAGGGTGGTGGATATTTTAAGGGGGGATGACCTTTGAATCTGAAATCATATTCTTAAAACGATAGTCATAAATGTTTCCCCTTTTTCACACGATGAGAAATGCATCTCCTTAAGTACTCTGGCCACCAGAGCACACTGATGTCAGCTCTGGTGGAGTCCGATCTGAATATCCTTGACATGTATACAATCTCCAAGCTGATCTAATTACTACCAGAATCAGAATCACTGCTTGAAGAGTCAATCATTCTCCCAGCAGCGCATCGCAAAAATCAAGGGCAGAGTATTGCTCCCGTGAATGTCATCTCAGATGCACACCAATTTAACACGGACGAGAGTGGAGGATTGGTAATGCAGAGCTTAGGTGATCACATATCAAAAGTGGAAACATATACAAAAATAGAAATAAAAAAATGTGAAGGGAGCTATAAAAAGTGGCGCCCTCTATTGTGCTCGAGTCTCGCTCCTCATTCCGACCATTTATAAGATTTTATTTCCTGCACCGGATGTTAGTCTGACCGGATTCCTGGTTGGAGGCTATTTTTCCTCGGCCCCTCCGCTGCGTGTTGTTTATTATTACCTGTCAGTGCAGGTGAGATAAGACATGATAAGAACAGGGTGCATGGGCCGGGGCTACCTGAGTACAAGTGTGAATGTATGATACACCTGTACAGAATATGGGGAAACCAAACAAGAGTTAGTCGTGTTGTTGTTTATTGCACGACGGCAACATCGCGTATTACTGCGCGAGGCGAAGCTGAGAGCAGTAATACACGATCTTGCCGGAGTGCGATGAACAATAACACGACTAACTCGAGTTTGGTTTAGAATTTATCCTACCCCGCCCGTCTAAATTACTTCAACATTAACAAATGACGTCATTTGTCAAGTGTATCCCACTAGAGCGATATTTTTCATTTTTCTGAACTCCAGACCGAATACAGTGACCCAATGTTTAGCCTGAGGAGTTTTTTATTAGGGGTAGGATAAAGGGGAATACTCTGCCCCCTGCATAGGGCGTGCACTGACGAATACTACAGAACTCGACCCGTAACGAACTCGACCCGTTTTAAGAACTCGACCCACAACAAACTCGACCCGTTTTAAATCTTCCCTACTCAAGTATCTTATTACAACTATGTTTAGAAGTATGTTATCTTGGCTTCAAATTTGGTCTTCTCTGGGAAAGAAAACAAACAGAAAACCCTTCCCCCAAATCTATCCCTAACCCTATCGCTATCCCTAACCCTAACCCTATCACTTACCCTATCCCCAACCTTAACCGTACACCTAAACATAACTGGACTTATTTTCTATATCTGCTGGTTTATTTGTCTAAAAGCTAAATAGTCAGACCTTTACTTGTATATGAAAGTGTCTCATCCATAAGTATCTTAAACGGGTCGAGTTCTCCAATCGATTTCTCCAAAACGGGTCGAGTTCTCCTGACCACTACGGGTCGAGTTTGTTTCGGGTCGAGTTCTCCAGTAACCCTGGACAGAGAGGAGAATACTCTGCCCCTGTATAGACGCGTGCACTGACAGGGGGTCGTCAAAAGCGTTGCTCCATTTTTTTGCGGATCGCATCATAATTATGTCGCCATCTATATCCAATTAGAACCTTTCACCCATGATACTGAGAATACAGTGTTGTCAAAGGTAGCGATACAACATGAAAATAACGATACCACACGATCCGATCCGATATTACTGGAGCAACGCTTTTCCCACATTACTAGGAGCAACGACCCCCTGGGGCAACACGCCATCTCACCAGCAGTGAGCGATAAACGGGAACCCCCAGCTCATTATCTCCACACACCCTTAGTACTGCCACTCCACTTTAACTTCTATCACCATGGATCCAGCCGAGGATAGGCCGAGGAGGCGGCCATCTTTAATATCAGAACGAGGGGATGGGAGTTTGATAGAGGTGTTGTGCATCCTTTAACTATTGGTCATTTTCGAAATTGTGCAGAAATGTTGGTATTCTCAGGGGAAATTGATACTTTAAAGTGAGAAATAAAGGACACTATTATATTTAAATACTGACTGGCCAAATGGACTAAGTTGCGCCCATGATGGGTAGGATAATTTGCGAAGGCTATACGCCCTCCAGAGGTTACTTATTTCCCAATTATCGCCCAGGGTAAATACAAGTTCCGCTCGCGACCGGATGGGCACACCACGACCACATGAACCGCAGTTCTCCCATTAATATTTGAAGAACCTGAATATAATTTCGGATTTAAGTGTAGAAATAGCTGAAATTTCCATTTCTGACATCCGATGTCCCATTTGAAGATTTATAAAAACCGATAAACTGCATTAATTTCGGGTTAAGGTCGTCTAGGTTCTATCACCATACAACGTCGGTAACCAGCGCACACCGGGACCTGTAAACAGACTGAATTCTGGGATACCTCAATAGGGTCTATCATTTATCGGATGGCTACAAGTATACTACATGTACTGTAGTTTATCTTAGAGCTATTTCTACAGCACATAGTTGCCTACAGTTTCACTCACACCAACGAGTATAGAGAATATACTCGTTGCTCACACACATGTTGTGTGGGTACCCTGTAAAATACCCTGATGATTCATAAAAAGCATGTACTCAAAATAAGTATTTGTACTCTAACACGTCTGCCTTGGCCTTGGCCTGATGAGTTGCTCTGTGTAATGACCTACATACAGTGTCTATAAATAGATTCATACCCCACCCCACGTGAGATACGGCTTGTGGCGACCCCTAGTGTCAAGAAGGGCTGACGCGGAATTCACTAAAATAAATAAATCATGCATGTTTCCTTTGTGAGTGCGGCGATAAGAAAACTAAAGACATATCCTGTTAGATAACCGGAGGTGAAAATATAAAACTACACAAGAATGCCTCCAGTAAAGTATCCCTCAAGAGAGAATTTTTCATATAAGAAATGTGAGATGTTTTCTTTCTAGCATCGAAATTCCATCACAACTTCCATGAATCATTCCGCCAGTAGCTTGCCACATCTCCAAGCGGATGTTTCGGCCACTTCTGTAGTTACTGTACTTTTGATGAATGACCAGGGAGAAAGTAATGTCCTACACTCTCCAAACATAATCCGGTTGCAATCAGATTCCTGCTGAATCTCTGCTTGGACAGTATTATATAAACTGGTTCCCTGCCCCAATGGACAATGGGACAGGTAACGCCTTACGCTGGTTCCCCGGTCATTTTCAACAGAGAGGAGAACCAGCACAAACTCTCTCCATCACAAGATTCCCCAAATAACTTAAGTACACTTCTTTACAATGAATGAAAATACATAATAAAGTAATAACAATGCTTCTAAAGATCAAAGATAACTTATTAGAATATTTCTCTAAAAACTGACAGATTTTGCCAGCTGAATGCAATCCCGCAATGCACCAGAAAAATGGTGGTAGTTACCTGGCCTGGAATGTGAGTGCACATTGACCAGGTGACCAGGCTTGTGTCGTGATGGATCTTTACCCAACCTGGTGAGAGAAACGAATGCGAGGCTTGTCCTCCTTATCAGAGTAATGTGTGAAAACGAGGTCCGTTTCCCTCGCTGGGAAATCCATCTTTCACGGCGGTTGTTGATAGCGTGGGGGTGTGTTGTTAGCCTTGAAGCCTGGCCTATGTGCTTACTCACATTATAGGCCAGGTAACGCCTTCCATTTTTTTTATGCACTATGGGTAACATCTCCATTTCTCTGGTGCATCATGGGTAACAGTGTTACGCTAGTGCTAAGCTAGAGAAACATTTTAATGAATTATCTTTCATCTTTTGAAAGGTTGCCATTACTTCATTTTTTTATCATCCTTTATTATGAACAAGTAGAAATAAGGCATTTGGGGAACATCGTGAGGGATAGAGACACTCTCCTAGCAGAGATCCTGCTGGGAGAGTGTAAGAGAGTTGTGCTGGTTATCCTTGCAAATCCAAATAAGCAGGGAACAGCAAAAATTCAAAGTCATGCGCTAGTATTACTTAGGAAGGCGTTACCAGTCCCATATTTCAATGGAAGTGGAAACCAGTCTAGTATGTTGTGGGGGTACTTTAGAGAGGGGGTTGTAGGGGGGGGGGAGGGGTTTAGTGAGGTAGCAGAGAGGGTGATGGGGGAAACACCTCACCTGGCCCGATAAATCTCCCCTGGTGGCAAGGACAACTCACAGGCACGCCTCAATGAGGCAGCCTCCACCACATTTACACCCATCATGATCTTCTCGTGTTGTCCATGTTCCAGCTTTCATTGGAAAACAATGTGGCCCTGAACGAGGATCCAGCTCTTAGATTTACTCAGAATACGGTTCAGTGTAGACTTGCTCAAGTCTTTGATTATGAACATTCAGTAAATGATTCAACAATATTAAGATCCTTTTACTGACTGGCCCAGGGACAACGATGAAGAGGGGTGGGGAGACAGCATGGAGACATAATAAAATACCCTCTCTGATAATCATAGTAAATCTCGATTTACCTGTGAAACACCACATCTTAACTTGAACATCTTCCTCAATGAAAACAATGTTATTATCCCAAATCCTTGTACATTTTCCTGTATCATTAGATATGCCACCTGGTTGGTTGGTTGCTTGCTTAGATTTAATATCCAGTTAACCATTACAGGTTCTTATCAGACATTCTCTAGGTTATTTTACACCACCACAAATCTATGAGATGAATGTAGGTAGAAATCTCACCCCTACACATTTACCGAGGTGAGATAGACACGGTATGAGAAGGATTGGCCTTTGATAGAGCAGTTAATCTACCACTGCTGGAGAAGAGTGGCTGCAGTGGGACTCAAAACCCGGGGTGGGGAGTTAGCTCAGTGGTTAGAGCACCAGACTTGTAACCCCAAGGTTGTAGGACTTTGTCCCACCCCCAGCAGTGGTAGATTTACCGCTATATCAAAGGCCATTCTTCTCATACCATGTCTATGTGGTGTGGGAAGTTAAAGAAGTCGCACCTCGGTAAATGTGTCGGGGTGAGATTTCTACCTGAATTCATCACATAGATTCGATCAACTCCCTAGTGGTGTAAAAGAACCTTGAGAAAGTCTGGAAAGGACCAATAGTGGTTGACTGGACGTAAAATCAAACCAAACAAACAAACAAAACTCAAAACCCACAAAGTCCAACAACCTTGGGATTACAAGTCCAGTGCTTTAACCCTTTAAAGATGCATGATGCCTGGAGGCATCACCGCATCAAAGACGCATGATGCCTTGAGGCATCATTGTCCCAATATTAACAAAAATGTTTTAACAAAGAAATAATAGAACAATATTCATGAAATTTTCAGAATATGTAGATATAACCTCATATTTAGTATTTCTATTAAAAAGAAATAAAATATTTATGATTATGTATCATACTGCATGATTAGAAACTTGGATATCAGTTTTAACTATTATGTGGCCGTCCTCTAGTCAGACAAACTGCCACCAGCACTCGTTCTTATGGGAGTAGCTAGGCCCCAGGCAGCTATCCTTAAAGGGTTAACCACTGGACCAACTCCCCTCCCCGGATCGTGTAGATGCCTACGAATGGGCATCAGAGAGATACACCCAAGTCAACATGTACATGCTCATGCCGTCAGTGTGCAATGAAGCGTGCAGTAATTATGATAGATCACCCCCAAGGATCCGTCACGCCCTGGTGAAGGTCACAAAGGTCACGTTTTGAAGGTCAGAGGGGCACACACAGAACGACACAGTTTTCAGAGAAGGTGTACAACTATGTATGACAGGTCTATCAAATTAACCCTTCCCAATTGCATGTTGCTATGACGTTTGTCTCTTGGATCGTAACAATTTTCATTTTGGCTCCTTTCCAATCTTATCATTTAAAAATCATAAAATATGAATTTACGTATAAGCTATATATATATATATGTATATACATATATATTTATTTGTTTATATGTTTATATATTACATATCTGTATATATTATATATCTTTATATATTATAATACTCTTTACAAACCAATCAATGCTTTGCATCCACTCTTCCCTCTTTTGGAAATTGTCTATGCACCTGTAGATAATACTCTGCTCTTAACAGTCCATAAATACATTCCTGTCCTCATATACCAGTGCATAAATGCATTCTTTGTCCTCACATGATACTGCATATATATACACAATCACCACAAAGGGTTAAACTTAGCAAACAGCCCCCTGTGACCGTCCCCCTGTGGTGTTGATTAATCCGTGTCCCCTACACACCTCCCGTTCTGGTGAGTAATGGCCGGATACAGGTATGATCCCCTGAACAGGCTCATCACAATGGTATCAGTTTGTCATCGTGTGTCTGAGCCGTTGAGCCGTGACGGCCGAGAACAGTGACATAACTCTACGTGGACACTGTGTGAGGACAGCCGGACACTGCCAGGGTGTCGGAGAGACTTTTTTTTATAAAATTTATTCAGGATAGGTTCGCTAACAGTCCTTCGCGGTCTACCACCTTCCTAGTTATGTACCATATTAACAACATTAATGGTATCAATAATAATAATAATACTACATAGGGCACTTGATCTCCTACTACTCGCAGGTAGTTTTTTCGACTAAATATACTTGGTATTCAATCCTATTATTACATAGTGATCATGATATTACTTAAAGTACACACTATTTACAGTTCAGAAACATAGATAGGTAATTGATAATAGATTATGTAATATACACATACATTACACTGCATCACAGAGTACATGATACATATACAGGAGACTTTGATATAAGCATAATAAATACAAAATTACATAGTAAGGCAAGAGGGTTACATAGGGCAACCATGTAGGTATGATTACAAGCTAAACAGTATAGTAGCTCAATGTGTGATGTATTGATATAGTTATTCCATGCCTTTGAAAAGCCGCTTAATTGGAGACATGTGTCTCTAGGATGGTCTCTGAGTGATGTGAAATGTTATTAAAAAAAACAAAAAGTAAGGACACTGAAAAAATGAACCTCATTAGCCTTCGTGAAAAGGAGAACTTGAATTATGCTCCGCAGTTTCCAAGTAAAAATACGTTATTTTGATATTTCTTTTATTTGTAGCTTATTTTATTGAAACCCTAATTTCCTCTGATCAGATGCCCAGCTCCATACTCCACAGTAGATGTGTAGGCTCTACTGCTTTCGCATTAAAAATCTGTTTCCATTGGTCGACGAAAACGGCTGAGATTTGTTCCTGATTCTGATTTAGCGTCAGCAGTGCTAAAGGTTCGTATGTGGTTCATGACTGTAGATCTGTGACGGGAAATCGGCCAATGGAAACGGGCTTTTAGGGCAACTTAAAACATCATCACCGTTTTCTTCAGTTAATGGAAATGGGCTTCATATTGGCAGCTCCTTGAGGCATTACAACTCATTCATAGTCTACTGAAATACCTCCGGATATAGGTAGCAGAGAGTGGGATACAGTGTACACAAACAACCTTGATTTACTTACAGAATCCAGCATATAATGAATTAAACATCAGTTTTCGCCTTGAGGCCGTTTCTGTTCACAAAACACCTTTCTACAAAAAGAAAGAAAAAAAGTAAATGCCTTCAAGAAACTAGGAATATAGGGTGGGACTGAGTTTTTCGTGTTCTATCGCTCAAGACGAAATCTCTTGTGAATAGTACACGGAGGAATGAAAACTAGAACTAGATCACCAGGATAAAAAGTTACAGTCGGCGATTCGGTGCCGATGTCTCTCACTGTTTTATATCCTGAGTCAGCCGACATTTCGAGAAATCCCAGCAACGCCCACACGGCTTACAACAATGGCGCCAAAAATACATGATCCAGCGTTGATAGAAAACATACATGTATACATACCACCCCACACCCACACCCAGAGGAGCAACTCCTGAATGACGGGGGAAGGCGGGGGTGCTCTATGGTGGTGATATTTAGGTATCCGGGACTTGGTACACAGGAGAGGGGGAAATGAATGAAGGGAATGTACATAGAGAGGAGGGAAGGAGGGAGGGAGGGAGGGAGGGGGTGTGGGAGGGAGGGAAGGGGGAGTGAGGGAGGGATGGAGGGAAGGAGGGAAGGATAGAGGGAAGGAGGAAGGATGGAGGAAGGATGGAAGGAGGGAGGGAAGGAGGGAGGGTGGGCGGGAAGGAGGGAGGGTGGGCGGAAGGGAGGGAGGAAAGGAGGGTGGGATAGAGGGAGTGAGGGAGAAAGGGAGGGAGGGAGGGATGGAGGGAAGGAGGGAGGGTGGAATTATATATCATAGGAATGTTTTATACCATAATAAATGCTACAATGTTATCACCTTGACTATCTCAGTGGTTGTACTATCCTCTCCACCTGTTTTATATTATTTGATACTGCAACAGGTACCAATCTATGTTTTGTCCTTGAATTCATCATGATGCAATTCTTCCTTGAAAAAGATAACAGTTTGCAGTGTGATCTTTATATACGTACATGTACATGTAATAATAAAAGTATTCTAAAACGATATGTCAATACTGGTGTTACACTGGGCTTCCGTACATGATCACTTACATATACTCTCGTTTCTGGACAGGTTCATTCACTAGTAAGAACGAGTGACCCACCATGTTCCTACAGAAAACAGAATGGGGTCAAAGCATGTCGATAAAACCTTCCCCTCCTCAAGTGAGAACACTACACTCCAGTAATCTAAAAATACCCCATCGTGATAAATCGGATTCTAATAAAAATGTCTGCATGAGGATGCCAACATTTGTTTCGTGTATATCATCGCGAAGTTAACAAAGTATATTTACATAATACATTACAATTCCCGGGCGACATGCTTGACTTGGCCTCATTCTTTGTGAATACATTCTGTTTGTTTACGTTGAGAGGTTGTAAAATTTACTGCCCCTTGAATTTGAACAATGGCAGACGACATTTTGCCCGGGAGTTGTAGAGTATCAGTTCAGTGTTATTATCTCACCCCTGGTATTTTTGTCCCATAGGATTAACATTGGAAACTCGTTCTCCATGCCTCTACGAATATTGCAGTCCGTTCTCCATGGTCTATATCCTGTGCAATATCAATTCCTTTAGTGAATACAGGGGTGAGATAAATACAGAAAGCAACTCATTTTGGTCCAAGTCCTTGTTCTCCAATTCGTTAAAAAGCTATGTGATATTCACTCGGCTGTCGCCTCGTTCATATCACTCCGCATCAAACTAGTGGAGAACAACAACTTTGACCAAAACTTGTTGGTTTCTTCTTTAGTTCTCTACTATTTGGAGTTGATGCAGCTACATGTATCACCAAACCACCCGTAGATGGTTTTAGATCATTATATTTCACATAAATCATCGATTAGACAATAATGTTTACACCTTATACTTCAAATAATAATACAACTAGAATGCGGTACCATGTTTCTTATAGGGTAGTAGACTATGTAGGTCTAGCTGTCTTTGAGGACTGGGTGTGGCCAAAGTTGTCTCTCAAAAACAACAAATAACGGCGATCACTCTCAGATTGTTTTTGCGGTCAGGAGAGAAAGTCCCCCATGCCTTTCACATCAAGAGTAAACCAAAAACGCCTCGACATCCCAAAGAAAGAAGCTGATGAAAGAAGTCCACCATTTTATGTGAAAATTATTCTTCAAGCAGATTCTTTGGCATCAACCGAACTATGACGTACGCCATTATAATTGGGAGATTGGAATAACAAGTATATATATAAGTATATATGAAAAATGTAGTCCATTTTTGCACATTTTGATATGGAAATTGAGGTTTTAATCTGACCTTAATGACCTTGTCTACATGATTGTCGTCTGCTTGGGCAATCTCCCTACAGATGCTTAGCTGCGGTCGTTGCCTCATCTACTTGTACAATCTGTATGGAGAGTGTGCTGTGATAGTTTATGGAGGGCTGAACGCGTAATAAAACGGGTCGTCGGTTTATATTTTTGCCCTGAGGGTTCGTGTAACCCACCACTCTATCCTGCCATAAAGAATCTCCAGGTCATTTATCAGGACTGAGTTTTGTTTGTTTTTGAGTGTGAATAATTTGAGACTTCTCCCCGACCCTGTGTATTTCCACGTCTTAATGTCACTGTCGTCATATCATGTGTCATGTTTTCAATAAAGTTTGAAGTCATGACAAAGCAAGAGTGTCAGACCATATTTCACACAGTTCCCCTCCGTTATTTTCTAAGGGGACCTAACTGCAGTGATAGTAAGACAAATTGTGCCGCCAATCTATAAGTTTTATTCAATTGGAGACAGGTCAAGTCGCACATAAGTTTGGCTTTGGACTTATGCGCTACAGATGTGGGAAATGCCTATGATTTTAACTCTTATGTAGACTGGCTTCAGTCCCTGCATCCTATGTCTACTCTCCTCTCTGGGATACAGGGATTCATGGGCCAGTCAGAGAAGGATACATACTTTAATGAACTTTATTCTGATTTTGATTAATCATTTAATGAATGTTCATAATCAAAGACTTGGGCAAGTCTAACTCTTATGGTGCGAATGCCTTTGTGTAGATATTGCGACCAATTCAAACTCGCCGTGGGGAACTACTTTCAGTTGCCCAAGGATACCGGGAGTGGACAAGGAAATTAATCGGGTAATTACCTATTCAAAGAAAATATATTAGAGTTGTGGTGTACAATATGTATTATGCTGATCAAAAATATATATTCCAAAATCCTGATTTAAATGCAATAGTTCACTGCTAACAAACGGTATAGAATCCCTACAAATCTCAAGGGAGGGAGATAGCCACAGAAACTACACACGGACACTATAGTGACCATTTATAACCCTCTTCTAAGAGACCCCATTAAGTCTGGGAAAATGTTTTGCATAGCTCTACAAAAGACGATGCCAAGCGGAGTCTTGGATCGTTTCTCAGGTAGTTTATACCTGGAGAGTTCTTTGTTTCCTCGCACTAACTCCGGGTCCGCCCGACACTCACCAATGGTCTCCAGATGTCCCATTGACAGTAAAACCGGGATCGCACAATGCACAAGCGGAAGAAAAGCCGACCCCTACAAAGGCGCGGCCGGAACGGATTTCGGTTTTATTACACGGGTTGCCCCCGCGATTACGGCATCCGGCAGCATTACCACCAGGGGGCGCGTTCTAGTCTGAGCATGCGCATGGAGGGGAAGCCAGCGTTCCTTTGTGTGTTCGTTTTTCGTCAGATTCGCAGCAGACGACTTTTTTTTCCCGCCAAAAATACGACAAGGTGACATTGTCTAAATAAAACCACTCCTTAGTACTCCTCATATCCGCATCTGTAAAGCATAGACATGGAATTTGATGAAACAGGTGCAGAAAGCAAAGGGGATTTAAATCAAGCGACATTTCCACGTTCTCGTTCTATAATCATGTAGAACTGGATCGAGAATCGTATGAGTATACAATACTCCACGAGTTTGGATCTGCTACATTCATCATCGAGGCTAGACGAGTGACGATTACGGCACATCCAAATTAGTGGGTACCGAATATTTTACAATTCAAGTGCAGTTCTGGATTTATCTCACTCCTTTCACTGACATTAAATAGCATCACAATATCAGAATAATTCCAATTACTTTGCAAATCCAGTTGGTTAATAGCATATGACGTGATCTGATATTTACTCCGCCACGGCCATGGCATAGTATTGTCACTTTACCAGGGTGATCTTGAGTATTTTTTCTAACATTATGCCTATGGCTAAACTTGTACCAGGGATGAGATAATGTGAGATATTTTGGGTATTTTCAAGGTGAGGTGATTAGCAGACGACATTTTCAGTACACGGTGCGTGTGGAGAACTAAAGGAGAAACCAACAGTTTTTTGTCAAAGTCATCTCTCCAAGAGTTTGATGTAGAGTGATATGAACGAGGCGACAGACAAGTGAATATCACATAGCGCTCAAACGAGTTAGAGAACAATGACTTTGAGCAAAACGAGTTGCTTTCTGTATCTATCTCCCCCCTGTACATACTAAAAAAGATGGATGACACACAGGATATAGACCATAGAGAACGGACTGCAATACTCGTAGGTGCATGGAGAACGAGTTCCCGATGTTAAGTCTATGGGACATAAACACCAGGGGTGAGATAACTCGTCAACTTCCCCAACTGGCTTTGATCTTCGCGGCTCTCCCACATCCAGTCTCCAGAGAGCACTTAAGTGTCGGCGACCGAGAACCAAGCGTCTAGACGCGCATAATGGCGGTTTTACCAGCACTCACAGCCACAAGGAGCTCAGCGATCCCAAGACAGTAAAGTCCCGCTCGGGTCTGTATGAAACAGACCCCTGTCAACGCGTGGGAGACGAGTGGTGCTCTGGAGAGCACTAAACCAGCCCGGACCTCGCTGCTTTTGCATGAGGTATAGGGGACTTACCCAGTGTAGTATCTACAGACGTTCAGGGATTTAGTTCAGCCCTGGTGTTTTTTCTCCATATAATTAACATATGGAACTCGTATCCAACGCCCATGAGATATCTAGGAAAAATATCCAATGGGGGATTATGTCACAAATGTTAGCCCATTAGTCTAAGTCAATGTGAAGGGTGATATGAATTCGGAAACCAATTGAAGTTTATAGTCAGAGCTCGATCACATCTTGTTTGGATCGCTACTCCGGCACTCCGGCAAGATCACGTATTACTGCTCTCGGCTTCACCTCGTACAGTAAGACGCGATCTTGCCGTCGTGCGATAAACAAGAACATGACTAACTATTGTTTGGTTTCTCCACAGTATGGGACAGGGTCGGGTACACTGGCTACAAAATCAAGGGATTTTCAACCCAAAAATACTTGGGTAAAACTGTCCCAGTAGCTTTTTAGAACAAATTCTTCATATTTATGATGCTGCATTCCCCTGGTGAATTTGTGTTGCTTTCCCCGGTTCCAGACCTGACAGGTTTAGGGCTCAGGTAAAAATAGCCTTGAGGATAACGTTCCAGGTGTAGTCAAGAACCATCCCCCCATAGTTAGTTTTAAAGTACTTATTCTATCAGAATTTACCTAACCGTTAAATTACAAATCCAAATAGTCCGGTGAGACAGACAACATGTGTTTTTTTCTCTCTCTGAAACTCACCTTGTAAAAACATCGCATTCTCACCTAGACTGGCCTCAGTCCCTGTGCTCTGACTCTGTGTGTCTACCGCCTCCCTCACCATCCCCCCCCCCGCCCCAAAAAAAAATTAAAAAACCCCCCAAAAAACCCCAACAAAACAACTCTCCGACGCTTGTTTTCATTTTCAGTTCATACAATTTTTTGTCATGTGTAAAACAAAGAAAAAATATATTGGGCCTCATTCACATAAGTAAACAGTGGTTCAAACCTCCCTACACAGCCTCAGCCTCATTCCATGACCAATTACTATATATTTCCCATGTTTCCCATGGGAAGAATATTCCCTAGTTTTTTTCATGACCCCAACTGACATCCCTGCATAGTGACACATGATTCATGGGCCAGTCAGGGAAGGATATATATTATAATTAAATCTATTCTGATGTTCTTCAATCATTTAATGAATGTCCATAATCAAAGACTTGAGCAAGTCTAATTCTCACCTCACCCACACCTCTCTAAACTCTGCCCACACCGTCTCTCAGCGCCACCTGGTGTTCTCACAACGCCACCTGGAGACCGGAAGTTCCCTGAAGGTAAAATGTCGTCTGCTTCCTCCTGTCTCTCCACTGCGCACGCGCCGAGCGCCCTCTACGCGCCTTCCGACTTTGGTGAAGGTCATCTCAAGGTCGAAGGCCATCTGACCTGGCCGGGAACGAGGCTTTCGGCAACAGACGCGCAGGCCCTTAGCGACGGAAATACGTCATGATCTATCAGGCATGCGCAGATCGATGCAGTTGTCTCTGTCTATCATTTCCGGTTAATCCCCGGGGTGTCAAGGTGAAGGTCACGCTGAGGTCGGGTTTATCAAAAGCGGGCAGGGTGCGGGTTGGTGGTACCCGTAGTGAAGGTGTAGACTTGATCAAGTCTTTGATTATGAACATAAATTGAATGATTAAAATAGATTACAATGTGTAAGGTTCCTCTCACTGACTCAGGAATTTTATGTACTAAATTACTAATAGATATCTATAATAATATAATACTATTATTCCTAATGTCTCTAGCTGGCCAAGGGGAGTGTAAGGGTAAGGGCCGGGTGCGGTGGCGGTAGGCAGGGAGGCGGTGGCAGGTAGAACACACTCACACAGGGATAGACTGGCGGCAGTCCCTGCATCCTATGGCTACCCCTCCACCTACCTCACCCCTCATCACTGGGACTCCTGGGTCTGTCGGGCGTTAGGGGAAGTCCAAATGTTTCAAAATAGTTTAATTTCTTGATTATACCCATAATCAATGACTTGAGCAAGTCTAACACAGGGACTGAGGCCAGTCTAGTGTTGGTGATGCTGGTGGGTGTGAGGGCATGGTCAGGGTGTGGCGGGGCGGGGCTGGGATACTGGGGTTGTTTAGTGGGTGTGTGGGGATCTAATTTCACAGGTGTCTCCTCTCAGGTAGATAGCAGCGATAAGAAGGGGTTCCGGAGTCTAGATTATAAGATACACCTAGATACCATGGGTCACCGGTGCTTGTGATCATAGGGTCATGTTGTTATATTTGTTTTCTGTGTATTTTGTACCACATTATCTTTGCTACTCCTAGTAGAATTTCACAAGCATGGAATTATTAAAGGCCCGTTTCCATTGGCCAACGAAAATGTGTAGTTTTTTCGTGTTCTCCTAATAGCCTATTTACATTGGCCAGCATCAATACACAGTCAGGGACCACCGACGGACCTTTAGCACTGCTGATGCAAAATATAAATAGGCTATTTGGATAACTAAAAAAAATCTACATCGTTTTCGTCGGCCAATGGGCCTTATGAAGGATTTATGATAATACATATAGCTAAAATTTTAGCTGTTTCAATTTTGTGAAAAAAATATTCAGATCAGAATAATTCTTGCACTGTACAACCTATTTTAGTGGAAACTGTAGGTTTTCCTCAGTGATAGCGTACCGGAAGTTGGCCGTGAAAAGAAATACTAGCAGATTAGATACTGCCAATAGAAAATTACAGAATCGCCATTTCTTCTTTTAATGTATTCTCTAGCTTTTGTTATTCAACAGATCATAAAAGGCAATACTGTTGTTAAAGAAAAGTGGAAAACTTCCTCAAAGTCTCAAAAGCCTCCCGTAGCGTTCCCATTTGTAGACGCCGACCGGAAGTGATCCTGTCACGTGCGGGTTGACCCCTGACCCCTGACCCCTGACCCCGCCTCGCTGTGAGATGGCACAGGTGACGATACATGTGTCTCCGGTGGGGCATTCCCTCCCTCCAAACACAGTTCGGGTTCTTAAACCCACATATATGTACACATCCACTTATAGAGACTATGCTTGGAGAAGAACCAGCGTCATCTTGACTCGCCAGGAAGCAGCGAGACACGGTGGGCGATGATAGGGGACTCTAGGGAGTTTGTCGCGGGGACAAAGAACTGAAAGATGTGAACCTAACAGCTGAGAGAAAAATACCCTGAATACCACCACTTCGGTATATATATTCTTTATCTATTGTGGCGGGAACTTAAAGGTGTAATAGTTGACAGTAGTCTTAGAGTTCGATATTTCCTTTCCGACAAAGCTGCGAATTTGTGTGTGCATTTATGACTCTCATTGTGCTTTTTCAAATCCAAAGGAGATTGGGTTCGTTTTTGTAGTAAAAATCCAACGAAATCAATATCATCTAAAGCTGATAAAACAGCTGATAAAACAGATTTTGAAATCTGAGATTTTTCGCGGTTTTTATCATATCAGAACCCACCTGTCAATCAAATACCCCCAAAAGAGTACTTAATACCCCCATTCACCCTAACGCCACCCCTTTAATCAGCTATATAGTTACCCCACTCGTGTAAGTGAGTGGTTTGTATGAAACCTAAATCTAATGAGCTGTAACTTTAACCGGTATCCAAGGCACCACCTACATGGTACCACATGGCCCTTATGGAAGTCGTCAACGCGTCATGTTGCCATGGTAACGGACACTGTCACTATAATGATGGTTTTCATTAGGAATGGGCACCATCTGTATTTCTGAATTTCGGATTCTTTCTTTGTGTTCTGTACATGTGTTGTGGACTGGGCTTTCGAAAAATATCTTTCCAAAGTTTAGGATTGCAGATCTCACTCTCCATATTGAAACCAAATATCCGCAGGGAGAGTGGTCAGATCCTATTTGCGTCTACTAGACCCACATAACTCTGCATAATGAATTTATAATCTTACCTCTATTATTGTGTTCTAAAATTGAATAATCCTTCCAAAAAGCCAGGAAAATATATATCAAAGATTGCGATTTGTGTTCTACGTCGTCTGAAGTGGGATTCACACGGAGAGACTCATGTACCCCCAGCAGGGTTTGTCTGAGACAAATTTTCCTGAGATTATTTCCCGGTACATCGTCTCCTCGTGTAACACCCCAGGTCTCAATTCCCTGAGACTGAGGGGGAGCAGGGAAAATTGTCAGCGTTAATTTCCCCTGCCAAGGTACATAGTCTCTGTATATCCCACTTTAAGTGGAATTCACATGATGGGATTAATGTACCTCACAGGGCTCGAAATCCCATGCGATTTTGTTCAAATTTAGGGGGGAACAATTACAGGGAGGAAAACATGTCTCAGGGAAATGAATCCCTATAATTTAGACGAAGAAATTGTGTTCGAGTACAGAATCTCACCTAGATTTGTCGCAGAAAAACACCCTGTGAGGTACATGAATCCCATCGTGTGAATCCCACTTTAAACCCTTGAAATAACCCTTATAGTTATCAATTGTCACTGGCGCCTAGTTGCATTCGCCTGCTATGATTATCAACTTCAGTGAAATACAGAAACTACGACTATCATCATATCTAGAGACGAGCTAGTGATTTTTTCTTAGAATTTTGTGATTTTCTGTTGACAGCGGAAAATGTCGTCTGCTCGTGTTCTGCGCATGCGCTCACAACACGCCACCTGGTGGCAGCCCCAGGGAGCGCATGCGCGATTAGTCCCGCAGAGACGCCGATTCGTTTTCAATTAACGAATTAGTTTTTATGTCGAATGGGAAGCACGCATGGTGAAACATGGGTGGAGGCGTGTGTGTGTGTGTGTGGTATGGGTTTAAATTCAAAGGAAGTGAACTGATATAACTCGTGTATACTGCTTATTGACTCAATAACGAAATTAACCAAAACAAATTAAACACAAGGCATCCTGATACATATATATCAGATATGACAGTTTTCCTCTTTTCCAGGGAAATATTTGTTTTCATTTTTAGTTTATAGAAATATTTGTTCACGCGTAAACCAAAGAGTTTGAATAAATTAGGCCTCATTCACAACAACATACATTCAGACCTCCTCAAACGCTTCAGCCCCATTCCATGGCAAATAACGATGTGTTTTCAATGTTTTCTCAGTCTCTCTGAGGCAGCAAATTCCACATGAAAAGTAGTTCCTTTTTTCATCACTCCAACTGACATCCCTCATATATGGCAAACCCTGTAAATGTAAAATTAAAGAGACATTGTAAACTAAAATGCAATCTTTTTCGAGGTAAACCCAGTTTCCTTCCATCCAAACGATAGTATTCGTGTTCCTGTGTTCAATTTAACTTGCTCAAGGCTTGGATTATGAACATTATCAAGAAATATAACGACTTTGCAACATTTGGGCCCAGGTATAAGTGACTGAGGTGGAGTGTACGGGGTTGGGCACGGGAAACAGTGGCAGCAGAAGTAGGACACAGGGATTGAGGCCTGTCTATCTTATCCCATGTAGATACACGACTATTTTTTATCCTACCCCTAATAAAAACGGTCCATAGGCATAACATAGGCAAATTTTATGCGGCATGCCATGACATAAAGTGCGATTTATGCCTCTAGGGGCATAAAAAAATTGACCAATCAGCGACCAGATTGTCAGCTGCTCCAAAAAAAGTTCCGGTTGGCCTCAAAAGTTCCGGTTGGACTTCAGTTGGTCATTCAATCGATATTTGTCTTTTAGTAATCCAAAAGCATAGAGACAGGGTAGGATAAATACGAAACCAAACTCGAGACTTGTCAGTGTCTATGCCACTCTGGTCAGGTCTGTTCCTCACTACGCTCAGCTAACGCTTCGTGTAGTAATACACGACCTTCCCGTCGTGGCATAAACACTGACAAGTCTAACTCTCGTTCAGTTTCTACTAAATATTTTCTGAATGCATGACAGTTTATCTAGAGGGATAAGACTGATCCTTTACAGATTTCTCGTAAATAATACCACAAAAATGCACCGGGCAATATACGGAAACATGCATAGCCACATCTCTCAAACATCAAAGGCACATTAATACCCACTGGGGTCAAACCATTCTCACTACATCAGGCTTCCACTTTCTCACCCCTGACGCCTCTGGTCAGCACCCTGGGAATAGATGGGGAATTTGATTCGGGGGGGGGGGGGGGGTCAGGGGAGTCGGGTGGGCCCCCATGGGAAGAGAAATCTTCTGCTACATTGGATGTTCATAAACTAAATGCCGGGGGTAATGGACTGCAAGCTTGATGCGTGTGTGTGTGTGTGGTGGGAGGGGGAGGGGGTAGGATTAAGGCAAGGGGGTATGGAAGGGGAAATAGTCTGAACAAACATATGAGCTCATCCGTGAATGTTTGTAAATATGTAATTATGTTGCCCAAGGTTGGTCTTGTCATCGTTTGGGTGGGTTACGGCCTTCATACCTTCAAGTTTGATATTCATGTTGCATACGATACTTTTACCCTACCCCTAATATAAAATCCCATCGGCTTATCATTGATTTTCCGTATGCCACGCTGACTGGCAGTTTTGGCTCTGGACTTCACTCGGCTTCGCCTCATGAAGTCACTATGCCAAACTCCAATCATGGCATACAGTGGCCAAAATTAAAACTCATCCAGTTTTACGATAATATTGTACGATATAAGCCTAAAGCGTAGGTTTTTCTACATTAGATTCTTAACTTCTGACCAACATGCAATACCCAGTGTATATCCATACACGCTCCCTTTATTACAAAGCAGGATCATGGTATTGGATACTGCCATTGGGAACGTACAACTTGATAGTGTAACGGCAGTGACATGGCGTTAAATCAAAGTTACCTTCTTTGTTCAACCAGAGATGACAGTTTTCTACTATTCCAAGGAAATCTCTTTTTTTAAATTTCCACTTTATAGGTATATTCTTGTACAAAACAATAATAGTATAAATTGATCCTCATACGCGTCAATAAATAGTCCTCAGATATTTTGCATAGTGCATATTGCAAGGAAAAAGCAATGAGAACTTATTGATTGCAATAAAAATCTTTTTAAAAAAAACCCCAAAA
Source organism: Alentia gelatinosa (assembly GCA_950022655.1). Lineage (NCBI taxonomy): Eukaryota > Metazoa > Annelida > Polychaeta > Phyllodocida > Polynoidae > Alentia > Alentia gelatinosa. The sequence continues at coordinate 10,344,980 of OX465593.1, forward strand.
AATCGGATTAAATTCAACATAGAATATATCTACACTTCTTGTCCCCTGACCCCAACTGACATCCCTGTTCTGGTATAATTCGAGCCTTTAGAATCTAGTTTTGAATCTAATCTAGTCACTCAGTTCAAGTATTGCCTTGCTATGACCCTGTCCGTTACTTACCCGGAACACTCCTACACATCCATCTATTTCTAGAATGGTGTTTTCTTTGCTCCAACAATCCTATCTGTCGATGGGAGCCGGGAGTCAGTGGAAGCCGACTTAGTGACATTTCTGGGCTTTCACCCGCTCCTTACAGGTCTCCCTATCTGATCGCCACTCCCCCCATCCTCTACACCGCAAGTCATGCACCATGATTTATCGTGCACGCCCGCCATCTTGGGGATCTACGAAGGTCAACCAAGGTCAGAGGTCACTGCCCAGGTCACGTGATTTTGGAGTGAGCGAGTGCTGCTCGATGAACCGTAACGGAATGGCCGATCTGAGATAGATACTTCTGTTTTCATCTCAATTATGTATCTTAGAAAGAGTAAATAAAGAATAAGATATTACTAGGCTTCCTATTATCTCATAAGATATGTATTGCTGTATGTGTTGATACATGGCTTGATGTCTAACAGCGTTCGAGGGGCCCTGTTTGCGTTCCTTATTTCCCATACGACACGGGCTAGCGCCAATGGTTGCCAACAATTCATAGACCGCATTAGTGTGACGTCGCTTGGTCGATTTTCTCAGTGCCCTCGTGCAATAAATAACACTTTACTGTACATTCGCTCGAATACAGTGACCCAATATGGAGTCTATGGAGATTTATATGAAGGGTAGGTTAAACCACCAGATTTCAGTGGGTGGAATCTCGTCTCACTCTTCTGTTATATCAAAGGCCAATCCTTCTCATAGGTCCGATCACCACGGCGTCCTTGTGGTGTAAAAGAACCTTGATAAAGTCTGGTAAGAACCTGTAATGGCTAACCAACGTTGGGCTAACTGGACGTTGAATCAAACCAACCAACCAACCCTCACCCCTCTCCCTAACCCCTGTAAGTGGGTTAGCTGGGTCGGAGAGTGGGAAACCCCTTTTAAACCCTACTCCTGAAATAAAGATGGCGCCTGTAGTTCCAGACGCCTCACACAGGGGGCACTAGGAGTACTCCAGGGTCTCTGCAAAGAGACACCCGACACTGGTGTGTGTTTGCGCCGTCAGGGCACCTATTGTGACGTCATAATGGACAAACACTCGGCGACCCTAGTGGGCTAAAAGAGAACTACTGGAGCGGAACTGATCTGCGACTACGGGCGGGGCTTGTCCTCGGAGGGGATGTCGCTGAGGACAGAGTACTATCAGAAAACAGGGTTACTGAGTACGTAGGGATGGCCGTTCGTGGGTTTTTCACTCAAAAACACGGCCCAAAAGTATGCACCATAATCGTCACTCAGCTTCGCCTCGATGACGATTGCGGCCCATCCAAGCTTGTGGAGTATTATGTATTTATCCGATTCGAGTGCGGTTCTGAATTTATCTCACCCCTTTAAATAGTATCATGATATCAGATTAATTCAAATTACTTAGCAAATCCAATTTAAAACATTTAGATCTCCATGTTGATATCTTGTCTTTTGTCTGAAATCCTGACCGCTGATTGGTCAAGCGTATATGCCGTCATCTCACATTCACTCTGCCACGACCGTGGCGTTGTATTGTCACTTTACTGGGGTGATATTTCATACATGTTCGGCTATAAGTGTATAGACAGTGTGAAGTTCGTTTTAGAAAGAGTTAAACTAGTAAAAAAATTCGTTATTTTGTGCTCTGAACATAGGAGGAAAAGTATCGTAAAAATAGATAGTACAGGTTGTAATTGACAAAGGAAAGAATAAAAGACGGAATAAAATTACAGCCGGTTTTTAGAATATCAAAGGGATAAGGGAAACATCAGAATAGAAAGGTTCTTGGAAAATATATAAACTTCAATATGAAAAGAAAAATGGAGAGGTTGCCTAGACATACAACAAGTAGAATAGTGTTTAAGTGTTAGTGGATGCTACGAAAAGCAAGATATCAAATAAAAGAGTCAAACAACAAAATACGGTCCGAGTGAAAAATCCAAAAATAATAAATGGTGTAATCAATCATATCATGGACACAATTAACCCCAATACTTCAAAGGATATGTAACCTACCCATCTATCAGGATCATGGTTTTCGGTTGGGAGGAAGGCAAAGAAGGGAAGGGGTCTAAATCTGAGCACTAACAATGAATAAAGAGCCTGAGTAAGGTGTGATGACATGAAACATATGGAGTGTGCTCCCGCCGACACTTGGGAGGGGTTCGTGAATTGGTGGGTCCGTGTCGAGAGTATGGCGTTTCGGTGTCGAGAGTATTTGTCTTATAAATACTGGGGATTGTTCGTCATATTGGAGAACCTTCAGATATACACCGCCCCTAGTGGCCAACCTAAAATCCACCATCAAGGACAACAAAGACGCCATTCCGTTTCAAATAGGGGTCCGTTTCGCTTGCCCTTTCACGATTCCAAGGGGATTACTTTATTGGTTAAGAAAGTTCAATGGAAGTCTTGTCGATTTGCCGCCTTTCGGGGTCAATAGAGGTCAAGGTCAAGGTGAGAGGTGAGCAGACGACATTTAGAATAAACTCCATCTCCAAGCGGGACTTTGGCCCCCTCTAAATGCCTTTAATATACGTATAATGGGGTGGAGAATGAGGGAGACGCTGACCTCTGTGGCCGGATCTCAGTGTGAGGTCAGATTCTCTCAAGGTCACCTTACAAAAGGACAGTCCCGCACTGACGGCTTCGAACCTTTCTGATTGATGGGGAACATGCCGCGAGGGTGCTGCGTAGTTTTAACTTACTTCTCAGGTCCGTATAAGTCTAACCCACCCCGAAGGGAAACATTTCCTTAATTATCGCTCACTCTATGGGGTTAATCCTTATCATCCTTTAATCGCAGTATCCATTTCTATGAATATCTAGCCTTTTTAAAAGAACTTGGCTAGATGCATTCCTTGCGGTTGGAAGATATTCCATGTGGACATGCCTTTTAGATGGCATCATTGGGTCAGTGGGGGCAAAGTGGTGCATACAGTAGATAAATAAGTGAATGATGAATGCTTCAAGAACATAAAATGGAAATGGAATCCGTAAGTTTTTGTTATGGAGTACAAGTCTTTATCAGTGGGATAATTCTAAAGTCTACAGTCCACCACAATTCCATTTCGATGAACAACATCTTGGTTGTTGGTATGAGTCATTCAAGATTTATTGAAGTTAAAGTGATCTATAAAAAACTAACTTTAAAGTGTGAAGGAATACAAAACTGTGGAATTGGATGCGACCACAAGACATTGAAATACATTCATCGCGTGGACCTGATATTAGTTGAACCAATGAGGCCAGAGAAACCTTTCTCTACACTCGTTAGTTGAATGTGGTGTTGGTATTCCTAGAAGCTCTGAGTTGAGGTCCCGTTTTTTATCGTCTCATTTATCGTTTTTTAGGCATCATTAACACCAATAAACAGTGGTTCAAACCTCCCCACACATCCCAGCCACATTCTATAGCCAATAGCGATGTGTTTTCCATGTTTTCTCAGTCTCTCTGAGATAGTAAATTCCTTTTTTTTCTCTTTTTTTTTTAGCAAAAACTTTATTCATTCATTTGACATCAAATTACATAGTAAATTCCACTTAATATATTCCCTCTTTTAAAACAAAAATTATTTCCTCTTTATTTCATGGCCCTAAATGAGATCCCTGAATATTAGATTGCTTATCACAGGGTTTTGTTTGTCACAGAGTTTGCATTCCCTGTTTATGTATTTGCGGAAACATTCACTCTCGTTGAGACCCCATGCTGATTACATTTCTCATGTTGTATTTTCCAGTAAAACCCCGGATACTAACCATCACAAAAAGCCGCTCTGACCTTGAGGAGAACGACGAAGTGACCTTCACCTGCGTCACCAGTGAAGGCAACCCGCCGCCAGTCATCCGCTGGTACAGGCGAACTGACCAATCACAGACGTGGGAGGAGCTAACGGGCGCCGTGACCACGCCCCCCGCCACCAAGTTTAACGAGAGCAGCAGTGTGCTGACCCGGCGGATGACCCGCGCGGACCACAAGGCGCACTTAAAGTGTACCGCGAGCAACGCAGCCGTCACCGCCGCCCCGCCCGAGCACATCATCACGCTCGACGTCAAATGTACGTCACGCTCTTATTCATCATTTATTATTGTATTTACAGGGTGGATATTGACGTGAGGTATACCCCCTGTGTAAAGTGGATAATGGCTTGAGGTATTCCCCCTGTGTAGACTGGATAATGCCTTGAGGTATTCCCCAGTGTAGATTGGATACTGCCTTGAGGTATTCCCCAGTGTAGACAGGATAATGCCTTGAGGTATTCCCCCTGTGTATACCGGATAATGCCTTGAGGTATTCCCCCTGTGTAGACTGGATAATGCCTTGAGACATTACCAAGTGTAGATCCAGTGTAGACTGGATAATGCCTGAGATAATCCGCAGTATAGACCTAGTGTAGATTGGATAATGCCTCGAGGTATTCCCCAGTGTAGACTAGAAAATGCCTTGAGGTATTCCCCAATCTATACCCAGTGTAAACTGGATAATGCCATGAAGTATTCCCCAGTGTAGACAAGATAATGCCTCGAGACATTACCCAGTGTATACCAGATAATGCCTTGAGGTATTCCCCAGTGTAGACTGGATAATGCCTTGAGGTATTCCCCAATCTATACCCAGTGTAAACTGGATAATGCCATGAAGTATTCCCCAGTGTAGACAAGATAATGCCTCGAGACATTACCCAGTGTATACCAGATAATGCCTTGAGGTATTCCCCAGTGTAGACTGGATAATGCCTTGAGGTATTCCCCAATCTATACCCAGTGTAAACTGGATAATGCCATGAGGTATTCCCCACTGTAGACAAGATAATGCCTCGAGACAATACCCAGTGTAGACTGGATAATGCCTTGAGGTATCCCCCGGTGTAATCTGGATAATGTGTGTATTTTACGTACGGGGTGTGTGATCACATGACCAGGTAGAATTTCACCATTCTCAGGTATATGATAATACGAAAACTGGCTTACTGTCTTCGTACGTCAAAGTACTCGGTAAAATTATTGAACAGATACATCCGTCCGCCTACGGCATCGGGATGTATGTGATCACTAATTTCACCGCGTAATTTTGACGTACGAAGGCAGTAAGCCAGTTTCCGTACACTACGTATCATGAGAATGAGGTTAGGGTACGACAGCCTTCCCATCCCAACGTACTAAATTCAATTAAAATATCAGAAAGTTTACAGTGTCAGGCAGTTTTTTTTAATTTGGGTTTACTTCATGGCGAATAGGAGGCTTAATAAATCTCAATACGGAGGCAAATATTGATAGAGCACAACTGGTGAACTCTTACGCCATCTGAGAGCTGATAGAATAGCCAGGGAGGGGCTGTATTCTGCAAATATTTAGTCGCACGTGGTTTCACCAGACCTCTCCAGATTTGGAATCTGCCTCCATATTTATCCCCCAGTCTGGACTTTTATTATAGCACGGCTTTAATACGAAACGTAGAATGTATTTTCTGAGAAAAAACCCCCAGGGAATAGTAAATATAAGTAACACACTTAGAGTGCGATATAGGTGAAACGCATATTAAAGAATTGAAAAGGAAAGGAGGCTTAGTTCAATAGTGTACTGTTTGTCTTATAGGCAAGGTACCCTCTCTCTAAAAGGTCAGGTTTTATACCATCTCTTGCCAAGAATAAGGAATGAAATCAGTAGAGATATTGGAAGACGAAGCAGGAAGAATGGTTAAATATGCAGGTGTGTAGAAGGCAATGTTGTACTCCCGCCAAACCACGTTCCCCATAAACATGGAAAGTCTCCTGACGCTACTCTCGCGAGAATACGTACATAGCGAGGAAGTGCGAGATCTTCTATTCCCACTTCGAGGTTTGTCTTCCAAGCAGAGACGTGCTGTGCAGTAACTGGGAAGGATTAGCTCACTGAATATCAGGTTGGAGAGTGTTTACTCCTAGGCTGACCCATTCATAGCTCCGAGTGCGGTTCTGTACTCCTGTGAAGTGGTAGTCACACCTGCCTTAAAAGTTCTCCGTATGAGAACAGGGTCAATACCAGAAGGGCAAAGATAATGTCTTATTATGTCTTATTATCGCCCATTACATAAACTGAAAGTATACGTGTATGCATCCCAAACCGTCATTCGGAAGATTGTGTACTGGAGAGAAAAACGAGAAATTCAACGATTTCCAGAATTGCCAATACAAAATGGCGTGTTATATGGGAAACCTATGAAAGTTTAGGGTCAGAGCTCGTATCCAATCGTGTTTGAATCGCGTAGTAATTCGCGAGGCGAAGCTGTGTGAATTACGTAGCAATTCACACGAGATGGGATCCAACTCTGATCCTAAAGATGAACAGGTTTCTGAATTTATCTCACCCTTCACATTGACTAATGGGCTTACATTTGTGACATAATCCCCCATTAGATATTTTTCCTAAATATCTCATGGGCGTTGAATGCGAGTTCCCAATGTTAAGTCTATGGAGAAAAAATACCAGGGGTGAGATACATTTCCCAATATCACTCCACCAGTGAAGACAATACCTAGACATAGTGCCAACATAGTTGATTGAAATAATTCTTTCGTATTGGATTATGTATAATAGCTATAGTGCCCAGACTGTAACATTCAATTGAATGCCCTTGTAAGGCAAAATAGCCAGTGGGTACCTCTTAATGTTTGCCGCATAACACCTACTCCGATTCTCCCCCAGTTATTTACATACTAATGAGAAAGGTAAACGCCCCCTGTGTCTGCTATGAAGTCCAGTATTGACTTGACATTATTGTATCTTGGTACTGAATTCCTTACAGTATTGTAACAGTATTAAAAGATAAAAAAAAGATACAACTAATAACATCCTCATCGTGCGCCACTAAAATGGCTTCGATTGGATTGGGGCGAATAGATGATGATATAGATAATTGGGCAATCATTTATAGATGAAGGAGGTATTGGTTGTGTTAGTTCAGCATTAATTTTACACACGCACTGGCCGTATACGTGAAAAGAGCTGTCATACAAACTCTGAGCTCACTGTTATGTGAGCGTTACAGAAATAGCCTCTCAGATATAGGCCAATCAATGAGTGTCTGTCCCACCACTGCTCCCTGTATATAGAAATGCACACACACATATATATATATATATTTATATATATGTATATGTATATATATATATATATATTCATATGTATATATACACACACATATATATATATATATATATATATACACACACATATATATGTATATATGTATATATATATATATGTACATATACATTATATATATATATATATAGGAAAATAAAGCCACCTTTATTACAGTATAAAGAGGAGCCGTGTATATATCTATATTATATATATATATATGTATCTAAATAGTTTTCTGTTGAATTGCTTTGTCACCTAGGATCAGCCACCTTTCATCAAAAATAAAAGGAAACCCTCAAGTCGCCTCACAACAACTAAAATTAAGTCGGTCAACAACGTATACTACAACAAGAAAATATCATTATGATTCTGGTGCTATATCAAATCCCAGCTGATTTTGCACATTTATTTGAGACATGCAATGTTTTAAGTAATATTCATTTATTGAAATTCCTCAGTTCACCTGTGGGTTATCATAGTACGAGAAGGGTTAATGTAAGCACCAGTGTTGACAGGGGTATGTGGGTGGTTGGGAGTGGGTAGGGTCGGATCGATAATCGATCAATAAGTCTGTAACCGCCTGCCAGCCCTACCACAGTGCCGTCCAGACCTGAGGGGGCGGGGCTCTACCTAAATGTATCATCTCTGGTCTTACACCAGCCCGTGGTGTGATTTAGGTACCACGGTTGCTCCTGTGTGTAGAGCAAGTACAGGTGAGTTGGTGAGCACCTGATTCTATTTGAACCTCACCCGGTGTTAAAGTACTGGGGTTAAGGAACGAGTTCAGAGTGTAAAAACATTCATGATGGAGGCAGGTACATCTCCCAGAACGGTGTGTTTATCACAGCTCCAGTTGTCGCATATTTATAGTGGTGGGAATACGCCCTCCAGAGGTTACTAAACTCCCCATTATCGCCCAGGGTAAATACAAGTTCCGCTCGCGACTGACTGGGCAGACCACGACCACATGAACTATAGTTTTCCAATTTATATTTGGAGAACCTGAGTATAATTTTGGATTAATATGTAGAAATAGTTGAAATTTCGATTTCTGACATCGGATTTCCAATTTGAATATTTATAAAAAAACCCGTTAAATTGGATAATTGTGGGTTACAGTTCAAGGGTCTATCACCATGCAATGTCGGCAACCAGCGAACACCGGAACTTGTAAACAGACTGAATTATGGGATACCTCAATAGGGCCCATATACCAGACCAACTCCAGACCTATGACCGTGGGGATTTCCCAGTCACACCACTGCATTTTTCTCGACTCTGAGTCGGTCTGAGCAATTGCCTGTTGCTTTAAATGTCAGAGATAAAATCTCAATTAAGCTCAGTGCTTGGTGATTAGGAAGACGATATTCGCGTGGTGTGTGGCATTACTTTGGATATGTTTTATGCTCCGGGTTACAGAAAGGTGGCGCATACGGAAAAATAGTGCGTTTGAAAAAATAATTCATAACGAAATTCGGCACGTCACCATTTGGATAATCGATAGGAAATACGTGTTTTCACGGGGCGTTGCAAGGTCCGAGCTCCTATCCCCACCATCGATAGGAAATACAACATAGACTGGTTTCGGATAAAAACGGTTGTAGACTTCTCGGAGTTGTATCTACAATCAGTCAATAGTGTTTGTCTCACCCATAGTATTTTTGTCCCATAGACTTAACATTAGGAACTCGTTCTCCATGCCTCTACATGAATTGCAGTCCGTTCTCCATGGTCTATAGCCTGTGTGTTGCCCATTCCTTTACTGTATACAGGGGTGAGATAAAGACGGAAAGCAACTCGTTTTTGTCAAAGAAGTCATTCTCCAACTCGTTTGAATGCTATGTGATATTCACGCGGCTGTCGCCTCATTCATATCACTCCGCGTCAAACTCGTGAAGAACGACAACTTTGACCAAAACCTGTTGGTTTCTTCTTTAATATGCCTTATAAGTGAGTGAACACAGGCTTCCAGGCTAACTGCAGAAGGCACACAACATGTGATTGATCTGTATTGATCTCCATATCACCCCCGCGGGAGGTATCACTGCCGCCGACCCGTATCAACCTTTTGTTGGGTTATCAGTGAGGGACTTGGTCGTCAGATGAAGTGTGTGCTCGCCCCCAGTCTTCACTCATTCTGTCGATCTGTTGGAGATCTGATTGATCGGTCATGGCGATCAGATATCGACCTGAGTGGTGTGCAGGGAAGTCAGTCAGGGCTTTAAAGCTTCATTGTTGTCAGGTTTTGAAGCCTGAGAATGAAAGCCTAACCTCAGCTGACCGCCATGCACGTCACTGCGGAGAAAAGGACACTGATGGAGGGCTTGATACCTTCATGTCATCCCTGGTATTTTTCTCCTTAGACTTAACATTGAGAACTCGCATCCAACGCCCATGAGATATTTAGGTGTATTGGCGTATATACGTGTATGTGTGTATGAGTTAGTGTACATGTTGGGGTATATGCTAGACTGGCTTCAGTTCCCTTATCTCATCCCTGGTATTTTTTCTCCATAGACTTAACATTGAATCCAGCGCCCATGGGATATTTAGGGAAATTATGCAATGGGGGATTATGTCAAAAATGTCATCCCATTAGTCAATGTGAAGGATGAGAAACCCATTCAAGTTTAGGGTCAGAGCTCGATCCTATCTCGTTTCAATTGATACGTAATTCAAACTGGATGAGATACGAGCTCTGACCCTAAACCTTCATAGGTTTCCTCTATAGTACACAATGGGGAGCTTCCTCGCAACAAAATTTATTTGAATACAGTTCCGAAAAGAGAATCAACCATTAAACTTCCTGATTTATCTATATTTTTGAGCTATTCATGATTTATTCATACTAGAAATCTTATACTGGTGTGATTCAAGGAAAATGTAAAATAAAAATCATATGATATTTTTCTCATTTAAATTCTTTTAACCGTATAATCTGACCTTAGAACCAAAGGTTCCCAACCCTATACTGAGAGATAAGGGTTAAATGAAGAGAGTTAAGGGATGGGTGACATTATCCTTAGAGAACAGTGTCAAAAATCATGAGAATTGATGAATTTTGAATGAGCAAAGGTTGGAAGCTGTGACTTTGTAGATAAGGGGTTAATGGCTGATAACAGTGGTCTGGTGAGAGAAGGGTTAACACACAGGTGAGTGGTCCAGCTGTCCCTCCTACCTGTCCATCTTTTGTCGCCCGTTAACCCACCTGGTACTGAGAATCATGCCTGCCCACCCAACGCTAGAATTACACCCTCACTAAACCCCCATTAAGGAGGGGGATGTATTACGAGAACCCCTAATCCTGGACCTCCCTACAGCCCCCAGGACTGTACAAACATGCCCACGAAATATAAAAAATCCACAATGATAAAATTAATAAAAATGGATAATATGGAGAAACCAAACAAGAGTTAGTCGTGTTGTTGTTTATCGCACAACGGCAAGATCACGTATTACTGCGCGAGGTGAAGCCGAGAGCAGTAATACGCGATCTTGCCGGAGTGGAATGAACAATAACACAACTAACTCGAGTTTGGTTTAGAATTTATCCTACCCCGCCCGTCTAAATTACTTCTACATTAACAAATGATGTCATTTGTCAAGTGTATCCCACTAGAGCGATATTTTTCATTTTTCTGAACTCCAGACCAAATACAGTGACCCAATGTTAAGCCTATGGAGTTTTTTATTAGGGGTAGGATAAATTTTGGTGTATTTTTTTGGGTGGTCATGAATGGTTAAAATGAGGCTGGCCTCACCTGTAGATGTCTCAGGAGGTGTTTTAAGCCTCCTGCTGGTTAATGGAGAATATATTGGTCCTCAGAGGCACACCTCTAAATGACAAGGGTAATAAAGGTGGGGGAGGGGGTGGTCAGGTGAGTGGGGGGGGGGGGAGCTATGAGACACCACGAGACACCAGGTCCATCAATTACACCTGATTTTGTCCTGGGTGTGGGCGATGATTCACTGGAGTGCCGGTAGGGGTCGCGCCAGCAGGGGTTTGAGGTGGAATCGAGGCTCTTAGAGGAGCAGTGGAGCAAGGCTGATTCTGTTGACAGTTCCCTGACACCTCCCTGTGCTCGCCTGACACTTGACTACCCTCTGGATACAGCTGGGGTATCACGAAAGGGGTGGGGGTTACTGTATGAACCCTCTTTAAAGCACCCTACTCCCGTTTAATCATTACCCCAACACTCACTCTTTATACAATCTTTCTAAATTTTAAAGAGAATCAGAATTTTATATTTCGTTATATTTTGAATCAGGATTTTATGTTTCGTTATAGTGTGAATTTATATTTCTTTATTTTTGAATAACTATTGACCGATATACTCCTCATTGAATGCAAAAAGAAGTTTTACAATATTTAGATATTTAAATGTGTAAATATGGTAATCTATCCACAACACTAAACTGATTTTTACTTATCCTTCCCATTCTTAAATATTTCAAATAATTGTATTAGAATTCTTCCTATCGCTCTCAAATAAAAAAAAGAAAGAGAAATGAAACAAATTAGAGAATTCCATTGCAAACTGTCGCTACTTGTTAATAAAACTAGGTCGTGCAATAAGCCTCATTTACCGCAGTCTGGGCTCTGGTATACAGATGCCCACGTTCCCAGTGTACTATGTGAAAACGGTTCTATGCCTATGTTCCTTTTGTGTATGCGTATGGGCTTTATGTTTGAATTAGAGCGAGCAGGGCTGTAATTTGTCTGTACCGCCCCATGAGTGCATGCGGCGAACTGATTGGCTGATATTGACAACAGACGCTGAACCTAACTGTCAGTCAACCAGGTGCCCGAACAGAACTTTACTGTGGGACTCTCAAACTGCTATTTAATTCGGGTGAGAAAGTAGGGGCAAGAGATTCGTTCTCAAATGGTTGGAGATATGGCCCTGGCACTTGCCACGATGTAAGCAGAAACCCATTCAGTGAACGATTCAGAAAGTGAAATTCTCACTGCTAAAGGTGGTATAGTAACAGTAGTATGTTCACCAAATGCGTTTTATTATAATTTCCGTTTCTCTGTACCCTAGGTTATAAGATAAATTATTATGAAGTTAATCAGATTTTAGTATTTCTGAAGTAATGGCTTGAATTCGATGGATAGAAGGAAAGACATTTTAAGGATCAAATCAAGAAATTCAAGGATGGGAGGCAGTGATATTGCGATTTTCATTTCGTTTTCACTGACCTTCACTAGTTTGCCCTTATAATAGCCTTCCTGCTATGGTTCCTCGAGGATTTAGAGTCAATTACAAAAAACACAAAACATAAGTTTCATATCTCCCATCCTAGAGCTCTGCATAGAAATGCAAGTTCTGCTGATAGCTAATCAAACTACCTTATATCAACCCATAGAAGTTACTAGATTAGCCGATCTTAACTATGTTCATTGATAATATAATGGACCAACTAGATCCTATTAACGGGTAGGTTCATGATAATCTATGAATGATTGTCTACGACACTCTATGTGAACTCTATATAGTTCCGAGTACTTTAAGGAAGAATGCCCATGGCTGAGGCAATAATTGTATGTCGTGAAAGGTTAATCAACAAAAAGACCCCCCCCCCCTCCAAAAAAAAAAAAAAAAAAAAAAAAATGATGATGATGATGATGATAATAATAATGATAACAATGATAATAATAATAATAATAATAATAATAATAATAATAATGATGATATTAATGATAATAATAATAATGATAATAATAATAATAATAATAATAACAACAATAAAGAAAATATATAAATGAATTAAAATAAAGAAATAAATAAAGCTACCCTCTTACATTAAATAAAAGTACCAGGTGTTCATGTATATGTCTAAGTTCGTGTGAGGCGTATGTCTCTAGAGGATATCGTTAAATGGCTCATGGTAGTCAGAGTTATAGCCTTGAGTTGTGTCCCATAACGCAATAGCTATGTGCCTGTAGGCTCCGCGGAGAGAATTCTCCTGAGTTCTGGAGCAGCCCCCAGCTGGCGGGATCTGCACCGTGTTGTGGCAGCAATACGGAAACCTAATCTCCCATTAAACAAAACAATCCCACGACAAGTCTCCTCGCAAACAAACGTTTAATTAGATCCTCTGCCAGCCATTACCGCACAGCCCCACAGTCAACCCGCCGTGTTTGCACCCGCTTTGCAGGAGTGCTGTGGAAACCGCAGACGTCTGCAATGTTCTTTGGCATTTTTGCAGTTCCTTTTGCACCATTATTAGAAATGTGACCCTCATTCACCATATTAAGCATTAAAGGCTCAATTAACAGAGATATCAGTTTTCCACTTTTTCATATTCAGTATATGTAATTGTTTTATGTCATGTCAAACAAAGATAATATTGATTTAGCCCCATTTACACCAATAAAACAGTGGTTTGTACCTCTACACAGACCCTCAGCCCCATTCCATGGCCGACAAGGACATACCATCCATGATTATCAAGACGTGGCAATAACACCTCTATGGCCCCAAAAAAGACATATTATTCAAGTTTTCCTGATGTCTCGGAGGCAGAAAAAATCCACATGAAAATATTTCCACTTTTTTCCCTGACCCCAACTGACATCCCTGAATTAAGGACATCTGGTAATAATATATTTTAATTCACTCATGATATGGACTTCAATGCACTTAGCACAAACATTCAAGCAAGCTCAGTTGTGCTTAAAGCTCAATCATTCTGTCATTCTGGGTTGAATCCATTCCCAGGCTTTCCAAGGAGGTGTTTCATAGATCACTCATGGTCTAAGATCCATTTGGATATAACTGTGCCACACATGAACAGGTGAGATAAGTCAACGAGGCAATGGAAACGGTCACTATCAACGATCGTCACTACTAAATTATTATATACCTGTGGTAGTATATCCTACACATACTGCCCGCTCCTACCCATGTCGTATTTATACCCGTACGACACCTAGGTGACGTACGGGGTATGTATGTAGCGTACGGGGCATGTACGGCGGCAAAATCCAAATATTCCCGCAGTAGCAAAGTTAAAAATTCGATATTTTAAGGTATATAATAATAGAGAAACAGGCTGACTGTCTCCGTACGGATAAAATACTTGGTAAAATCGGCGATCAGATGAACCTCTGCCTCCGGCATCGGTTCATCTGATCGCCGATTTTACCAAGTATTTTATCCGTACGGAGACAGTAAGCCTGTTTCTCTAAAATACACCTCCCAGGTGTGTATAAACCACTCACCTGTGGAGACCGGCCAATCACGGGCAGATTACCGGTGTCAGGTGCGAGACAATGCTCCTTAAGGCTTCCATCCGTCTTGATCTCAAGGCTTCTGACTGTGAAGGTGGTGTCAGAGGCAGGGACGGAGACAGGTGTGGTGCTCTAGGACTAGTAGGTAGAGAATCAACAGGTGCTCCATCTACACACGACAGAGGCTGTGTTTGTGACAGTCACACGAAGCCATTCTCAATTGAGGTGAGAATTGTATGTCGTAAAAGGTTATTCAACAAAAAACCACACACACACATACACACACACTCCCCCCCCCAAAAAAAAAAAAATGATGATAACAACAACAACAATAAAGAAAATATATAGATAAATTAAAAAAATAATAATAATAAAACTACCCTCTCACATTAAGTAAAAGTACTAGGGACCTGTTTCACTAGTTTCGTGACATGTCTGTGACACCATACAGACATTGGCGTTGTCTAGTTTTGTGACAACACAAGTACCCGGTAGCTGCCCTTAGGAAAAGACAGACCCCAAACATAAGAATTAGACAAATCTACACATCATGGACCTGTTTCACTAGTTTTGTGACAAAAGAGTTAGACAGACATGAAAAGCGGCACCAACAGTGCAAGCAAGAATGCACAAAATGAAATTTAATGTATAGTTCTTATGAAACCGGACACACCATCTAGACTCCATCTAGAGATGTCACGCCATCTAGACATGTCACGAAAATAGTGAAGCAGGTCCCAGGTGTTCATGTATATGTCTAAGTACGTGTGAGGCGTATGTCTCTAGAGGATGAGTAAATACCATCAAATGGCTCATGTGAGTCAGAGGTATAGCTTTAATCCCCTGAGTGATACCCTGTTTTCGGTGAGCTCCATGTTCATGTACTGACACAGGGTCCTTGGTTTAAGGGTAGAAGACTTTGGAACCAATTGGAAAGTAGTCTCTAGCGAGTAACAGTAATACCGAAATTCAGCCGAGCAATTATCAGTTATTTCGATGGATATTCGTCAATGAGCCTTCTTTTTTCTCACCTCATCTCATTACTACTTTACTCATCTCCTAAATCTATATAGATCTACACACATCCCACAGCTTAGGTTTTATCAAAGCCTGCGAGTAACAATAATACCGGAATTCAGCCGAGCAATTATTAGTTATTTCGATGGATATTCGTCAATGAGCATTCTTTTTTCTCACCTCATCTCATTACTACTTTACTCGTCTCCAAACCCTATACACACATCCCACAGCTTAGGTTTTATCAAAGCCTGCTAGCACATAACATACACGTTGCTTAAAGGTTAGAGTGGCCACATATAAACTTCCAGCGTGCTGCAAAAAAACACCATCCCTTCCCTATCCGCGTGCTATTCAATGTGATATTGTGAAAAGAGCAGGATGCCAGTGTCTCAGGGTCTTAGAGGCATGCCCAGTTGACTATGACAGAATCACTTGACACTGAAATACTTCAAGACCCACGGGTACTTGATATATTTGGATTCTAGACTCAGGCAGTTGCATGAATGCCAAATTGACAGGGTGCAAGTGGGTTATAGAAAGCTATCCATTTAGACTGAATGTAACCCAAACCTTTTAATTGTTATTCATTTATAATTGTATGCTCATTCATCAATGAGGAACATACTATTTACTCCTAGTACTAATAGTCCCGACACTGTCCAGTCAGTTTTCCCCTTTTATCTCGCTGGTGGTAGTTTTCCCCCATAGACTTAACATTGGGAACTCGTATCTAACGCCCATTAGATATTTAGGAAATATATCCAATGGGGAATATGTCACAAATGTTAGCCTATTAGTCAACGTGAAGGGTGAGATAAATTCAGAAACCCATTCAAGTTTAGGGTCAGAGGTTGATCCCATCTTGTTTGAATGGCCACGTAATTCACGCGACTTCGCTTTGTGAATTACTACGCGATTGAAACTCGATGGGATACGATCTCTGACCCTAAATGTTCATAGGTTTCCTCTGTGATATTTTTTTTCCGTGAAGAGACTGAGGCTCTTGTCACTAAACACAATAAATGGCCGCTTGTTTTGCCCCTGAGAATGATATCACATAGCACTAAGTGAGTAGTCTACGACTGAAGATACACCCTAGCCTAGAGGTGGAGGACGATGGATCGGGAGGTTTACTTGTCAACAACCTTACATTATTAGTATTACCATGTGAATCCTAGAGGTAAAGGTTACAATATATAGCAGCTTGTATTCCTATGTTATTCTAGAGATTCTGATTACATTTTCACCCATCACTCATCTCATAAATCACTTCATCCTTGATCTTGATGTATCTTTTGAGAATACTACGGACAACTTGTACAGCAGGAAGACCTGACCTTGTGTCAGATGTTGACAATAAATTTAAAAAAAAAAAAAAAAAAAAAAGGTTTTGCTGGGTCTGATCTTCACTGTGTCAGAGAGTGCTGCTAAGTGAGTCCGGCTTTTAGCGTCGCGCGGACATCCCACACTCTCACCAGACACGTGATCTCCTCACCTGTAGCCAGTCTCGGCCAGGTGTCACAATTAACACCTGACATTGGGCCCGCACCGCCTTACACAGGTGAGCACTGAGGTCCGCTGCAGGTGACTAGCCAGGGCCAGGGGCCTGTTCACTAATCTAGACTCGTACTGCATGTAGACCCTAAAGAAGAAACCAACAAGTTTTGGTCAAAGTCGTCGTTCTCCACGGGTTTCATGCGGTGTGATATGAACGAGGCGACAACCGAGTGAATATCATGTAGCGTTCAAACGAGTTGGGGAACGACTTCTTGGCCAAAACGGGTTGCTTTCTGTATTTATCTCACCCCTGTTCACACTAAAAGAATGGACAACACACAGGATACAGACCATGGAGAATCGACTACAATACTTTTAGGGGCATGGAGAACGAGTTTTCAATGTTAATCCCATGGACATTTATTCCAGGGGAGAGATAATTTTCTGTACGCCAACGAGACCGAGGGACGATGTGTGTGAAATTTATTAAGTATGAATTATCACTTATACTTTATTAAGTGTGAATTATTATTTAAGGGTGACCTTCCATCATCTAAGAGTGTTTAGTGAACGAGGTTGAACATTATCAAACGATAACCCACATATGAGGTCTCCTTGTACCCTGTGCTCTGGTAGGCATAAATTATTAAACAGAGCCCAGGGAGGTGTTTCGTAGACAAAGTGTTGCATAGACCTGTTGGGCTGAATGATCACTGATGGTCTAAGACCTATTTGGATATAGCTGTGACATGCATACCCAGGTATGATAGTTAGGCTATGCAACGGAAACGGTCACTGTCAACGATCGTCACTACTATAAAACACCTCCAAGATTTCCGAAATCATGGACAGAGTATTCTTATTTTTATGTAGTTTTATGTCCATGTCGAAATCAACCTGGAGGAAATCCTCACCCCAGTTTTAAAGTAGACAATTCTCGGCGGTAACATGGTACAGAGATGAATGGAATGGCTAAATAGATAATGAATTTTAATGGGATGCCTGGTTTGATTTTAGGAACTAGCCCCATTCCTTTGTTCCATGAACCTTGAGAATTCTCTGTAGTTGAGTAATAATCTCAGCTTTACTAATGTATGGCATTCCCTGCCCCAAAAAGGAGGTTGATAATTATATGCCATTTAAAATAACTTAAAAACTCTTACATATCAGTCTTCAGAGAAACAGACCTATCTTGGAGAATTTTATTTATCAACTATTAAGCCTGATGCCCATCTACCGATTCAGGGTTGAGCGATTAGTTTGCAAATCGTATAGGAGTCGATGAACTTGTCGCAGGCAAATTACGTAAGTATTCGCTCGTTCAGCGGACATTGAGGAGATGGGGTTGGTGGATATTAGTCCTAAGCAAATCTGTCTAATAATCAGTGGCCCACCCTTGCCTAGCTGTCCTACATCTACCGACTACTGCCGACTGCGTTAGGATGCCTTGGCTGAGACAAATTACTGTCCGTTTGTCACCTACAAAGGTACATGAATTTTCCGAAATCGGTAGATGGGCATTGGGCTTTAGGTTAAAGCATACACTAAAGTTATATCATATTGTCATGAAACAGGTGCCATGTAACCGTGGACGGCAGAAGGTGGGATGGTGAGTTGGGGGCTCAGGTTGTTCTTTGGGCACACAACACAGCCGTTGTTAGTTTACAACTCCCCCACCACCCCCTGTTATCGCCCAGGGCCTCCCGTGTGTAGCGACGTGGATGGCCTGGAGTCCCCGTCCCGCTCTCACGGGGGGTGGTGGCGGTGGGTTTGTTTTTACCGTCTCGGTTCATTTTTAAAAGCACCTCGATCCCTGTTAAAGTCACGGAGTGGAAAGGTAGCACATCAACCTATATATTTATATATGTATATATTATACACACACCTCGATGTGTACAAATATGAATGCGTATCGGATTTGGCAGGTTACATGCAGTGATTCAAATGTGCCTATAGATTCTATTTGTGACTTTACAATTTAAACAGATCAACTTGAAAGCTAAGGTGAGGCCCAAAGGGAGTGGTTATAGATATCTAATATCCATGGTATAGAAAGTATCAGTTGAGAATGTACGGGGACTCAGTAAGCCACTACCCATTATTCAAAAACTGTCAGAAACCAGCTCTGTAAACCACTCGAGTTAGACGACGTAATACTGTTGCTGATGCTCGTGTATTACTACGCGTCAACCCCTCGTGGTTTACGGCCACCTGTCTACAAAACCATCGATAAGTGTCTATATATATCCAGATGCTACACATATACATTTATATATACATTCAATGTATCTGTAACCTCTCATAGTTCATTACATGATACATGTTATGTATGTATTTTTAACAATAATTCAGTAATTTGTACCTGTCCAGAGCAGGCTGTTACTATCAGGTATGTTTACAGTAATTTAGTAATGTACCACACATATACCTGTCTAGATCAGCCTGTTACTCTTAGATATTACAACAGTAATTCAGTAATTTACCACACATATACCTGTCTAGATCAGCCTGTTGCTGTTAGGTATTTCAACAGTAATTCAGTAATTTACCACACATATACCTGTCTAGATCAGCCTGTTACTGTTAGGTATTATAACAGTAATTCAGTAATTTACCACACATATATCTGTCTAGATCAGCCTGTTACTATCAGGTATTTCAACAGTAATTCAGTAATTTACCATACATATACCTGTCTAGATCAGCCTGTTACTATCAGGTATTTCAACAGTAATTCAGTAATTTACCACACATATACCTGTCTAGATCAGCCTGTTACTATCAGGTATTTCAACAGTAATTCAGTAATTTACCACACATATACCTGTGTAGATCAGCCTGTTATTGTCAGATAATCTTAACAATAACCCAGTAATCTGCGACTCATATAACTGTCCAGGACAGCTTTGTGCTGTCTCAGATAATAGTAGAAACACCTTTGAGGACTGATTTCACCTCCGCCGTATTCTATCACGAGCGGATATTTTTGGTTTTCATCATCGTCTCGCTCTCTGTGAAGGTGCAGACAGTATTGACGCCTTCCGTTGTTTCCGATAAACGTTTGATCTGCAGCTGAACAGCTTAGAGCCGCGTTATCTTAGTCCATTAACAATAAACCCCCACACCCCACACCCTACACCCCCACACCACACACCCCACACCATAGACTGGCCTCAGTCCCTGTATCCTACCCCTCTCCGCCTACCACCACCGAAGTGATACGTGGGCCAGTCAGAGAAGGACACAACAGATAGTAGTCACAACAGATAGTAACAATACTAAAATCAGGGATGTCAGTTGGGGCACGGTGGTTGGGGTTATGAGAAAAATGGGAAATATCATATATTGTGGAATTTACTGCCCCAGAGAGACTGAGAAAACATGGAAAACACATCGTTTTTGGCCACAGAATGGGACTGGGTTGTACGTGGAGGTTTGAACCACTGTTGAATGAGGCCTAATATATTCTCTTTGTTTTACACAAGAAAAAGGAATTCTATAATCTGAAACGAAAACAAGGATTTCCTTTGGAAAATAGGAAAACTGCCATTTCGGTATAATGAACTTTATTCTGATTTCGTTTAATCATTTAATGAATGTTCCTAATCAAAGACTTGCGCAAGTCGACCCCCCCCCCCCCCACCCCCAGATCAACCAGCCTGATACCCACCCCACAGCTAATTTAATACACCACCCGCAAGACAAACGAGCGCCGGCCGGTCAAAGGGACGGCGTCAAAAGGGGAGGAGATCCAAAGAAGGATAGAAAACACTTTCCGATTTAAGAGACCGGCGGGTATGGCGTGGTGTGGCGTATTCACTCTGGGCGGGATTTATGGTCAGGGAGTAGGGTTTGGTATGGTTCTGGTGTTGGATCTGCGTATCTGGTATCAGATTTATATGTCCTGCTGCAGGTGGTGTGTGGGGGGTGGGGGGGGGGGGGGAGTATATGAGGAAGGGGTCAGATGGGATTCTCAGGTCTACGAGTGAGAATAGGGTGAAGAGGGGATTTTATTTGTGTGATCTTTTTAAGATTGCAATACATGAAGTATTAGATGAATACAGTTTCATGTACGGATTCCGGTCGTCACTGAGTGACGAACGAATATTCATACGTCCCTCCGTGACCATTGTAAAATTGCGTTTTTAATGATTTTCAGGTAAATAATTCTACGGAGACATAGTGAGTGTGTCTGAATTACCTTTGTTCCCCGATATTTTGGTTGGAAATATATACACCTC
Source organism: Alentia gelatinosa (assembly GCA_950022655.1). NCBI lineage: Eukaryota > Metazoa > Annelida > Polychaeta > Phyllodocida > Polynoidae > Alentia > Alentia gelatinosa. Next base: position 10,366,264 of record OX465593.1, read on the forward strand.
GTTCTTCGAACTCTACGAATATTTCCGACCAAAATACATACGAACAGATTCCATTCAGGCACACTAACCGTGTCTCCATATAATTCAGATCGAGGCGAAACATCATTTCAACATAATAATCTGCTGATTATGTAAAATATCTTCATCCTTTGCCCAACAACTATTCCCAATTTTACAAGTGTTTGCTTTTTTTCCCGTTTTTTTTCCTGTTGCGTTTAGAAGTGCATCTGCCTCGTATTCTTTACCAGTATCTATTGTTAAATTGACGTTTTCAAATTTCCGTTTTTTCCACCTTAAGTAAATCTTAAGGTGGAAGACATTTCTTGCTGAGTAAATCTCCCTCTAGCTTACATCTCAAATTACGTTTTATACTCCTGGCAAACACTGCGACTGTAGACAGTAAGACTGAGAAAACAGTCGGCGACTAATGATCACAATCTCAAGGAGTCTTATCTGACTTACGTTGGACTCAAATCCTCGTCCACACAGCTCGAGAGGACCTGATCACGTGATCACGACCACGTGACACGATCCGCCTAGCTGCGCTGGTACCCGGCTCGTACTGGTAATACGCCAGTCTCACTAAAGGAGTGTACTCAGGCGAATTCCCGTGAGAGGGTTGAGAAGTTGATCCCATAGAGGAGAGATCAGAGAGCAAACACTGTAGGGGACAGAGCCATTGTTAGTTCACGAAGCAGTCACTAGGTGGTCGGGGGACAAACCTGTATTCTGGCTCTTTGTTCTGACGAAATTCAACCGCCTTTCAATATTTTACCATGGTTCTATTGACTCTCTACACACATCGCAAAGCAGGATGACATAATGATTAAACCCAAGACATGATATTTTCCGTATGGAACACTTTATATAAATATGTGAGCAAGGCTAAAGTTGTGACATTTCCCAATTATCACTCACTTCTTTTGCACCTCCATTAGTGAAGAACACCTACTTTTTCACCTCCATTAGTGAAGAACACCTACTCGGGGGGCGTCATGTCATGTATCATAGGCTATATGCCGTATAGGTCGTGCAACCATATTGGGGACTGAAAACTTGTTATTTTTGACTTGATATACACCATTTTTGATAACTTAGACTGTACAAAAGATACGGGTTCGCAAAAGGTACCATATCAAACCTGAGATTATGGGCTTTATTGTCATACATATTTTCAAGTTATTCAAATGATTTATCTGTTTTCATTTTTGATGTAAATTTTCTGAAACCATGTTCAAAGTTAGGCAAAATGTTTGACTTCTAAAATATAAGTGAAGATTCCATAGAATTCCGTATGGAAGCAAAATGCAAACCCAATTGGAAGCTAAGATAGTCCCTACTAAAAAGTAGAGTATTTATCAACAGTTGTAATGAGATACTTAAGTTGGGAAGATTTAATACGAGTCAAGTTTGATACGGACCGAGTTCTTAAAACGGGTCGAGTTCGTTGCGGGTCGAGTTTTGTCACGGGTCGAGTCCGTTACGGGTCGAGTTCTCCAGTATTTCCTAAAATGGAAAACCCTTCCGCCTACCATAAAACCACCCCACCCTCTCTGAAAACCACCCCCACCCACCCACCCCAACACCCGCCCCCCACACTTCACACCAGACGAAACCGGACTGATACTCCTCCAGTGCCCTCCTCCAGCTCCTTGGAGGACCCTCGTCCAGTGACCTTGAGTGTTTGACCTTATGACCTTGAGTGTTGACCTTGGGCGTGTACTTGGAGTTGGTGTGTGTGGATTCGCTACTTCCTGTCCTGCGCGTCCTGCCTTGCTCCGGGGCTGTTTGTGGACTGTTTGTGACTGTTTGTGACTGTTTGTGCGACTGTTTAGACGGAGGTGGTGGTAGTAGTGGGCACCTGCGACCTTGTCCTTCCCTTGAAACACTTGGCAAACACCTGCAAGTAAACCTAAGGCAATTGAGAGCAAACACTGCACGAGCCGAGTTTAAAGTCAACAGAATGTGTGCTGGTCACTTTACTGTTACAAAAGGTGGGAATTTCAAATTGTGGTCATTTCCAGTCGGGGGGAAGTCGTGGTGAAATGAATAGTGTTGTCTGAGAGCTAAATACGTCAGAGTACCCACCTTGTGATAACATCCTTTGTTTCCCCCCGTTAATAAATGACCAGGGCAGAGTGGCAAACCGTTGATTTGGTTAACAACTATCAGGAAATGTTTCCTATCCGGGTTAATATTTGATTAAATCGGGTCCTAATCCCTCTGTCCACTCCCCCATCCACCTGTCTTCACCCTCCCTCCCACACACCCCCCACCCTTATTGTCTACCTGGCATGTGGCCAGGTACATGGTATTACTATATGCCCATGCCGTATATATACTGTAAATACTTTGGCATATGACGGAAAAATACTGTACGGACCAGTGGTCCGTACACCAAAATACGGACTACCTACCCATACACATTTATTAAAATTTTGGTTGTTAAGAAAAATGAAAAATGAAAAATGATTTTTTTTTAAATTTCGGGTATATAGTAAATATATAACGTCCAACCATACTTGTACAAGTCACAGAACTCAATGCTAATTTACCGTGTGTACGGACCTCGGCGTAAACGCCTCGGTCCGTACACACCGTAAATTAGCATTGAGTTCTGTGACTTGTACAGCATGGTCAGGACGTTCTATATAATTATGGAAGTCTTGACTCTCTGACCTGTTCCTTGTGTCCATCCCTGACCCTCGTAGCAGGAATAGGAGAAGTTTAGCCTAATCATGATAAATGTACAAAGAAGGTTTTTAATTTGTTCAGTTTTCAATGTTTCAATTGAAATTCATGAAATAATAATTTTTCTTGTATGATATTGACATAACAAATGCCGAATAATCCAATTCAGCCACAGCCCATGATCCCCAACTCAATCTTCCCACTTCACCTATTAATCTCCAAAAACTTAACATGGTGTGACTGTATGCCACGGTTATGATATAAAATATCTATATTCCACTGGTATTAAAAACATGTGACGGGGTAGGATAAAATCTAAACATCACTTAATTTCATATGATTGTTTACTTGCTATTCGTTGTCTTCCGCTACAGATATCACTCAGCTCTGTTTCGTGATATCATTCAGCAAAGACAACTCACGCCATATAAACAATCATATGGAATTTCGTGATGTTTTATAATAGTATGGCTGACTAATAAACACGTCAAGTGCACATGCCTCTTTCATACAAATATATTGATCTCGATGTCGTCTGCAGTAAAGCTTCACTAAACACCGCTTGTTCCTGGCTCGTTTCAGACGCGCCTATTGTGACCATCAGCCCGTCGGACGCTACCGGAAACCACCTGGTGGTGGTGGAGGGAAGGAACGCCACTCTGACGTGTCGCGTGGACTCCAACCCTTATACGTCATCCCGGAAGTGGGAGAAGGACGGCGTGCAGATACCAGGTACGTCACGCCATGACGTCATTCTCTGACGTCTGTTTTTCAGTTTCAGGAAGGAACTGCATCGAGATCCGAACACACTGAAAATAGGCCATGAGTTTCGGTTGCAAAGTAATCTCACGAGGCAAAGCTGAGTGAAATGGAATATATCAGATGTTCATTTTCTTCATTTAGGGTCAACGACATGGGTACAGAGTCAATATTGAAAAGATTTCTGGGTTAGTAGAGCGGTTAAAGCCACTTACCTCACAGATGTTATATCACACAAGGGAAATTAGAGTAATTTGTAGTTTCACCTTAAGGCCCGGCATCCACCTGCTACGATATGGCACCGATATAGTCTACGATGCACCTCCCGATAAAAAATCTAATTCGCGTCGGAAGGTCACCTAATATCGGGGCAGTTGACCACGTTTCTGCGATTAGACACCTATAAAAACCCCATACAATGCGTGCTGGATTGGCATGTCTAGACATATGTCTACGATTTTGCACCTTCCCGATATGTCTCAGATATTTGCTTTTTGTATCGGTGCCATATCGGTAGGTCTAAATTTCTATCGTAGTAGGTGGACGCCGGGCCTTAAGGTTGCATGGTTACTTGGAGCAAGGAAGACCTTTTTTACTTTGGCTTCTAGGTTCCACTCCCTTTGACACATGTGACATGGAAGACGTAATTGTAGATCAAGCAGTATAAAAATAGATCTAGCGATATACAATTAGATCTAGCGATAAACAAGTACAAAGGATTCGATAATCAGAGCAGAAAGTAGTATATCAAAATGTGACCTCACTAATATATAAGGTACATGTATATCATACTATGCTCCTTTGGTAGGTGGTTGCAAAAATAGATAAAACTATTCAGGGTAATCTAACCTTGCCTATGGTTCTGGCCTACATCTGACTTTATCCTGTTTTAGAAGGCTTTATTTCCATTATTGATACATGGGATTCAATCTATTTTGTGATCGCTATTCCAATGCTTCCAACGACTTAACGTATCTGGTATATCTTAACATACAGAGTGGTAGTTGCTATATATATAATATATATATATATATATATATATATATATATATATATATATATATATAAATATATATATATATATATATATATATATATATATATATATATATATATATATATATATATACATAGCAAATACTCGCAAGTCTTGTTGACATTTGACATGGCTGATTTTTCAACAGTTTTATTTTAGTTACTAACATATCATGTAAGAGAGTCTTTTGTCTGATACGCTCGATCCCAAACACCTAACAATACAAAGTCATGTGATAAGGTCTTGAACCATCCCTTCTAAAACATTCCCACTCCTCTATAAACAATAGGTCTTTGATTAACAGCTGGGTAGAGCCTTCCAAGGTGCCCCAATTACCCGGTAATTACTACATTCTGAGCACTACTTAATTACCACCAAAACAATGATGTCCCGATTTGTGGCCCCGCGGGAAGAAGTGGGGAGTGGATGTAAATTGGCAGGAATTATTTAGGGCACGGATGAAAGAGCGACCAGACAAAATGATAATTAAGGTGTTTCGGTGAAAGGTGTAGGGTAGGGGACTGGAGAGAAAGGGGCTCCCATACGGGAGAAGGGTGCCGCCAACAAGTTGTGTGGGTATCTTAGAAGCGATCTGAAACAAATGGCTTCCATCTTTTCAGCCTTAGATCACAGGAAGGTTCAAATGGAGGGTGAAAACTGGCGAGAATTGCTCACCTTTGAAGTTAGTTTATGGTACAAAGGAGTTGGAGGAGAATTCAGGGAATTGACACCTGTAATTGTCACTCCAATCTAACCAGGAGAGTCTGTTGTCTATATTCTTAGCTTCATTGGTAGAACTACGTGATAGTCCTCAATACAGAGGTGGTGCATTGACTGATTGAAATTGGATTTGCAAACGGAAAATATCCAGAATGATTTAGTTATGGCGGTGAACCATACAGCACAAAACATGTGAAGGACAAATATAATATCAAACAAAAATATAGAGATTCAGATTTGTAAAGTGTGAGAGACAGGAGTGATATTAGGAAACGCCCTTACTGTGGGCGAAACGGTTCCCTTTCGAGGTCAGTCGTCGATTTCATACTGCCTGACACCATAGGCGGAAGGCCGTATGAAATTGAAGAGTTGTGTACCTGGCCAAGAACGAGAACCCTTTCGTCCACAGTAAGAACTTTGGCTTATCATTATATACCTCAAGTCTATGGAAAACGCCATTCTATTGACTTATGAAGTTGCAGTCACAGTCACAACATTATTATTACTGCACCCCTAGCAGCGGGCAGTATTTGATGGACATTCGCACACAGGTATATAGTAATATATACACACACACCTACGATGTACCTACAAGGTATGTGTGTAGAAAACCAGGGACGATGACCTTATTATTGTCACAGAGATCTTTCACGACTAATTAGCACGCTAATTACTGTAATTAAACTCTATTGCACTGCTCCGGTGCACGGAACCACCGGCCGTGTTATTCCGATGTGTTAATTACATGAAATTATGATAATTACTTGGCGAGGCCTGCAAGCTGTCTTTTTGTCCGCCGCCATTTTGTAACAAATGGCCACAAACCACCGTGTCGACATTAATACTCTCTATACGCGAGTCTAAGTGAACGTCTCCAAGCGGATCTATAACTTATACTGACTTTTATAGCCCGTCCTATTTCAATCTCCCAGCGGATCTTGTGGTTTTTTGGGTGTTTTTTTTGAAAATTCATTTTTTCAACAATTTTCACCTTAGTAAGAAATAGTCGCAGGACTATAGTACAACATAGAGCAATGATACAGACAGTCGATGATTTTGGTGTTATTTATAGATGGTTACTTTATGATGTGACATACTCATTGTGACGTTTATACGCTCTCAGGTTCACCCTGTGTAAGCGACACGCCCAGAGTGTTAGATAATGCATCGTATTGGTGATGGCATTTATGTCCTTTTACGTCATCACTCTTGGGTAACAATAATACGATGACAATTGGGCAGACGACATTTAAACTGAATCACTTAATAACCAGATAAATGGAGGTCATCAGCAGATTGACCAATAAGCCTTTTTCCACTGGCCGGTGTCGCACCTTATCTGCTTAGCTACGCCACGGCTGAAGCCAAACATTCACTTGGCAACGTATTTTTCAGCATTGGATAACTGAAATTATGAGCGTAATACGTTCGTAATACCCGTGTATATCATGTCCAGAGAAAAAAAACAATGATTGCATCGTATTCTATGGTATTCCAGCTCAATTTTGGTGGGTTATACATGTACATTGCCCCAGTGATATTTGAGATATGGTTAAGACAACCATAAGGCCCATTTCCATTGGCCGACAAACACGGTGTAGATTGCCTGTGCTCTCCTAATAGCCTATTTCATTTTGCGCCAGCAGACCTCCCATGTTTGTCGGCCAATCGAAAAGGGTCTTTAGGATGACGGGTCCAGTGCTGTTTACCACTGAGATATCTCCCCAACCTGGGAGCTTTGACTTTACTTTTACTTCACACACCTTACATTCACCTGATCCTAACCTTCCCCGTGTTCTAAGGACCGGCGTCCACCTACTACGATAGAATCGTAGACCTCCCGATATGGCACTGATACAAAATGTCAAAATCGGAGACGTATCGGGAAGGTGCAAAATCATAGACATATGTCTAGACATGCAAATCCACCACGCATTGTGTGGGTTTTTTTATCGGTTTCTAATCGCAGAAACGTGGTCAACTGTCCCGATATTAGGTGACCTTCCAACGCGATTTTGATTTTTTATCGGGAGGTGCATCGTAGACCATATCGGAGCCATATCGTAGCAGGTGGACGCCGGGCCTTATACTCTCCCTCTTCCCGCCAACTCCAGCGACCCTGCTCTTAGTCGCACACATCACTCGGCGGTCGTTGGCAGTATGCTCAATCAATCTCTCGATGCTCACGGCAGGTTGAGCTTTCTACATCTAGGTGCATCTTCTGGGGGGATATTAGTGCGTTTGGCTGCCGCTAGAGGGACACCAGCTGGTGGTGTGCTGACACTCGGGACCCTGGAGTGACAGGTCAAGGGGGGAGGGGGGGGGGGTGACATCTACTGGGGATTAACCCTTGTACAGCTCTGGGCGTGCTTTTAACCCTGTGTAGACTGAGTGTTTCTGATAAATACTGATGTTTATAATGCAAGGTTTATTATCTCACCCCAGATATTTTTTCTCCATAGACTTAACATTGGGAACTCGTATCTAATGCCTATTAGATATTTATGAAAAATATCCAATGGGGGATAATGTCACAAATGTTAGCCCATTAGTCAATATTAAGGGTGAGATAAATTCAGAAACCCATTCAAGTTTAGGGTCAGAGCTCGATCCCATCTCATTTGAATCACATAGTTATTCACTCGGCTTCGCCTTGTGAATTACTATGTGATTCAAACTCGATGGGATACGGGCTCAGACCCTAAACTTTCATGGGTTTCCTCTATAATAACTTCTGTTCTATTTAAGATATCGGAAACTGTTTTCAGATTTATAACCGCCGTTGCCTCCCTTACAGATCGGTATATGATACTTGTATATCAAACGGGGGGATACATATCATTGGTATTTAAACGGCCCACTCAGAATCGGGAACAGTCAGTGTGTACAGTGACAAGATTAAGGTCGGGCAGAGTCGGTCATTACCCCCATGATAGTAATGCCCGACCCGATTATAATCGGGTCTGTGAAGTGCGTACAGCGACACGATTCTGACCGACCCGACGGATCCGTCGGGCAAAGGTCTGATCAGGAACAATCGGCGTGTTGCTGTCTTATAGGCCCTACCTGATAGAAAAAGTAATTGGAAGAATAAACTTTGAAATTTGATATTGGTATCAACGAGTTCGTTCGGTAAATGACACTTTTACCCAACAATATCCATATAAGTAAATGTTAAAAAATATTTTAAATTAACGTCCTTATCTCGATACTTGCGCTCCGTTTATAGTTCATCAATATCATTCTTGGTGTCACAGGATGCTTTTGGGCTTAGCATCCTGAAGTCAATTCTAGTACAATTCCCATTCACCCACTACCCACAGATTAACCCTTTAAGAACGAATGATGCCTTGAGGCACCAACCAGCCCAGGCCTAATGATGTCTTGACGCATCAACCGGCCCAGGCCGAATGATGCCTCAAGGCATCATTTCTCTTAAACCTATAAAATAGTTTTTGACATGGAAATGATTTATCAAAATACATGAAATCTTCAGAAAATGTAGGTATACTATCAAAATTGATATTAGTAAGCTAAAATAAGTGAAATATTATTGATTACCAATAATATCACGTAATGGAATATCAAATTAGGACTTTATCCAAAATGTGTTCGTCCTTTAGAGATATACAATATCACTAGCACCCGTCCTTATGGTAACAGCTCTGCCGCAGGTGGCCGTCCTTAAAGGGTTAAAGATGTAAAATTCATACACTTTCAATCCAAACAGAACTCAGTACACTTTGTGTGGAGAAAGGGTTAGTATTAACTGGGGGCGGCGTTAGTTTCTCACCTGTCCACCAGGGGGAGTCTGACCGGGGCGGTGACCAGGCCCCGTCATGGCGGCCGTCAGTCTCCCCTGTATTCTCACCTGTATTCTCACCTGTCCCAGGAGAACGTCATGGGTGAGTGACTCCGAAAGCCGGTACCCGACAGGCCCCCCTCTCACACACCCAACACACGCCGGGTATCAGTGGTCCGTCTAACTCTTTATCTACTTGAGGTTTAACACTTAAGATCCGGGTTTTTATCTAATGTGTGTTTAAGTAGGGAAATATTGGGTGAAGATATTGTGTGTTAATGTGGTTGTAATAGTACAGGAATTGCCACCTACCTAGACCACACATATTAAAAAATATAAGAAATCATTTAGGAATTTTTTTTTCTAAAATACCCAATTGTACAATTTTCGTGCAGGTGGCCCGCATACACTAAAAACCTAAGTATCAATAGCATTCATTATTGCATATGATATATTTTGAGAAATCGGCAATTTTTTCTAATCAAAAATATTCCTAAAAGTGAAAATGCGAGAATGGCCATCCATAAAGTACTACGCACTGAGGGGGCTGGGGTGAAATATTTTGAAAATTTCGCGTATTCTCCTTTGTTCCATTGCGTACACGATTTTGGGTGGGTGGTGAGTGATAAAAAATTTCAGAAATTCTACGTACGTACTTTTTATGGATGGCCTCTTACTATTAATTGTTATGGCTTTCTTCAAGAAACCAGGACACATTCTAGTTTCTAGTAACTTGACACACGTCCTAAGGGAGGGGGGGGGGGGGGGGGTGTAGAAATGAGTGCACACTGGGTCAGAAAACAGCCCGTGGCTATTGGTTTCTGGACGGAGAAGATAGGGCTTACACAGATAAACGTCGTGTTTGCAAATCAAGCCAAGCTCCCTACACCGCTCCAAGCTACATTCTCCCAGCGGAGTGTCCGTAACGCATTAGGATGGGGATCCACTTGAACATCCCGCCTGTGCTGTGAGAGCTGTGTAATGGCGGTCACGAGTGGCGATTGTCCGGTTTGAGCTATTCATCTCACCCCTGGTATTTTTTCTACATAGATTTAACATTGGGAACTCGTATCCAACGCCCATGGGATACTTAGGAAAAATATCCAATGGGGGATTATGTCACAAATGTTAGCCCATTAGTCAATTTGAAGGGTGAGATAAATTCAGAAACCCATTTGAGTTTAGGGTCAGAGCTTGATCCCTTCTTGTTTGAATGGCTTCGCCTTGTGAAATACTACGCGATTCAAACTCGATGGGATACGAACTCTGATAGACCCTAAACTTTCATAGGTTTCCTCTATATTACTTGACTTTTATCGTGTTTAAAATTGAATTAATTCCCTATAAATATGTATATAATATATAAATGTATACATATTATATTTATAAAACTGGGTTGTTGTGTCATTGTCTAGAATATCGCCTTCCTGTATCGTATATTTTGATTTTAAACTGGAGGTACTAGATTAGGGCCAAGGTTAAATGTAGGACGTTTAGCTATCTGTTCAGGACCTATGTAAATGCAATCACTCTGAAGAATAGATCAATTTTAGACGCCACCCCCCAGGGGTCGCTGTAGGCGTTATCCCAGGGGGCACCAGGCGGGGGTGGGGGCAGTTAATGAGGGGGTGAGCTCGGTAGGGAGAAGAGCCCTGTCCCGTGGATCAAGCCGCTGTTCCCGCTGTTGATGTAACCCCCTCCTGTGCATTGTCACCTGCGCATCACTGTCACGAGTGATGACGTCACAACACTTGACGTCAACTTCTATTGACGTCACAGGGGGATTGGTTTGGAAATTGCTTTTTCTGAATGGGAAATACCCCCCTATCACTATATCCTACTCAATCACTACCTCATGAGAGGTGGTTTTATTATTATGCAAGTTTTTAGAGAATTATCATAGAATACCGAATGCAACGGTTGGGGTAAGGTTTGCTAATCAATATTCATCGATATGAAATCCCCTTGTGGCCATCTTTAGAACTAATGTCACCGAGTTGGAAACGCTGGTCGCTTTTGTCAACATATGTCAACATGTTGCATTTACAAGTACCCATGGGGCCTTCTCTAAGGACTCTACATCACTACTTTAAGGCCGCGGGCATCAAAGAAAACAAGGCAGCGTCCCCGTGGACGCACCCTACCGGCGTTTTCCCGAAGTACCCGGTGTTGGCGACACTTCCTTTGTCTGCCAGTCAATGAAATTCTTGAACTGGAAAGTTTCCATCAACCTGGACACTCGTACACTCCAAGCATATGCTCTACCCCTTAATAAGTCAACGGACTGAACCCAAACCTGTGTGTGGAGGGTGAGGTTGAAATGTCGTCTGCTTTTTGAAAGCTGACGGGACTTGAGATTGAGGATAGAAACACAAGTGGCTTGCAGGATGGTCTTTTATGGGGTGTGTCTTGTAGTGAGTGTGTAGGGAGGTTATTATTGGATGGTTTTGTGATTGTGTCGGACTATTTTCTTTGTCCATTTATTTATATGCTGTCTTTTCTGGCGCATCTGTCTGGGCAGTTTGAGTGAGGGCATATTGTACACTTCCAATATATGGTGAAGAGAAATTGCCTTCTGACTGCGAATAAGGATGGTATATTGCAAAGGACAGCCGTAATTTGAGTATATTTGTGAAGATTATCAATAGCAAGTGAAATACGTGATGTGTTTACAATCCTAGATGGGGAAGGTTTCTTAACAGAAAGGGTTTTCTCAGTGGCATTTGTATTGCTGAGGTTCAATGTTAATGAAAGAAGATGTATAACAGTTTATATATATACACCTATACATATTATACAGTATCAACTTATATTTGTACATGCTATGAGTCTTGAATACCGGCAAGCTGTCTCTCTTAATATCAATAACATGCACACTTTTGGACGACCTTATGAACGAACGAGATTAATAAACGATGACCCTTGAAATCTCGGATCGCACATGAAGACAACTCGTACAAGGGTTAGTTATCATTAGATAATATTGATTCTTTTCACTAAGACAATCTTAGCCGTCTATAAGTTCGTCCATACGTCTTATATAAAGTTGCCCCACATCTTCTCTGGGTCTCTATAGCATACAGAAATGGGTCTACATGTACGATCCTAGATTATTAAACAGGTCCCAGCTGCCTGCAAACAGGCACGGAGAACACTACCCTCATGGGTATGGAGACGTTAGGGCCCACCATCCGAAAGTCGGGACGTTAGGGCCCACTCATCGGGACGTTAGGGCCCACCTAAAGCCAATCTAGGGTTAGGGTTAGGGATAGGGATAGGGATAGGGTTCGGGATAGGGATAGGGAAAGGGATAGGGATAGGGATAGGAGTAGGATTAGAGATAGGGTTAGGGATAGGGTTAGGGTAAGGGTTAGGGTAAGGGTTAGGGATAAGGTTAGGGTTAGGGTTAGGGTTAGGGTTAAGATAAGGGTTAGGGTTAGGGATAGGGTTACTTACTAATACTTACTACTAAATATAGTATTTATTCACAGTTGAGATGGTTGAGTAGGGAAGATTTAAAACGGGTCGAGTTCGTTACTGGTCAAGTTTTTTACTGGTCAAGCTCTCCAGTATTCAAACATTAACTGATTATGCAATTATGCCACATCTCCCTCCCGGCATCACAGGTGTGACCGCGGCATCGCGGTGCGGCCGAGGCGCGACTGAGGCTTTCACACCCCCGGTGTAGGGTGGGCCCTAACGTCCCGACTTTAAGGTGGTGGGGCCTAACGTCCTGCAATCCCCTCATGAGACCCCTAAGCCGCTTACATGGCTGTCCTGCGTGCATCCCTACACGGGGTTTAAGTGGTCATCAGTCACCTGTATAACTGTTAAGACGAGGGGTCGGGGGTAGAGGTTGGGCTGACTGATAGGGACAGGGGGCAGACGTACCCCCCGACCCCCTTAAAAACCAAAAATATCATGACAAATGGGACAGTGTTATCGGGGCATCTTTGCCTCGGGTGCGAAGGGGTTAAAGTTGGGGTGACTGGTCGGGTGTCGTGGTGGCACTGACCAGAGGGTTAAACTCCACCTGCCTCAGTGTCAACGAGATGTGTCAGAATCTCTAGAAAAATAGGGGTAAATCATCTGAATTGTATGCAGATAAATTCTGATTATGAATTATTTAGAAGGCAACTATATTCTATCAGAATATTGAGAAATATGGTCGTAAATAACTTAAAATACAGATGATTTAAACATTCGACTATGGATAACTATGGGGTGAGCTATGGTTAAAGTTTAATTCGGCCGTATATATGAACTTTTAGATTGATCTCTTGTTTTTTCACCCTGAAATACATCAGAATATTGAGAACAAATACTGTCCTATGTAGATCTGACTTTGAAATTCAATTATATTTGGATAGATTGCCAGCGTTTTTCCTTTACGGGAATTTCATTATTTTCCTGCCATTTGTATTATAATCTCACTAGCATGCGTCCTTCGTGTATAGATATGACGATTTCTGGTTCTACATTTATTGTCAGTTCTAATAACTCAATCAAAGTGAGAACTAATAGTACTACTGTGAATTATTTGTATAAAAGCAAACGTTATTTCTGCAATGGGTACTCATTCCCACGTGTATACATTCACTCACAAAGCCCGTGTGTATACAAGTAGTACGGGTTTTCGCGCCCAACAATGGGTTAAAAGTAACAATGCGAAGTCTGCAAACAAAGGGTTAAAAAGTGAGCATTTGACCGCTGTCCACCCTGGGGTGTGAGGAGATATGATCAGTGTGCGTCCAGGCACCTGACCCCTGCTAACCCGCCTCACTCACCCCTCACCTCCACCAGCAGACGATAGCCACACTCCTCGTGGCCAAATGTCGTCTGCTTCTTAAAAAAAACAAACTTTTTAGACACAATTTTCACTGAAAATCCACAGTTTCCATCCATGAATCCCAACCAAGAAATATATAGGAGATTCCTTTGAGATAATGACTTTTTAAAGTCAAGTAACATAGGTTTGGTGTTTTTTAGACCTCCCCCTCCCCCCGATGGTTAATTGTAGGGAAAATATCATACACATTGTATATATACCTTTACCATGTATTTTCAGGGTCAAGTTAAAAAGAAATTTTTAGCCACAATTTTCACTGAAAATCCACAGTTTCCATCCATGAATCCCAACCAAGAAATATCTAGGAGATTCCTTTGAGATAATGACTTTTAAAGTCAAGTATCACAGGTTTGGTGTTTTTTTAGACCTCCCCCTCCCCCACGATGGTTGGTGGTAGGGACAATGTAATACACATACATTGTATACCTTTAATGGTGACTCCTGTGACTGATGATATTCACATTTTTGCCTCTTGCCTCGAGTTGGGTTCTCATATCAGTCAATCTGTGAAGTGTTTATGTACTCTTTGGCAAATACAAATGTCAAAATACAGATCCACTCAAATTATAAAGCGATCCAACATAACTAAATTCAGAATTATCTTATTATTCTAACCATATGATACTCCATTCATCCCTTGTGAAATTTGAGATCTAAAAAAGTACGATCTAAAAAAAAGGTATCAGAAATTAAACACTATTATATATCTTCCCAGTTCAACACCATATTCATATCCTTAAATTTTTTATCTCGTCAATGCCATTGACAAGGGAAATTACTATAATATTTGAAAGGAAATTTACTCAGTATTTGCCCTTCACATATTATCCTGAAAGACCCACTTCACCTTCGCCTTTGCACCCTTCTTCTTCTTTTACCCCCACCCCTCCTATTTCCAACTGACCACCTTTTCTCTACACACCCTTCACACCTCCACAATGGTAGCCCTCCCGTGGACGACCTTGACCCCTGACCCCGGGTGGCGAGTGTGAACGGGTTGGCGGGTGTTTAGAGCAGCGGGTGTTGTGGTTTGCGCGTGACAATTAAGGTTCCACCTCCAGTGACTGTAGAAAGGCTGGCTGTCCGAGGTCAAGGTCATTTTTGAGGGGTGAAGGTCATTTGACAGGGTAGGAGGGGTGAAGAGGTACTTAGAGTTGTGTGCCTGTCATCTGTTAAAAAATTATATGGCGTCGCTGAATCAGGTGATTTACAAGCAATCCGGACGTGCTTGAGTGATACCGGTAGGACCAGGAAAACCAGGTAGAACACCAGGCAGTACCAGGCAGAACGGCCACCTGGTGTTGTCTACTACTCCATGGCTGGTTAGAAATAGAGATATTAAACCAAAAATACATTATGTAGGTTCCTATACATGTATGTGAATAATGCTCGACTCTTATCTGGGGCCTGTTGCATAATCTAGTCTCGTATATGAAGACCATTTTCTCTATATAATTTTCGAGTCCCACTGCAGCCACTTTTCTCCTTCACCCCCAGCAGTGGTAGATTTACTGCTATATCAATGGTCAATTCTCCTCATACCATGTCTATGTGATGTGGGAAGTAAAAGAACTCTCACTTCGTTAAATGTATAGGGAATGTGAGAATTCTACCTAAATTCATCTCATAGATTCGGTCAAACCCAAAGTAAGTCTAATACAACATATTGGGCGTTAAATCAAACAAACAAACAAACCCAGGGATGAAATGGGCAACTTTATTTACGTCTAACAGAATACAGCCCAGTAGATCGTATATGATTTTTACCATTTAGTAAACCATGTAGCAGAGGTCAGTGACTACAAGAAAGGGTGTATGATAAATCTATTAGCTCTACCCAAACATTTATTATTTATACTTCATACCTCATTAACTGGAAATTGTCAGCAACCAGAGGAATGAGATGTTCCCGAGTATGCAATGTTCTCAAAGTATTCAAGATAAGTAGACCAAAGTTGTTTTGATTCATTTCCACAGAGTTCTGCCAAATCATTTCACGAATTCAACAAGAGATAAAAAGAAAACAAAAACCCACACTATGAGTCCCTATCCCAACAGGAAGCAACCCCTCCATCAGACATACATGAACGAACCCAATTAGATTCATTCAGCATATTGAATACACAGAGGATGAAACTAATACTCAGACACTAGGTGTGAATTGGCCCCTCGTTCTCCATCTCTCTCCACTCGAGATATTTCTCGTTCTGTGTGTTTGTCCACACCTCTCTATGTAGACTGGCTCCAGTCCCTGCAGACTATGGCTACCCTCCTCGCTGGGATACAGGGACTGGTACAATCGGTAATGGTGTTGGATTTCTGGCGCTGTTTAGCACCAATATTCCCAACACTCTCCATACAGATATCCTGGCCACTGGTCAGGATATCTGCTGGGAGATTGATACCCTATCACTTTGATCTCAATCGGGTCACAGTCAGGAGTAGGCGAAATATATTGCTATGACAACACAGGCGGCCAGAGAACTGGAGGAAGGGGGAGGGGGGGGGGTATGAGGAGGTATAGGGTTACAGGGAGCGGCTTGAGGCCATAAACAGGAGATTCTGTTCATAGTGGACAAGTCCTTGATTCATGGGCCAGTCAGAGAAGGATACATACTATAATGACCTTTATTTTCATTATGGTGTTTAATCATTTAATGAATGCTCATTTATAATCAAAGACTTGAGCAAGTCTACTCTCTATGGCGCATCACACCCTGACTGGCCCGTGTGGGGACAATGTGTGCTCAGCTGATGATATGTGGAGGGGTCCGGCAGGGGGAGATAGCGATAAGCTGATAATCCCTGGTGAGTGTTTCCTCAGCCGTCCTCTTGAGATTCCACCCTGAGACCTGTGGTGGGACTTGTGGCGTCCAGTCCTTGACCAGCTGGATGGAGAATAGCTCCTTATTCTGGAGGTAAGACTATTTGTGCAATGACCCTAGGCCCCAACTGTCATACAACACCCTGACACAAGCGTGCGACCCTGGTATTTATTTTTCAAAATGGAAAATCACAAAAAAAAACCAGATACAGTAACTAATATTGGAGGTTATTATCTATACCAAGTTGTACAATCGGTGTTGGATTTAATGTATCAAGATTAGAATTAGGACTTTTTGCTAGTGTTGACCTAGCTTCATCAGATGGTGTTTATTTTTCAATTATATAATCTACATTTCCCATATTGGCAAAGTAATAAAATGTAGGAATTTCTTAATGTGATCTAAAAGAAATTAAAACAGCTCAGGCATACATACCTTATAGGGTAATTGCCTATAGATTCGTGATGATTAAATGGTTTTGCAGATACCTATTCTTTTTAATAAATCATGACTGAATAGTTTATTAAGGCATGCTAGATGGGCAACATTTTCTAGACCTTTACTTTCTATGGGTGATCATGGGAAAATCAGTTATTTCTGGGAGTGGTGACAGCTAAAGTCACCCAATTGTTTAGAAACACCCAGCACACCCAGGGTCGTAATGGTAACTGTTCTACATTAAAGTGATGAGGAAGGAGTTATCAAAATATGTCGAGGAACTCCTTTTCGTTTATAATTTACCAAATTCCCTTTCATTTCATATTGTACAAGAAATATCAGTGTTGCGAGGGAGTCCTGTTCTGTAAAGTATGTATAGGTACGCTGTACATATGCCTCAGGGTCCCAATCTCGTTTGTTTCAACCCTTTCACCTGTTAGATTGTCACTCACATATGGTCCCACCCAGACAAATACACCTACAAGGTGCACATGTGTATTAAGTCAATATGTTTACATAATCATAATTGGTTTAAGTAGGCGTGTGTGGTTCGGATAATTGACTTATTAATACTGACAGGCCAATTACCATGCGTTGCAGGTTGCATGATCACGTGCCCAATTATTTCTCGTTTTCTTTCTTTACCTGGAGGCAGTATTCTTTTCTAGCCAGTTGGAGACCCCTATTCGTGTAGGACTTGATTGTTAATTCTCCACATGTTACCCTAAGACTGCAGGTAGTTGTGTTACGCATTTTTACACTAACACCCAAAGAAAGGATAATATTCAACAATTAAAAATGAAGAAAGTTGAGTTGTGGCTGACGAGATTTCTTTTTCAATATCGAGATATCTGTGTCTTGTTGAAGAAAGTCTCACAAGTTTGTTGTTATTTTAACTCGTCAAGGGACGAGGTTCGTTGATATTTATACAATTATTATCTGCATTGCATGGAGTCCCAAAACCATCCACATTTTCTTACGGCATAAACATACAGATAAAGCATACAGATTTTCCACTGGCCAACAAAACGGCACCGATCGATTGAGTTCTTCATACAGTCCGTTGGTGGTGGCCAACGACTGCATGTCAATGTCGGAAAATCAGGTACTTTGTATGTCTTGTTTCTGCTGCATTTGACAGGTCCATACCGACCGAATAGTCCTCCAAACTCAATGACTATCACAGACAAACCCCTTTGATTCTGTCGGAGGGTAAAGAAATCAGTCGGTGGTGGCCTCATTGTATGATCTATGCACAATTGATAAGTGAACACTTACATGTCTGTTTCCATTCACTGATCTGGCGTTGGTATACCCTAAAAAATCGATCGGTGGTTCCCGATTACAGATCGGTGGCGAATAGTCAGCCAGTGGAAAATGACTTATAGACAGTGGGTATTAAAGAAGAAACCAACATGTTTTTGTCAAAGTTGTCGTTCTCCACGAGTTTGATGTGGAGTGATATGAACGAGGCAACAGCCGAGTGAATATCACATAGCATTCAAACGAGTTGAAGAACAACTTCTTTGATCAAACCTAGTTGCCTTCTGTATTTATCTCACCCCTGTACACACTAAAAGAACAGACAACACACATGATATAGACCATGGAGAACGGACTGCAATACTCGTAGGGGCATGGAGAACGAGTTCCCAACGTTAAGCCTATGGAACAAAAATACCAGGGGTGAGATAAAGTGCTAATCTGTCATCTCACGGCCATGACAACAAATGCCCGGCGGATCCGACGCACCAATGCCTCACGATGCTCGACAGTTTGCCGTGGCTCAGATTTTGCCGTGAAACAAAAGTCGGCAACAACTGAGAATCAACCCCCATTGATTCGCCTAATCTCCGCCAGTCGGCCAGTGGATACCTTTGTGTGCGCACGCAACTTCCGGTTCCGGCCGGACTGTAAACTGCCACCTGGCGGTGAGGTTTGGAGTTAGCTGGCGGAGTCACGTGACCAGTGTGAGACACCTGAGAGGATGACGTCACATGACGTCGACAGGTGTGCGGTGTTAATTTACACGTTAAATAAGGTGTGGTCGTTAGCACCGCTCACAGCGAAATGAAACAAGTGTTATTGACGGCGGAGTTTATTGATGATCACACAGTGTTGATCCGCATCTCAGATTCCCCGACAATGACATATTGAGAAGGAAATTGATGAGTGTTTGGTCTGTGTCCTTGATCGCCATCGAGTTTGGAGTGCTCAGTAATATGAACGAGATAGATTCATATGAGGGGTACGATAGCCGAGTGAATATTCTGAAGCACACCAAACGAGATGGTGAACAGGGACCCAGACCAAGCACGAATATGTTTCTGATTTTATCTTAGCCTGGAAATATTAATCTCTTAATCACCCGTTGGGAACGAGTTACCGTTCTCGCAAGCCTGTTGAGAACGAGTTCGTAGTGCTAAGCCTATGGACGTTTATACCAGGCTAAGATAAAAAGACAAATGCGGGTAGGTATCGCACTGCCCCCTGTGTAGACACTGGCGCTGCCATCTTGTTTCATGAAAATATAGCAGTTTCCCAAAGACACCAATAGATAATCACTTACCTTCTTCAGATGGCCTCCCCATAGAAATTAGCATGGTGACATAATATATTTTTTAGCATTTCTCATTTGTACATGTTCCCAACTATCATAATCATATGATTTTTTATATGGCATGAGTTGTCTTCGTGGAATGATTTCACAGAGTAGAGCTGAGTGATATCAGTTGTAGCAGAAGACAATGAATGCCATGTAAAGAATCATATGAAACTGAGTGACGTTTAGATTTTATCCAACCTCGTCACATGTTTTAACTTCGTATGTCACCAGTGGCAAATAAATATCTATAAATATGGCATAACCATGGCATACAGTCACATCATGTTAAGTCTATGTAGATTCATATGAGGGGTACGATAAATACATATATTCATGCATATATGAAGCCTGTGATGAAATACAAATTTAGCACCAGGCAGATTTCTGTCTCCATCTTTTTTAGTATGCAGCGACCTTCATACTGGAGACCTGCGCCATCCACTGCACCTGAATAGTATCAACACACACAGATAACACAGGCGCTCAGTGTATATACACAGTATATTCCCTCTATAGATCCCCCAGGCACCAGACCCAATGTGTGTGTGTGTTTCCATGGTGATTCTCACGCCCTCCCCAGGTGTGGGATAATCCCAAGGGGAGCCCGTGGGTACTCCTAATCCCCCTCCCCTCCCCCACCCTCCCCTACCTGTAAATCCGCACCCACCGCCCGCCGCCCCTCGTGTTGTGTTAACAAACCGACACTATGGCTGCTAATCCGGGGGATAAAGGGGGATCACCGGACCCCCATGGGTGTCTGCTCACCTGTGTCCAGGTAGGAGCGCGCGGCCAGCCACCGCAGCGCCACCTTCACGGGAAACTGAAGGTCAACGCCACCTCCAGGGATTGACCTTTGGAAAGACCAACATCAAGGTCATGGTCACTAAGTGCTGATTTAATCCTCCTTTATATTCAACCCTATTTCCTTATAGAAATGCATATAAATACTTTTGAAAAAAGATTCATAGGATGTATTGGGGTTTCCGTTTATGTAGTGATATGGAGCAAATCATATATATATTAAAATGCAAATTATACTATTGATTGAGGGACTACGCTCAAGCTTCATTGTGTACAACACTTGGTTTAATATTCCCCTTTGACGCCAATAAGCATCGTTGGATACACTGGGAGAACGGCTTGTGATAGAACATGACACACTGGGAGAATGGCTTGCAATAATAAATAACCCGATACATTAGAATAATTCATTAGCATAACCCATATACCACACTCTGCAAAAAAAATCCAAAACAACAGAATAAATCGATTATTAGACTTATCCCAACATCATTAATATCTGATGAAACCAGAAATGCCAGTTTTCCGGAGGTTCCTGTATTGTTTCCCTGATTTACTTAACTTTTATTTGATAGACAAAGATGGCAGTTTTCCTATTTCCCCAGGAAATCTAGAACCCTAAACTTTTCACGGTTTCGTGTCTGGGGTTGGTTGGCGCTGTGTTTATTCGTATGAATTATTCACACTCGTCTCACAAAGCCTTGTGGAAGTAATCAGACCTCTACACAGTGTGCGGTATTGTCGCTATTGACCAGTCTCAGTGGCGTTTAGCTGGGTATATATTTACCCCACCTCACTGCCGCAGTTAGTTACATCGACAAGCCGCCCTCCCCACAGCGGTACACAGTCTCTGCGCCGGGGAGATTAGTAGACTTTTAACGTGCATTTCATGCCCAGATCATTATGAAGGTGTCCGTGTCACACCACACACTGACGCGCAGTTCATGCCCAGATCATTATGAAGGTGTCCGTGTCACACCGCACACTGACGCGCAGTTCATGCTCAGATCATTATGAAGGTGTCCGTGTCACACCACACACTGACGAGCAGTTCATGCTCAGATCATTATGAAGGTGTCCGTGTCACACTGCACACTGACGCGCAGTTCATGATCAGATCATTATGAAGGTGTCCGTGTCACACCGCACACTGACGCGCAGTTCATGATCAGATCATTATGAAGGTGTCCGTGTCACACCACACACTGACGAGCAGTTTTAAGCCCGGTTCCCACTAAGCGATTTTGGGGCATTCATAGGGCAGCCGTCACTGACTGTCAGCCAAAATTTCTAGGAATTTCATGAGTCGCCAAGTAGGAACCCAAAATGGCAAAATCGTCGGCGACTATTGCCCTACCCCCGGTTGTTAGGGTTTGAGTCGGCAACTGGATTCTCTCTTTAAAGGGCACCAGTCTCTTGTGATTCAATTTCAAGCATGTTTGAAATACATCGGGGCATAGTCGCCGACTATGCCCTCCCACCCACTGTGCGACTGCGGTTTCCCGGCGATTATGCCTGGCAGTAGTCTCAGGGGCAGAAATCGTCTAGTGGGAATGGGCCTTTACATAGTGAGACGGGATGAAGGCCAGAATGACCGATTCACATTAAGTGTTTCCCCTTTCCCTGCAGCACCCAGTTCCCCTACTCAGCATTACACGACAGGCGTCTACATAAACGACCCTGCTATGGCAGTCACCTTTTTTGGGGGGAAATAGCAATGTCACATGATGTGATTTGAGTAATTTACCTTGGTAACTTATGATATATTGATATATCAAATCAAAGGTCAACATGGCATTTATACTTTTGTCAAAACTTGTTTAGATTCAAACAAATACTTTTTTTATTGATTGAATTTTGTAAATACAGTGAAACCCCGCCTAACAGACACCCCGCGTTAACGGTCACCTTTGCTCGGAACGGTTCCGTCTATTAGATGTTTATTTCAACCTCGCGTAAGCGGACACCCTGCGTAAGCGGACACTTTGTCCCAGAACGAAGGGTGCCGCTTTTACGCGGGGTTCTACTGTAAGTATCAATGATGCCTCAAAAATGCCTGAAGGCATCTTCCTGCCGTAACCAGGGGAATGCCTGGAGGCATCATGCCTTCTCCATAGACTTAACATTGGGAACTCGTATCCAACGAACATGAGACATTTAGGAAAAGTATCCACATCTAGAAAAGTGCTGGCAGTTGCCTCACACTCTGTCTTAGAAAAAAAACCTACACCTCCAAAACTCGCTGTTCCTGCCCCATCTGTGTGACGTCATGTATCTACGTCATGCCCAGACGTGCGTCGCTCATCATGACGTCATAACCGTTCCCGCCGTATGATAACAAAGGCAGCGAGCACGGCGCCACCGGTCAATATGTTACGGCTAATATGATTGGTCAGTATGCTAAGCATTGTGTACAAATATTGGCCTCTTGGCTGCCTATAATGAAAGTACGATAATCCAAGCCTACCTCACCACCCACTGCTGGTTACCCTGGTTCTCTACGGGTTTTCTATGATACAAACCGGGGACCAGTGCATATATGGGCCTAAACATTTACTGTAATAGAGGCAGACAAATCTAAGCAGAGTATGGGTGGTTTTATTCGTAAATAAAATAAAATAAGTCTGAAATTAATATAACCTTAATGAGTATCAAAACCTTCAGACATCTGAAGCTGATCTAGGTTTAGTTATGTTTGAATTGAGATCTTTATTTCTATCTTTGTTTTATATCCAAAACACCAAAGTATGTGCTGTTTACAACAGCTGTAGCCTTCTAAAAGGAAACCAACAAGATTTGGTCAAAGTCGTCGTTCCCCATGAAAGTGATGCAGAGTAATATGAACGAGGTGACAGCCAAGTGAATATCATGTAGCATTCAAACGAATTAGAGAACAACGAATTTACCCAAAACGAGTTCTTTTCTCACCTCTGTACACACTAACAGAATGGATGTTGCACAGGATATAGACCATGGAGAACGGGCAGCAGTACTCGTATTGGCATAGATAATGCGTTCCCAATGTTAAGCCCAAAGGGACAAAAATACCAGGGGTGAGAAAAATATGGCTATTTCTCCTCCTCACTGAACCCAATACAAATCTGTTCCTGTAATAATACCTCTTTTAGCCACTACTCCTGCATTCATTAGCGTGTATTGTGGTGAGACATTCCCAAACCCGCGTACACAAAGTGAACTGTTTGTGGCGTGGGGAATCACAATAGTCACTTGCAGGGATTATAACGTGTGAGGGGCCTGCAGGAGATTTACCCTGGAAGGGCACCACTAGAGAGTCTATAATTAGAACCTCTCTGGCTCTACTCTGTCACACGAGGACGTCACAAACCCAAACGGCGGGAGCTGGGAGGGTCTCGTAGTAGGGTCTGACAGCCTCCCCACACCTAGCCTGGGGCCCGTTTAATAACCTAGGATCGTACATGTAGACCATTTTCTGCATGCTATAGTATGGAGAAGCCAAACAAGAGTTAGTCGTGTTGTTTTTTTATCGCACAACGGCAAGATCGCATATTATTGCGCGAGGCGAAGCGAGGCGAGTTTGGTTTAGAATTTATCCTACCCCGCCTGTCTAAATTACTTCTACATTAACAAATGACGTCATTTATCAAGTGTATCCCACTAGAGCGATATTTTTAATTTTTCTGAACTCCAGACCGAATACAGTGACCCAATGTTAAGCCTATGGAGTTTTTTTTATTAGGGGTAGGATAAAGAGCCAGGGATGATATTTGTCAACTTTATTCAACGCTTATGGACGACCTTATGGACTGCTAATACTGTCTTAGCAAACAGACTTTAATATTATTAAACGATAACCCTTCTACGAGGTACAGAAAAGAGTCTTCATGTACGATCCTAGATTAATAAACGGGCCCCAGGTCACCAATTTCTGTCTCCGACTTCGGGCTTGGTCAGGTCCAATCGCTTTCTGGATACAAATATCTCAAAAGCGGAGTTCAATTTTTGATATGGTGAATTATTATCATGAAACATCACGAAATTTCATATGGTTGTTTATATGGCATGAGTTGTCTTCGCGGCATGATATCACGAAGCGGAGCTGAGTGATATCTGTAGCCAAAGACAATGAATGGCATGTAAACAATTATGTGAAATTGAGTGATGTTTAGATTTTATCCTACCCTGTTACATGTTTTCAACTTCATATGTCACCAGTGGCATATAAATATTTTATGTCATAACCGTGGCATACAGTTACACCATGTTAAGTCTATGGAGATTTATATGCGGGGTAGGATAAAGCGCTATACAGTATATAGTAGTTATACATCCGCAAATCTAACTGAGATTTGACACTAATGGGATTATATGGATAATACTGAAATGATTAGACCGGCAGTTTTTCAATTTTGATTGAGATGGCATTGTAGGTACATTTGCTGAGTTTTTTTAGCTGGGCAGGGAGAGAATTGCAGAGTCGAACTCCTTGAAGTAGAATCAGATCAGTATGGATGTACTTCTGGTCAGTTCAGTCTTGAACTTTAAGACTTGTTTATGTTACCGATGAATCCTACTGGAAATTTAAGTACACCTTATTTTGCTATCATAAAATCCATTGTGATCGATTTTCTGTAACTTTTTTTTACATTTTATTTACCATAACGAACTTTCAATGAGTTCTGCCGCGAATATAAATGTACACACAGTGATACGAATATATATATATATATATATATATATATATATATATATATATATATATGTATGTATATATATATATATATATATATATATATATATATGTATGTATATATATATATATGTATATATATATATTTCCATATGAAGTAATATTAGGAAACGTCCTTACTGTGGACGAAACGGTTCCTGTTTGAGGTCAGTCGTCGATATCATACTGCCTGACGCCATAGGCGGAAGGCAGTATGAAATCGATGACTGACCGAGAACTAGAATCATTTCGTCTACAGTCAGGACGTTTGATTATTATTGTATACCTTAAATCGATGAAAAAAACACCACTTTAATGACTTATTAAGTCACTTTCACAGCAGGCACGAACATTATTATTACTGCACCCCTAGCAGCGGGCAGTATTTCATAGACATTCGGACACAGGTATATAATAATATATCCCCACCCCCACCCCCCCCCCCCCCAGTCCCCACCTCATGGGCGTATCTATGGGATCAAACTTCAAGAGCCGCAACCTGCAACACCTTAATGAGTTCTGCTTGCCGTGATTAGCGTTTAAGCCCGTTAATTAGCCTGCAGATTGGTGGATACAGGTAACAGACTGGCCAGTCACCCCCACTGGTGAAGTGCCAGGTGAGGGGAGGTGGAGGACTGCTTCAGTGCTGTATGATTGGTCTGGACGCTAAATGTGCACAACTCACTGAGGTTTTAACCTGAGTATTCAGTGTGCACTATTCTTAATATCAAATAACAACATGGTTAAACTTATCCCAACTTTTCTGGTATTTTAATTAGATTAAATGACTTTTCAGATGAAGCAAGATATATGAGATTGTTTTGTAAATATATATGTTAGTATACATATTATATGTGTATATATATTATATCATATCATATTAGTATATATATATATATATATATATATATATATATATATATATATATATATATATATATATATACATCATGTATGTCTATACATAATATATATATATACATATATGCCTGTGTATGTCTATACATGATATATATATATATATATATATATATATATATATATATATATATATATATACATGTATATATGCATGTTTATTATGTATATATGCATACATTGTATATAATATACATATATCAAAATTAAGAGGATATATGCTTACGTAAGAATAACAGAATCTAAATTTGGAAATCGTCGCTTGCAGAGCTCATGAAAACTTAAAAACGTAACCTATCAACACTGAACTAATTTCTTTTTTAGTGCAAGATGATTATGCTTTATTCTAAAACTTTCTTGGTAATTTCTTTGTAAGTATGGCTGTGATTTAGGTCGGATTTTGTGCCAATGCTTGTCTGTGTAGCTTTGATCTCGCTGTATCTACTCTCACACTATCATGCTAGGTCTCATTGTCTGACGGCTGCAGTCGGGGCAGGGTATTAGGGTTTAAGGTGAAGCGAATAGGTTAAACTTTGTAGCTCTAGCTTGCGTATTATCCACCAAGTTAAGTCGGTAATTTCCACATTATCAGCTTATATTCATGGGGGTTTGCACTCGTCAAGGGGGAATCAAAGAACATGAAAGACACCCGTGGTTGTAAGGTTAAATGAACATAAACCCTTGAGAGAGTGTGCGATATAAATAACAACAAACATACAAGTATCAGGAAAACAGGTTAGTTATTTAAAGCGTATTCACACAGACCTATTTTGGTGAAGTTCCTCGTGGAGGGTGCCTAACTACATAGTTATCATAGGATCCTATACACAAATCCCAGTTGAGGGGTTGATACTGTACGCCGTATGGCGCAGTGTGACGTACTGCCACCTATGGCCGAACATGTATGAAATACTGCCCGCTGCTAGGGGTGTAGTATAAATAATGTTCGCGCCCGCTGTGACAGCGGGCCGTAGTGAATTGCAGTAATCTTTGTTGTCTTTGTAAAGTTAATAAAGATGCGTTTTAAAGGATTGACCATCATTGGGAGGTGTATAGTAATAAGAAAACGTAGTGACTGAGCCTGTACGGTGTCCGTTCTCGGTCATTTGATGAAAAAATACGGCCCTCCCACCTGCGGTTTCGGGCCGTATTTTCATCATCAAATGACCTCGAACGGCCATCCGTACGGGCTCAGTAACCACGTTTTCTCATATTACTATATACCTGTGAACGAATGTCTATGAAATACTGCCCTCTGCTAGGGGTGTAGTATAAATAATGTTCGCGCTCGCTGTGACAGCGGGCCGTAGTGAATGGCAGTGACTTTTCATGGAGCAGAAAAGTTAATAAAACGGATTTATAAACGAGTAGGAGGTATATAGTAATAAGAAAACGTAGTGACTGAGCCCGTATGGTGTCCGTTCTCGGTCATTTGATTAAAAAAAAATACAGTCCTCCCGCCTGCGGCACCGGGCCGTATTTTTTCATTAAATGACCTCGAACGGCCACCCGTAGGGGCTCAGTAACCACGTTTTCTCATATTTTGTGAGGGTTGTAGCTGGTGCACAGACGAATTCTCACTCCGCTCACATACATAACCAGCCTAAGCCGGTTGTCAATGTGTACACAGTTTAGCTTTCACCTGCTTGCTCTCCTCCATGGGGTAACAACATCAAGATCCTAACTTACCCACGCCCCCCTCCCTCCCCCCACCACCACCACACACATACCCTGCCCCTCTTTTCCCCCCACCGTCTACAAACTAACCAACAAAAGTTTCAACAGAACCAAAGAAAAAAATGGGAAATTTGATCAGGCTGGTTCGTTTGTCCCCGGCGAGCGGCGATACCAGCGTATGGTGTGTACCTAGACGTCGGTAAATAACATAAACCTGCCATGAATAAAACCCCATTTTCATCCTATTATCTCCAAAATGAATGAAAATACTCATAAACCTACATAAAACAACAGATATACAACTAATATGTATTGCTGGTGTGTTTTTATTGATTTCGGATCGGTTTTGAGCCGATTTAAGTTGAAATTTGTCGAAATAACAATTTTGGCGGGAAAATGCGTGGTTGGAAGGTTTAAAAGTCGTCTGCTTTGTGGATATGTTTAATGTGATTACCCAGAATGCAGTGGAGGGGACGCGGGGACACTCCCTCTGATGACACAGACGGTCTGGCGTCCCCAGCCTCCAAAGGACGGTTTGAAAGTGGGAGATAGGGGAGGGGGGAGTTTGTAAGGAATTGAAAAGAAAAAAGGAATCATGATTTTATGCCAATAGAGTCTGGGCGTGTATAATAAGCAGGTAGTGGTGTGGGCAGCGTGTAAGGTGATAGTATGGGAGTACCCTAACCGGCACACCTCTTCACGAGGTGCACGCACAACCTCAGGGACGAGGGCAAGGACGAGAACAGGGGCAAGGACAGGGGTAGGGGCAGGGGTAGGGGTAGAGGCAGGGACAGGGGCAGGGACAGGGAGAGGGCAGGGGTAGGGACAGGGGCAGGGACAGGGGCAGGGGTAGGGCCAGGGGTAGGGGCATGGGTAGGGGTAGAGGCAGGGGCAGGGGTAGCGGCAGGGGCGTGGGCAGGGGCAGGGGCAAGGGTAGGGGTAGAGGCAGGGGGAGGGACAGGGACAGGGACAGGGCAGGGGTAGCGGCAGGGGAAGGGGCAGGGGCAGGGGAAGGGGAAGGGGAAGGGGCAGGGGAAGGGGCAGGGGCAGCCGCAAGGGAAGGGGCAGAGCTCGTATCCCAACGAGTTTGAATCGCGTAGTAATTCACAAGGCAAGGCCGCGTGAATTACATAGCGATTCAAATGAGATGGGATCGAGCTCTGACCGTAAACTTGAATGGGTTTCTGAATTTTTCTCACCCTTCCCATTGACTAATAGGCTCACCTTTGAGACATAATCCCCCATTGAATATTTTTCTTAAATATCTCATGGGCGTTGAATACGAGTTCCTAATGTTAAGTCTATGGAGAGAAAATAAACTCCAAGAACCACTTTCATGGATATGTATAAATCCAAAGGGTCGTACAGAAAAAAAGCTAGGAAATAGCAAAAGACATATTTTATAGGGATAACTGTATGGAAATAAGCTGAAGCCGATACAATACATGAAGATTATGAAAAAAATGGAAAGTACCTCTAATCTTCAGAAAACTAACGCTAAAAGATCAAACTATACCAAGAGACAAGAAACACAAAAGGGGGGGGGGGACCATTGTGTAAGGTGACAGACAGCTCAATTCTAAATTTTTAAAAAAGATCTATAAATCAGGAAATGGAGCTGTTTGCCTTTGTCTTTTTGTGATTTGTTTTTCTTGTTGGGGGTGTCGTATTGTTCTGAGGGATTCAGAAGGTGTTGGTCGGGGTGGAAGCGGAGACGGAGGCGGATTTATAAGCAGTAAATCCAGACGAGTCGGCTGTAAGAAGCAGCCTGTCGCCCCGCCTGGATTTATCTAAATACAGTGAGTGGGCAGACGGTGCAGATTATCCCTTATACAAGAACACGGCCCACTGCACGCTCTAAGAACAGGGGACTGATCCTAAAAACGTAATTTCCTTTTTTTTCTTCTTCATTGATATCATCAGACATTTACATCAAACCAGTTGTCGTCAATGTCGTCGTTCTCCACGAATTTGATGCCTAGTGATATAAATGAGGCGACAGCAGAGTGAAGATTATTTAGCATTCAAACGAGTTGGAGAATGACTTCTTTGACCAAAACGAGTTGCTTTCTGTGTTTATCTCACCACTGTACACACTAAAAGAATGGACAACACACAGGATATAAACCATGGAGAACGGACTGCAATACTTGTAGGGGCATGGAGAACGAGTTCCCAGTGTTAAGCCTATGGACATTCATTCCAGGGGTGAGATAAAGAGCTTAATGATAATCAATAAATAGGTTGGGACCTCCACTATACAGAAGTTGATTTTCATGGCCCCACCTCACACCTTCAGCCGTAGTGCAATAATTATAAGATAAACTGAGTTATAAGGATAAAAATAAGTAAACAAAACAATTATATGTATTGATATAGCATCCCTGCAGGTCCAAAAGTAGTGGCAGGCAATAGGCAAGAGATCTTCTCATTACAAAACTCAACGACCATCATGGTAAAATATTCAAAGTGACAATTATGCCATCTACCACCCAATCTCGTTTGCTATTTGCTATGCACAATAACATGCGTAGCAAAATATTCAATTCTCATAGATAAACTTGCAATTATTGGCTTTTTGATACCTTCATTCGGAGTTCTGGGAATTAAAAATAAAATTCAGAATTTTAGGATAACCTTGGTAGATTTTAGAAATTTGTCCCAGGTTTTCCTCCAGCTGTTTGTTCATTGAATGACAGGGTTTGGTGTAAATTACCCCTTCAATGTGCACCCACGCGGACCGTTAGATCACCCATACAGCCTAACCCGCCAGATTTAGGCTCAATTTCCTCTCAGATGTACATCTAGGCAGACAGGGGGCTCACTAAAGATAGGGACAGCTCGCCGAACACCAATGGGTTTCTCCACCCAGCTTTACCGTTCAGCCCTGGTCCGGTATTAGTTTGAATAAACCGGATGAACTTGAAAGGCGTAGCTGCGGCGATTTTCGCTCAACCTTAGACTTACAGTTTTACATCTCCATGGCCAACCGAGTCTCAATGTGCACTGTCTCAATCAACCTGCGTTATGGGTCTTTCGACACAGCTCTATGGTGCTTAGTAATTATATAGAACGTCCTGACCATGCTTGTACAAGTCACAGAACGAGATGGTAATTTACGGTTTGTACAGAACGAGGCATTATGCCGAGTTCTGTACAAACCGTAAATTATCACCGAGTTCTGTGACTTGTACAAGCATGGTTGGACGTTATATATTTACTAAATACCCAAATTAAAATAAAAAAATCATTAATTCAATTTTTAACAACTGATATGTTAATAAACGTGTTTGGCAAGGTAGTCCGTATTTTGGTGTACGGACCAGTGGTCCGTACAGTATTTTTACTTCATATGCCAAAACGGTGCGTATTTACAGTATATACGGCATGGGTATATAGTAATCTACCTTATATCAGACATTAAGAATTCATTATTGATTTCGTTATTACATATAAAACCCTATATTGAGATATTTGAATATTTGTTTTGGCTAAAGAAAAAATCTCCAAAAAAATCGGAGAAATCGGGGCCCCATTTACGAAAATCGGGGTGCCGATTTTTTTCTCGAGAGAGTTCCCTTATAATATTTGAATATATATTATTTGCATAAATTTCCAAACTATGCCATTTCGCAACATAAGTCCAGTCTACCTTATTTTTCAATAATTAGATCTCATTTTACAATATTATATCAGGACTTCAGCACAGAATATTTCATGAATTGTAAATCCCCATGGCCATGGCAGAGCGCCATCGATTGCTGGTGACAAGGACTCCCTCCCGCCAGTCTTAATTAGGTCAAGCGGACGCTGGCGGGTAAACATTTGTTCCTCATTGACAGGAGAGTGTTGACTTAACTGATTGGTTAAAAACCTTTATTCTATCAACCAATACACTGCGTATTGATCGATTTGTCCGCTGTTAACGTATTGATCTTTGTCATTGTCAGAATTCTGAAACCAGGTGTGCCTTAACTTAAGGTAAAAACATCGAAATTGGATCAGAATCTGTTGTCATAGAGATATAATATCAGCCTGTAGGGAATCAATCAAAATAATTTATACTTCTATGAAATATGTATTGAGGGTGAGTTTTTTTCATTTATTGTTTTTTTTCTTCTTTTCTTTTGTTATTTTGACCAAAATAATGCCAAGCTTGGCGATGTTACATTCTTCTCCTTAATCTCCAGGATCTTGATGGTTTCATATATATTTTGTTATTCTCTCAGAATGGTAGGTTTTCTACATGAGCTTACATCAAACCCGCAACAGCGCTGAAAAGACTCGTGGTAATTTAACTCAAGCCAGCTGCGGCTAGTCCTACCAACCCCGGATGCGTATGTCCAGTAGCCAGATTCCTTATTTTACAGTTGACCCTCTCTTCCAGGTGTCAGTCCGTTTACCTGAATCCAAGGTGTCGTGTTTTGCGTTCACCGGGCGAGCAAACATTTAATTTGTATAAACAAACATAACGGGCCGACCCCACGTGACCTCTGTCTTCTCAGCAAACACGGCGGCGGGCGTGACGTCACAGACGCCGGTGTCACGTGACCGACCGGTGGCGCCCTCTCCCGGCGGATATCTGTTTTTTCAGCGGACGCTTTCTTCACGTTTGCAATCGAATCTGATGATACAGAGGTTAAAGGCAAATTGAAGGGCATAGAGAGTGAGGTTGAGCTTCTTTGACTCTTGTTGTCGACTAGTTTTTAGTTGTGTATACATCTACTTAGCATAAATAAGCTGATCAGTTCACATGACATGTTTCACACTGATTGTGAGATTAGAAATGTCCAGTTTCACCCTTTCTTATTGAAAGGGAATTGGTTTTATATTGATAATATTAAAAAAGAATAACGTGTATTTTCCGTTTTGCTCCAAAACTGCGCCTAGAATATAAAAGCAAAAATCACGTGTTGTTTACTCGATAATAATATTTTTCTTTTATCAACAAGAATTTAAGCATAGCAGGTGATAACAAGTCCCTTTTGTACGTTACATTCTAAAATAAAGAGCATTCTATGGTTCTAGTTCACAGATTAAAATTTCCCACCATAAAAGTTTTTTATCAGCTTGCCAATGGTGAAATATATCAGGGAGAAAAATGATATTCATATGTTACAATGAAATCATCTCCATTGAGTATTTTCCCTAATATTCTTTGCTTGCCAATGTTAAGAAAATGAATCGTGACTAGACAAGATATCCTGCTCTTCATACACTAAGTTGTCGCCATTATTTCCTTTCCTTTTCCTTTTGCACCTTTGGGGAAAGTACCATGTATACACTGTGGGAAACCACCAGATGAAATGGGAATTAAATCTAGCCAGGATTCGCAGTAAAATCAGGTTCACCTTCATCACTCTCCAAACAGAAACACAGTCACTCCCACCCTGTAGTATTGACGTAGTATATCCTGGCCACTTTTTGGGCACTCTTTTTTCCAACGCTTGCGGTCAGTCCGTCTTTGGGAGTGAGTTTTTCCGTCTTAAGGGAAGGGCGGATTTATGAGAAAATAATATTCAAAAATAGACAAAAGATGAGAAGTGGGATTCTTTTTATGATTACTGCGGCCGCTTTCTGGAGTGTCGGCAGGTGGGCTTTTCCCCGACACAAAAAAACAGATCACAAAAAAGTTAGAATTGCCTTAAACCGTCTGGATCCTTTCCTTAACGTACACACACCTGACAATGAGGATCATAAATACACTCCAGGTTTTATTTATACGCTGCTCCGCCTGGTTCGGAAACCGCAGACTTTCTCATGTCCTTCTTTATACCAGGCACCAGACTGGTCCCTGGTACACACTGTCTGATGAGAGAGTACACCTTACCTCGATGTTTAGATGAACTGTCTTGGGAGTATTCATTGGTTCAGTATTTATATAGAACGTGCTGACCATGCTGTACAAGTCACAGAACGAGATGGTAATTTACGGTTTGTACGGACCGAGGCATTTATGCCGAGTTCCGTACAAATCGTAAATTATCATCGAGTTCTGTGACTTGTACAAGCATGGTTGGACGTTATATATTTACTATTTACCCAAAATTTAAAAAAAAATCATTAATTTAACTTTTAACAACCGATATGTTAATAAACGTGTATGGCAAGGTGGTCAGTATTTTAGTGTACGGACCGCTGGTCCGTACAGTATATTTACGTCATATGCCAAAACGGTGCGTATTTACAGTATATACGGCATGGGTATAAAGTAAAGAGCAAATATTCATACCACCCCTGGCATTTCCCCCCCATGGACTTTATATTGGGAACTCGTACTCAATACCCATGGAGTATTGTTTAAAAAAAACCACAACTCAATGGGTGATGAGCTTACAAACATTAGCCAATCGGAGGACGTTGCTTCATGTTTTGCGGATCGTAGACTAAATCGTTGACTTAATGGTTGAAATCGTTCCCCAACATTCTTTGCAAGGTTGTAGGACTTTGTGGGTTCAAGACCCACTGCAGCCACTCTTCTCCTTCAACCCCAGCAGTGGTAGATTTACTGCTATATCAAAGGTCAATCATTCTCAAACCATGTCTATGTGGTGGGAGAACTAAAAGATCTCTCACTTTGGTAAATGTGTAGAGGTGAGATTTCTGACTAAATTCATCTCATAGATTCGATCACCTTCAATCCCAAAGTAAATCTAATATAGGAGATATTGAACGTTTAACTACCCAAACAAACAAACAACAACCTCTGAAATTTAAGATGCTTCATGTTGAATTGTTGACCTTCATGTCTGATTCAGAACGGGGATGACCTTACTTATAGCTATAGCTCCTTATTTATAGCTATAGCCCTATTGCACCTGGCATCACTCTGCATGAACACACACACATGTATTCTTTTAAATACCCATTTCCCCAGTCGTAATGTGACCTCCAGAGGACGACCGTTATAAACGGCGACTACATCTCTGAATCTATCACCGGATTATGCACATCGCCCTTTGTGTTTCCTGATGAGAATGAGAACATTTTATATCCTTTCTGTGTAGCAGCTGAAATCCTTTAATTTATTTCTTACAACACAGAGGGACAAACAAAGGGAATAGTATGTAGTATGCAGGGAGTGGTCCTGGCTTAGAAGGGATAAAAGGGTAACATATGTACTAGATAGGGTGTGGCGGGATGGTTTAGTAAAAGGTCATTGAAAGAGCATAGAGGGAGGAGAAAATTGGAAAATTCTTCAAATTCTGCTCTTTTAAATACCAGTAAACCCGGAACAACTGACCCGCTGCCACGCTTGAAACTGCAACAACTGACAGGTATAATTGGCAAGCCATTCAAATCATCCACCGTGGTTCTATGTCTAGCTCCTAGGGAAGCTGTATTGTCAAGTTGTGTAGGGTAAAGACCAGGGGAGTTATTTAACCTCAAACAGTGGTATCATAGAGTGAGAGAGGGTTTAACAGGATGTGGCTGACCAGTGGAGGGCAGGTAGGGCTCAGTGTGTTTGTGTGTGTAATGGAGGGGTGTATTATGTGTGTATCGAGATGTGAACGACTAGCAGACAACTGATAAGACGTGTGGGTGTGAGCACTGGACTCGTCATCCCAAGGTTGTAGGACTTGGTGGGTTTGAGTCTCACTGCAGTCAGTCTTCTCCTTCACCCCCAGCAGTGGTAGATCTACTGCAATATCAAAGGCCAGTCCTTCCCGTACCATGTATATGTGGTATGGTGTGCAGCCACTCTTCTCCTTCATCCCAAGCAGTGGTAGATTTACTGCTATATCAAAGGCCAATCCTTCCCGTACCATGTCTATGTGGTGTGGTGTGCAGCCACCATTCTCCTTCATCCCCAGCAGTGGTAGATTTACTGCTATATCAAAGGCCAATCCTTCCCGTAGCATGTCTATGTGGTATGGTGTGCTGCCACCATTCTCCTTCATCCCCAGCAGTGGTAGATTTACTGCTATATCAAAGGCCAATCCTTCCCGTACCATGTCTATGTGGTGTGGTGTGCTGCCACCATTCTCCTTTATCCCAGCAGTGATAGATTCACTGCTATATCAAAGACCAGTCCTTCCCGTACCATGTCTATGTGGTGTGGTGTGCTGCCACCATTCTCCTTCATTCCCAGCAGTGGTAGATTTACTGCTATATCAAAGACCAATCCTTCTCATACCATGTCTGTGTGGTGTGGGAAGGAACTCCCACCTCGATAAATGTATAGGGGTGATATTTCTACCTAGATTCATCTCATCGATTAGGTCAAACCCATAGTAAATCTAGTAGAACGTTGGAAGTTAAACTACTCAAATAAACAAACAAAAAGTGTGTAGCGAGGGGGCGGGGGTTACTAGAAAAGTCAACCAAAAGGAAGTCGTCCCGTACTCTAGTTCTCTTATTGAGGTTCAAAATCCACTTTTCCCAGTTCTTCTCCCCAGCCAGCTGCGACAATAGAATATCACGCGGCGGAATACTACGAAAAATGTTTATTACATTCAACTCTTAAAATAAAGTAGATGTGACGAGTATTACGTATTTCCACGCCTGCTGGGTATGAAGATTTCTCGTATCATACAGAGATATTTGACATCGCTAACCCTAAAATTACCCTGACACCCATCCCCACATTCCACCCAATCAATGCATGAAAATTGGATGATGCCTTCAGGTGTTCTCCAAGCACATGACAGGTGATGCTTTGAGGTATTCTCCAAGCATAACGCAGGTGATGCCTTGAGGCCAACCTTCCCTCGTATCCTCATGGAACGCACGCACGATCTTTTTGTTTTGTGTGAATATTAAAGGGTTCATATTAGTTAAACCCAGTTGCAAACAATGTTCTCCCATGACAAGAATACCTGGTGTAATTACCAGAAATGGCAGTTTTTCTCTTTTCCAAGGAAATCATTGTTTTCATTTTCAGTTTATAAAAACAAAGGGAGAATGAATTGGGCATCATTCACACCAATAAGTAATGGTTCTAACCTCCTCACACACCCAGCCCCAGTTCATGGCCAATAACGATGGGTTTTTTTCCAATTTGCTATGTTTTCTTAGACTCTCTCTCTTTGAAAGTTTCCATCCGTCAGTTCTCTGTTTCTTCCAGTCTCATGCTGATTTGGACCGTGGACACCTCAAAATATCTTAAAATATTTTAGGGTGCAAACTTCAGTTGTAACTTCTTGCTGATAGCGACCCCCTCCACTCCTCAGCTGCTAGATATCCACCCCCCCCCCCCCCACACACACACACACACTGCCTTTACACCCCTTGATTATTAACCCCCTCACTCCCCCCCTCCCACACATCACAGCCACCCGCCACCCGCCACCCCCTCCCCCACCTCCACACCCTCCACCCCCCACATGGTGATGCACCACCATGTCAGCTAACGTCATGTCACCAACATCATGTCAGACAGGAGGGCAGGTCAAAGGTCACAAGGTCACGTGTCAAGGTCATCTCTACCGCTCTCCCTCTGACCTTCCATGTGGGTGATATCTGCCCCTGCTTTCACTGCAAGGGGGAGAGTTGCTACAGTCCATGTTGGTGACATGCCAGGGATGTTTCATCACCTGGATATATGTACCTGGATCTTAAGCTTTCCCAGACACAGGGAAGAGTGTGTGTGTGTGTGTGTGTGGGGGGGGGGGGGGGATTGAACATTTCGCTATCAGAAATCCTGTTTGGAATCCAACATAATCACCTGGAGTCATGCAAGGCAATGCTTTATGTCTTAAACTGGCACATTGCCAATCAAACTGCTTTAACATATCGGATAATGTGGCTGCAAAATTGAAACCCATGTCATTTTCCAGAAACTTGAATATGATAATCTCTAAGAGTTGTAGAACACATATTTAACTTAAAAATTGGGGGTCTCCTTGCTCGTTTTTGATTTAGAGATCAATATTATTATGATTTTATAAAAGAATATATAGAAATTATCTAAAGTTGCTTTTCACATAGTAATACCCATGTCAGTTTCCTCAAATTTTCACAGAATATAGTCTTACACATTTAAGTTTTAAGATTCATACGTCCCTGTCCTTGTTTTTGAATGAATTAAAAAAAATTCCTATGTAAATCAAGCAAATGTTAATTGGCCTATTTTACCAATTAAGATTGGATAAACTGGATAAAACGTTAGATTTAGTCAATTAGCATCAGAATGAATCCAACGGAATGAGTTTTAATCGATAATTGACAATATTCAAAACCACTACCGTGAATTGTAGGATATGCCTTTAAAGATGGCGGCAGGGGTCTGTGACAAGAGTGCAGTACATGTTGTTACTGAACCTACAGGTATTTTAACA
The DNA here is from genome assembly GCA_950022655.1 of Alentia gelatinosa. Lineage (NCBI taxonomy): Eukaryota > Metazoa > Annelida > Polychaeta > Phyllodocida > Polynoidae > Alentia > Alentia gelatinosa. The sequence continues at coordinate 10,404,373 of OX465593.1, forward strand.
CACGGGGCTCAAGTGATCGCAGACTGGTCAATATTGGATCATGTGTTTTGAGGAAGCATGGAGAAACCCAAACCGGATACCGTGTTGCCATTACTAAATAACTCTCACCTCAAGCGGAACTCATATAGACTTTATAGTTTTAGTGTCAATCCCACGCGTACTTGTGCGTGTGTCAATAACCTATTTCCTCCAAAAGACTCGTGGCATGTCGTTCTTTGAAATTACTCAACGGGTTCTTTGCACAGGATGCCTCAAGGTATGATCTGGCAGGACGTTTGTATATTGCCCACAGGGAGTTATTTCCCTTGAATGATAACTTTATTTGGACCAGTCAGTTATTGTGTATTAAGGAATTCTATTTTGTTGAATTTAAACTTTTATGACATCATGAGAGCTAGAATGTATTTGGGGAATGCCATATTAAGTTAAAAATGGCAGGTGTATAAAATGAATATGGCAAACTACAATTTGAATATTAAATCACTTCACTTTTTGGTACTTACTGTAGCTAAATGGAAGCTATGTGTGATAAACATCCGGACTTTAATGTAAGTGTGGACCAGAAATCAAGCATTGATTCCACCAGCAAGATTTATTTTCCCAGCAGGGTTGGGCTGTGTCTTGCAGCATCTGGCTGCATCTTGCTGGATCGCACTAAATCTTGTAAGATCATTACACCTGTGTGTGGAGCACCTATTATCGCTCAGGGGGGCTGTTCCACTGCTCATATCCAGCCAGACAGCCTCACATGATTCATTCCGACCTAGCGAGTCAACTGATGGACATAGATTGCACATTCTGGTGGAATAGGCAGTTAAGCAATGCCAACGTGAGCGTATCCCCACAAAAACATTACTCTGCATAACCTGTGTATTTGACTGTCGACACCTCCCTGTAGTCGCACATGCACACAGACAAACGAGCACTGTTTCCCCGCAGATTCTGTAAAATAATGACTCCATTAATCAGTCACTAATGACACAGGGACCTAATTGCGGTGTACAGCGGTGACAAGGCCATCCACTCATATGAACAACACACCGCTGTATGCAGCTCCCAGCGCTATCTACAATCATTTATCATGCAGAATACATCGTTAATTAACTAATTATCCTACCATGTAGCATGCTTATCACGTGGACAGGAAGGTGATTTATAATGTATTGTCATATATCATCCTTCTTAACAGTTTTATTGCGCGTGGGTTACTATACTCTGCCTAAAGGTTAAAGTGGTCACATAGACTTTCAGCTTACTGCAAAAAAACCAACACAACAACTAAGCCTTTACCATCTGTATGCTAACACTGTGACATTGGGAAAGGAGCAATAGCCCAGTGTGACATTGGGAAAGAGCAGAAGCCCAGTGTGTCAGTGTCTTAGAGGCGTGCCCAGCTGGCCATGTCCAATCACTAAATATGTCATTGACCCAAATATGATATATTTGTATCCGAAAGAGGCAGTTTTAGAAATGGCAAGTGGAAGTGAGTTACAGAAAATGACTCATAGCCTGAATATGATCCATACCTTTGTATTGGTATTTATCTATAATTCCACACTCATTCATCAACATACTGTTTGCTCCTACTTAATCAATCTCTTTTGTGTTTTCTTCCAGGTGAGTTGTCCTTTGCTTCTCTACAAGAACTGATCGAGGGACAAGGTAGGAAAATTTCACATTGGAAATGAAGGATATATGGGTGTACTTGATACCTAAATCTGTATTCTTACCTTTTTTCAAGCATATAGACCCTAAGATCCATAGCATATGATATACTTTACCAAGTAAGGATTGTGTCATTATATACTGTTCTCAAATATCACAGGGAGCAAATACTCCAATATGGTCATGTTCAGTTGGGTCCTAACAGGTCGTGGGGATAGTGAAAATATGTGGATATCTGACAATGTCATGTCTTATCCAGTCGTTGCAGATTTTAGTTTTGAATCATACTATTTCCTTTGTTTTTTCTTGAAACATGACCTTCCTACAGCTCCCCACAGAAGTCAGCACCCCCCATACAGCTCCTTGCAAAAGTCAACCCCTCCCTTCCTCTCCCAGCACAGTCTTGATCTCGTTGAAGATATAATATGGTGTTGAGTTATACCTGGAGATTAATCATCATTAGGCTCACCCCTACCCCTAGCGGCCACGCCTCGAACTACACGGACGCTGAGATGGACGCGCAGGTGCGGCCACTTATCACGTGATTTATGAGGTCATAGGTCAAGGTCGTCTGCACCTCACCCCCCGCGTTTCTCACCTGCAGCGTCTGACAGCGGTTACCATGGCAACAGGTCACATTAAAGAGGATGATCACGGTCATGTGAAAGGAGGGTCATGTGAAGGGAGGTTCATGTGAAGGGAGGGTCATGGACACAGTAACGTCCCTGTGTCTGTCAGGGTGAACCCTGACTCTGAGTTGTACGCCTTCACTATAAACTGTGCGTTAACACCTAGACTTTCCCAGGGCTCTGATTATGTGCATTGATTAAATAACATTCTAATGAAATTCCTTACAATCCGTAACCTTTTTTCCAAAGAATTTCTGTATTAGCCTCATTTGATACAGATTGATTCTTTCATATGAGACACTTCATTTCCATGGCCAATAAAGGGGCGTGGGTGTCAGCCGTATGTATATAGCTGGTGTTCTTCAAGCTTCCTCTAGCCTTGCTGCGTCTTTGATTATGAACATTCGTGAAATGGTTAAATACAATAATGATGGAATTCATTACTTTATGTGACTTTCCTCAAGTCTTACTCAAGTCTTTAACCGTGAACATTCATGAAGTAATTGAATAAAATTATGAAGAAATTCATTGCGATATGTAACCTTCCTCTAGTAGGTCCATGAATTGACTGTGTAGAGTGTAGGGGCGGAGAGGGAGGGGGCCATCCATAAAGTATGTACGCACTGAGGGGGTGGGGGGTAAAAATGTCGGAAATTTTGCGTATGCTCCTTCTTTGTTCTCATGCGTAGGGGGTGAGAGTAGGCTCAAATGTTGGAGATTCTGCGTCTATACTTTATGGACGGGCGGAGGAGAAGGACACGGGGACTGAGGCCAGTCTAATTCTCACCCACCCTTATTCTCCTCTGGGCCAATGCCGGGAAATAAATCGTGGTGTCTTTACCTGCAGTTGGAGGTCCCCGGTCTCACACAACTCTCCAATTCTTAAGTGGGGAAGTTGTGATTTATATGAAGCATTAAGAGAGGTGTTAGGAGGCCAGTCGATTCAGTCACTCTCCGCCCGGAGCTTCCCTCCTCCTTCATGTCCAGTCAGGGGAACGACGCTAAATGTATCAGCAGCCATTTAGCGAAGATTTATTTTATTCATGTCAGTGATAGAGGGTAGGTAGATGGAGGGGGTGGAGAATATTGAGATTGGGATAGAATTGCAAACTTAAACGCCACTTTGTGCAAAGCTTCCCTGTGTGATTCCTAACCGATTTTTGTATTCTATTATGAATGTATTTCTCTGAACACTATTCCGGAATTATACAAGTATATTGGAATCATGGTTTCAGAATTGTTTTCAAATTTCATAGACAATATACATTTTACCTAGAATGTTATTGTAAGTTCAATAAACAAATTATATCTAAAAAATAAACCATTTCGATTGCGTTTCCGGAAATGATCTGGGCTTACCCCACGCTTCTGTCTTACAGATTATTTGAAGTTTAGATAATAAATATACTTTATGATTATAGGTTAAAATACGTGCACTTATAATGATCTTTATATCAGAAACATCCTTTGTTAATATCATTAATATCCTTTCTGAATATAGGTTAAAATACGTGCACTTATAATGATCTTTATATCAGAAACATCCTTTGTTAATATCATTAATATCCTTTCTGAATATAGGTTAAAATACGTGCACTTATAATGATCTTTATATCAGAAACATCCTTTGTTGATATCATTAATATCGTTTCTGAATATATGTTAAAATACGTGCACTTATAATGATCTTTATATCAGAAACATCCTTTGTTAATATCATAGATATCCTTTCTGAATATAGGTTAAAATACGAGCACTTTTATTGGTCTTTATATCAGAAAAATTCCTTTCTAAATATAGGTTAAAATACGTGAATTATAGTGGTATTTATCTCATAGATATCCTGTATGAATATAGGTTAAAATACATGCACTTTAGAGGCCTTACTTATGAGTACATGTTCACTAGGGTTTAGAGCGTGGCTGTGCCCCTATCCGCGGTAGATGGTGGTTGTCTGAATGATGGATTAACTCGTGATAAATGAGAGGTTGTGGTCAGCTAATGATCAACGTGTGGGTTTTCTGTGGTTAACACAATAAATGTGGACAAATCTGTGAGCTCATTTGTGCCCCCGCAGTGGTTGGGATACAGCTCAACGATTAATGACTTCTCGGATTCGTTGGTCCTGTACACACTCGGTGTTAAGTGAAATTGACGTTTTCTGTGATCTAGGAACTCATACTCCACAGCCGTGATGGTATTGTACTCAATACTGAATGGCTAATTGGGTGAGCTTTTTATAGAGATTTATGATGTTTCTGATCATGTATACAGGGTGAGGTAATATCAGAAACCTACTCGATGAAAATAACATGGTCCGCACTCCACCTCGTTTGTCTGCTACGTAATTCATTCATTCCACTCTTGAACTTGGAGGACTACGGAGGAAGAATTATTTTCTTCCATGAGTTTCCTTCTAAGTATCTAGTGATGTCGGTATCCTTTTTTCCCAAAGGAAATATTTGCTTTAATTTTCAGTTTATAAAATTATGTTTATGTAAAGATAAATTGGGCTTCATTCACACCAAGAAGACGGTGGTTCAAACCTCCCCACACACCCCAGTCCTATTCTATGGCCAATGACGATGGGATATATGTTCTCCATGTTTTCCCAATCTCTCTGATATGGGAAATTACATATGAAAAGCATTTCCTCTTTTCTCATGACACCCCTGAGTATCTCAGAAATCCCATACCTCAGTGCAGGTCATGAATTATCTGAATTTGTCTCCCCTGCCCCACATCATACGGAAAACATAAACTACGAACTCTGCCGGCTTCAACCCTGCCTCGCCCTAACGAGCGGAATATCCAACGATCGCTAATAGCGACGATCCTAATTTACGATCAATAAACAAACATCGCAGATCTAATTAAGATAAAACAAGGATTAATTACTGTCCTACTCAGGGAGAGTTGCGTTCTCTACGTCGCCCGTATTCACCTGACTCTAATTTATAAACATATCCCCACACCAGTTCCGTTTGTTAGTCAAATGAGGCTACTTTTCTCCAGTTCCCAATGGGGCATGGGTAGACTGGCCTCAGTCCCTTTATTATCCACCTAATTCAAAGTGTTAATAGAAAACACATAGGGACTGTGTATGGACATACCCCACGCATACGGATATGTTGTATGCTCAGGGGGCGCATACGGAAAAATAGATCGGACGGAAAAATAGTGCGTAACTAAAACGAACTGATATCGACATACCACTTGTACAGAAAGGTTGGTAATAAATACGATATAGACTGGTTTGAGATAACAGCGGTCGTATACCCCTTGGAGTGGCCAATATTCTCGCATACGCTCGGATATTACTACGCGTCAACTCCTCGGAACATACGGCCGCTTGTATCGGAAACCAGTCAATATTGTGTATGTATCCTACCCCTCCCCACTACCGCCACCGCCACCGCTCCAACCTCCCGCTACACCTTCCTCTATGTGATACATGGGCCAGTCAGAGAAGGATACAAGTATACTAGAATGAACTTTATTCTCATTTTGTTTAATCATTTTTTCTGTTTATTCGCACATAATTCACCGTGAATGTAGTTTCACATTAAGGCAGGCAAATATGGACAAAGTTATTGTCACCTCATAAGTCCCGTATCCAAGTATCTCAGAATCTAATGAATGTTCATAATCAAAGACTTGAGCAAGTCTAGGGCATGGGCCTGCCCAGGGTTAAGGTGATTACTAACCGGGCTTAGTTTACCTTGAAGTAGCCGGGGGGCGGTTAGGTAATGCAGCCTCAAGTCTTCATTAAATGCATTACAGGATCTGTGGAGGTGGGCGCCCATTCAGAGCATTGTGAAAGGGTTTGGGTAAGACGGGATCTAGGGGCTTTGATCAGGGTCATGACTTTGTGGTGACTAATTTGGTCATGGATACTTTTCTAGATGAGCGGCGGGATTTTTTTTCAAGGCGGATTGCTCTTTATTTATCACGTAAGCGGGGTTGATCTGTAAATGGACATTTAGACTGAGTGGGTGTTGTTGTCATTAGTGGAAGCGTGGGAGTGTAGAAGAGTGAAATCGACATCATGTAGAACGGATTTGGACAGTTTAAGAAATTGGCCTTTATATTTCTCTCTTTGGAGTACCACAAGTAATTATATAGAATGTCCTGACCATGGTGTACAAGTCACAGAACGAGATGGTAATTTACGGTTTGTACGGACCGAGGCATTTATGCCGAGTCCCGTACAAACCGTATGTTATCATCGAGTTCTGTGACTTGTACAAGCATGGTTGGACGTTATATATTTACAATATACCCAAAATCTAAAAAAAATCATTAATTTGATTTTTAAGAACCGATATGTTAATAAACGTGTTTGGCAAGGTGGTCCGTATTTTAATGTACGGACCAGGGGACCGATATAGATAATTACTTTACTTTCCTTCCTTACAATCCTTTCTCACGTGGGAAGACCTAGGCGCCCCTGTATCAATACACAATCCCGTTCAACCTAAGCACCTCTCGACGATAACTCTCGCTCGTGTGCGTATTTCATCGCCGTGGACGAACAGACAGACGCGCCGTTTCCCGCTCTTTGATGAACTTCACTCATTATCGCCCTCTCATCACGTTTTGTCGTCTGCCTACAACAATACGACGTCAAACTCACAGCAGACGACTTCCAAGACGCCGCCGCCATCTGCCGCTAGGTGGCAGGTGCCGCATCCGGTCGGCACGCGCCTTTATGACCTCCGACATGAAAGATTTCCACTGGTCTCAGGAGGGAGGCTCTCAATTTTAATCTGAGTCCACTCTTTTGGCTTATGGTCACCTAAAGGATACTTTTAAAGGAAGCAATCTGAAGGAGTCAGTTCCCCACCACTGACTGACCAAGGGAGCTGTGGTAGGTGTGTGACTGTGGTTGTCATGGTAACCTGTGGTGATAGGACAAACACTGACTGAGAATGAAAGGAGGGATGGGCGGGGGCCGGACGAGAGAAATGAGTGTGTGGTATTGAGGCTGGGGGAAAGGGGGGTCCCCCTAAGGAGAATCAAAAGGGAAATCAAAAGAGTCCCAAGGGGGAAGTTTGAACTCTTGACTGAATTTTTAATGACAAAGGTCACAGAGGGGCTTGATGTTAAAGTAATACAGCATAGTGTTTGTAGAAAAATATACAGTGCCATACTTGGTGATAAACACTATATTTCATTTGTTTGCCTCTGCTAGCGGCACAGTAAAAAAAATAATGTCCGCACCCGATGTGATTGCGACACTGCAAGTGAATGAAATAGCATTTTCTCATGATTTTTGGTGTACGATTATGAGCAAATCCCCTCACTGTGAGTGGAATAGTATATTTACGGGACGAAAGATTAGGAATGTACATCATTTCGCTCATAGCAATGATGTTTCCAGATGTTACTAGATCCAACCTGTAGTCTTCTACAGTTCCGACCCCCTTCATAGATCATGACTACCTCAGAAACGTTAGTCTGCTACTAAAGAAGAAACCAACGAGTTTTGGTCAAAGTTGTCGCTCTCTACGAGATAGATGCGGGGTGATATGAACGAGGTCACAGCCGAATGAAATTACATAGCATTCAAACGAGTTGGAGAAAGATAACTTTGACCCAAACGAGTTGCTTTCTGTATTTATCTCACCTCTGTACACACTAACAAAATGTACGATACACGGCTATAGACCATGGAGATCGGACTGCAATTCTCCTAGGAGGATGGAGAACGAGTTCCCAATGTTAAGGATATGGGACAAACATACCAGGGGTGAGATCAAGTCCCGATCCCCATCACAGATCATGGCTACCTCAGAGCCCTCTAGTGTCAGTTTGAACAGCCCTCATCTACACCTAGTCACGTGATGAATACGTCATCAACACGTCATCTTCTCATCTCCACCCTGCCACAGCCACGCGGTATTCAATCCGGATCTCATTTTCTCCTTAACCCTCCAACCCTCCCCACCCTCCCACACACAAACCCTCACGTTTAAACTCACTTTGAAGTGTACTCATTCAATCTCCAAGCACACATCTCTACGATACCGCCGTATAAAGCGTCTACATTCAAACCACCATGTTTGGGTCAGAGGTTGTGCTTGGAGAGTGTGAGGCGTGAGGTACACTTGTTCCCGGCGTTACGTCGCATGACGCTGTGCGGTCGGTTGATGACCAGGTGAGGGGCTGCTGCAGGGTGGTTTTCAAGTGGTTCCGGGGCAAGTTGAGACGCTGAAGGACGGGGTCAAGGGATCAATTACGTCTGCACATGCGCGTTGGGGGCTCCCTGTTTCGAAGTGTTGAGTTTACTGAGTATTCACCATTTTACTAAGTGCAATGGATAGGTTTCTGGTCGTTAAAATGAGTCGCTGTTGCAATGAATTAGAGAATCGTTGTTGAAATACATTGCACTTTAACATATGAATATTGGCCATGTTGCGTTCGTGTTATATGGTTATTTATTATTCGCTTTGCGAATTACTACGCGATTCAAACTCGATGGGATATAAGATCTGACCCTAAACTTTCTTAGATTTCTGAATTTATCTTACACTTCACATTAACCAATAGGCTAACATTTGTGACATAATCCCCCATTGGATATTCGTCCTTAATATCTCATGGGCGTTGGATACGAGTTCACAATGTTAAGTCTATGGAGATAGAATACCAGGGGTAAGACAAATACATTTATCTCACCCCTGGTATTCTTTAAAATACAATATTAACTGGTTTCAGATAAATGCGGGTCATGATCTCCTCGGAATAGACTTCGTAATATCCTCGAATCCGCTCGGATATTACTACGTGTCAGCTATTCGGAGATTACAGCCACTTGTAAACAAAACCAGTCAATATTGTGTATACATATACACGTGTATTGGGTGGTAGTTTAGAGGGGTCCATATATATACTTTCAGGGTACTGCATACAAATTATCCCTTCACTATCTGTGTGCTATTCACTGTGATATTGAGAACAGGGCAGGGAGCCAGTGTCACAGTCCTTAGAGGCATGCCCAGTTGACTATGACCAATCACTCAATACCAAAATACCTCAAGACCTACTGGTGCTTGATTTGTTTGGAATGAATTGCAAGTTGACTGGGTGCAATTGGGTTACAGAAAACTATCCATAGGCTAAATCTAACTTATACCTTTTAATTGTTATTCATCTATAATAGCACGCTCATTCATCTAGGATGAACATGCTATTTGCTTCTAGTATCTGAAACCAGTCAATATTGTGTATATATATACACGTTTATTGGGTGTTAGTTGGAGCTCATCCGAACCATGGTCAGTCAGTATACAGGGGTCACCTCCACCCAATCACCCCCTCACAGATACTCACGTCGAGCTAGGCGTTAGACCAAACCCACAGGTGGGTGCCACACCTGACCATTATCTCAGGTAATTTGAAGCTAATTCCCAGGTAAACCGTAGCCATGCGCCGACCCCAACACCCGTTGTCTATCATTAGACTGTTTGTGGGCACCGCGACCCCCCGCCGCCCAAATAACCAGGTGTACCTCTCCCCAAACCCCCAAACCCCTTCTCAAGTCCTCACTCGCGGACCCGCCTTTAGAATAACTCCAGGAATTTACTTTGTCTGGCCTCGGATTGTGGCTCACTCCCAGCGCCTTTTATGTGGTTTTCAAAGAGAGTCTTTAACTGATAAGACTTGTACAAGAAGTTTATATCCGACTGTAATCAAATATTGCCCTCTGTTTGATTAGAGGGTGTATTTGGGGTGAATATTGCATAATATTTTAAAATTAGATTCTTGCTTGATATAGAGGGTTTATTTTTCCGGAGTTTTTCTATTGTTACCAATGAGGACGAAAACTAGATACAGATATGTGTACTTGGAGGTGTACCAGGGACAAAAGGCATCAAAGAGAGGCGCCATCAAGGTCGGGGGCGTGGCTAGGGGGCGTGGCCACGAGGGAGGTAACAACATGATTGACAGCTCCATCTCTATAGGTTATTTTCTGGGAGAAGGAACACGGGAAGGAAATTTTTGTAGCAGACGACATTTTCTCTTCCAGCTGATTAGTCTTTTTGGGCGGGAAAAAATTACAAGTTGTGTTTAACTGAGAACACAGAGTAATAACGTAGGCGAGTGAGGGGTGGAGAAACTGACCTGGCCCCCGCCCAGTCTTTAGAAGACATGTTGTAAAGCTAATTATGGATATTGTTGGAGATGAGTGGGTTTTCATGAAAAGAACAACTAGAAACCGTTCCTGTAATTTATTAGACACGCTCAGTGTACGGAATTACTCCACTCTGCTGCACAGAGCGGTCCGCCTGAAAATTCCCCAGAAAATCTCCAGAAATATCCTGATCTTAGGCATTATCAACTATTAATGTTATTATCAGAGATGGCAGTTTTCGTCTTATCCAAGAAAATCTTTTTTTTTTCATTTTCAGTTTATAAAATTAACTGATTTACTGATTAAGATTAAAAAATTACATTGCTGATAACGATATGGCTTTTTTTTTATGTTTTCTCAGTCTCTCTGAGACAGGAAATGCCACATGAAAAATTATTTCCTCTCTTTTTTATCCTGACCTAACTGACATCCCTGTAGTTTAGGAATATCAAATATGCCAGTTTTCTGGTTATTTTCGATATTCGAAATTCATCGTGTACTAAATATTTATTATATAAGAGATGACGGGTAGGACTACACTGGCACTCTGTTACTATTCTGAGTAGGGATTTATCCCTCCAGGTATAGTCTGAGGACCGACTATTTTCAAGATTTATGTCAACTATCAGGTAGTACTTTCTTTTTATAGAATAGGTCCGATTACGTACACAATATTGACTGCTTTTAGATACAAGAGGTGCTATGCATCGAGGAGTTTGGGTCTAAGTTTATTTATGTCACTCGTGTTCTACTCGTGAAATTACGGAGCCAACAAAATGAGTGACACAAATAAACTTAAACTCAAACGAGTGGCATCTAGATTTTACCCAGTTTCCACATTTTTTTCAGTATTAGAAAGTAGTGACATAAAAAACATTTTATGTCACACCCGTGGCTTAAACAAATCCAATGTTAAGCCTATGGCGTTTTTATTAGGGGTAGGATAAAGCATCTAAATCGTAATGTCCATATTCGGTATCAGTGATTTATGATTAAGGGAAGCCATGTTACAAATAAGGAATGTGCCAATTGCCCCGATCTGATTTAGGTAATAATTAAGTAAGATGAGACCTCTCAATCACACAATGGATTCTCACGGGAGGTATGGTCACGTCCGTTGTGGGCGTGGCTTACACCAGAAGTGGGCGTGGTCTTGTATAATTGACACCTGTCACCCTAAAATGCCTGAAGCCACAGCCTTTGAAAGCTGAGTAAGGAGAATTGCAGTGTTACGTAAAGAGAAGGAAATTGGTTCCATAGGACTTCAGAAATTCAAATTCTCATTCCGGGCACATGCCGCGCGAATTTCCTACATATTTTAAAATCAAAGTCGTGCAAAACACAGAGTTTGTTTGATCCAGTCTCATCTATGGATCATTGATAAATATTTAAATATTTTAAATTTGTGGTTTAAAATGTAGGAAGAATATTGCAGTGCTCATCTTAAAAGGAATATGTTGAGGGGTGATTAGAATCTTGATGACTCAGCAGTTAATAGCACAGTTAACTGTCTGTTGGTGCACCCCACCCATGATATAACCGATAAATACTGGACTATATCTTCTGATTACCTGTTACCACCTCCTAAATCCAATATCCGACGGCTGACTCAGTGTGTTCCCGCGGCCAAGTTGTTAGCAAAGTTACGCCGGCTGGTGATCGTATTTATCTCCCCCCTGGTATTTTCTCTCCATAGACTTAACATTGGGAACTCGTATCCAACGCCCATTAGATATTTAAGAATAATATCCAATGGGGGATTAGGTCACAAATGATAGCCCATTAGTCAATGTGAAGGTTGAGATGAATTCAGAAACCTATTCGTATCCCATCGTGTCTGAATCACGTAGTAATTCACAAGGCGAAGCCCTGTGAATTATATAGTGATTCAAATTCGATGGGATACGAGCTTTGACCCTTAACTCTCATAGGTTTCCTCTATAGCAGCCTTTTTGATATTTCTCGGAACTCGTAGTTATTCTACTTTAGCAATACCAGTGTTCCGTTTATTATAATGTTTGTTTGTTTTTTAAATTAAAGTTGTGCGCAATTTGCATCCTAGTAGAGGCAAAGATTTGAGTAGACTGGCTTCAGTCCCTGTCTCCTATGTCTACCCCTCCACTGCCACCTACTCCACCTCTGCTGGGCCTATCAGGCATTAGGGGAAGTCAAATTATTGCAGAATAGTCTTATTTATTTACTATATCCATCAAAGACTTGAGCAAGTCGAAGTTTGGAGGTTTTAAGGATTTAATTTAGTACAATCTTTAGTTGCTATAGCAACATGATAGAATCGACTTCATTGAATGAGTTTTTATAGATAATCATTACATTGAATTTGTAATTCTTTATGAATATACTTCTCTTTGTATTTTTAGAGTACCTTACTTAAGTAAATATTATAGTTATGAAAATACCAGCCTGAAATGCCCTCCTTATTGTATTCCTACGAGATTCAAAACAACTTAGGAGTGTAGATCTCAGACGTATAAATCAGGGTTGAAGAAGGACGTGATTGGATGAATCCGAGGCGTATCGTCCCCTCAGGGGCCGCACTGTCCGACCCGGGCACCCTTTGAGACCGTAAAATGGAGAACCACCTCATCTGAAACGGAAAAAAGGCACAATGAAAAGACGGATTGTTGGCTTTATCCCCTCGAGTAGTTGACCCTGATACCTCCTTAGATAAGGATGAGCTCTAGATTTTTTTTGTAAAGAGAATTGACAAGAAAGTGTTCAGATATTGTTCATTAACAAAGTTTGGCTTTGTATATTTATAGTCTGTGTTTGTGTGGAGTGCTGAAGATGCATCGTATAGAGTAGATTCAAAAGAGTGTGACCAGTGGAATATACAATATATATAACTTGATTCAAACTGATGTTGAGACAATTTCAGTTAAAAAAATCAAATGATCGTTTATATAGGTTTGGGAAAACCTCGGACGTGGTGTAGGAGTGGGTAGGATTTTTGTAATTTCATTTGGTTTCAACGTGATAAATAAAGGTACAGATATTTATCTCACCCTGGTATTTTTGTCTGAGAGGCTTAACATTGGGAATTCGTTCTCTATGCCCCTAGGAGTATTGCAGTCCGTTCCCCATGGTCTATATCATGTGTGTTGTCTGTTCTTTTAGTGTGCACAAGGGTGAGATAAATACAGAAAGCAACTGGTTTTGTCCAAGAAGTTGTTCTCCAACTCGTTTGAATGCTATGTGATATTTACTTGGCAGTCTCCTCGTTAATATCACTTCGCATCAAACTCATACAGAATGACAACTATGACCAAAACTTGTTGGTTTCTATTTTAGTATCTCCAGTTACATATCATTTACTCTGGTCTCTGGTCTGGTGCCTGGTGAAAATCGATGTTCGGATCATTTTTGAGAATTCATTTCGCCAACTCGTTATCTATACAGCCGCTGAGTTCTCTTTGTTTGAAAACCCAGTGGTCTCAAAATGGCGTCGAGGTACTGTGCATACGCCACACATCCAACAAAGCTAGAAAAAACATGACCCCACGATTCTAAATAAAACCAGGAGAAAATTACACTGGTCACGGCTGCGCAAGCCAACCGTAAAACGCACATATTGTTTGGTGGGCCGAGAAAAAACTTGGGCGTCGCTCGTCTTTAATTCTGACCTTGAGCGTCATGCGAACTTCAAAATGGCCGCCAGCCGCTGGTTGCTCACGGTCTTTAGGCAGATAATGTCTCGTCGCCGGCGTTCCTGACCTGCGCAGTGCCGCTGAAAAGATTGTTTATCCTCGGCGTCCGACGTTCCTTTCACTGCCGTCGCGTCGTGTTAGCGTCTCCGGCCACTCATCGAAATGTCGTCTGGTACATTCAATTTTTTGGCGGGAAACCGAAAAAAAAAGTAAATTTTCATAAGAATTTCTATATTCGTTCGTATCACGTCAAATTAAATGGTCATTAATCACCTTCCAGGTATATGATTATTTAATAGAGTTTTGGTTAAATCGGCCATTTTAGAGTTCTGTTATATGTGTATCTGATCGTTCAGTGGGATTTTTCTCTGGTAACTGGAGGTGAAGTGTTTCAATGGTTAAGTATGACTTTTTGACCTTCTCCTTGTGGACTACGATGTAGTTAGGAGTTGACCAAGCGCACTCATACTGTTAGATTATTTTTGGCGGGATGTTCCCCCATTGTCAAGAGGAAATTTAGAGCATACCCTGTGGAACTGTTAAGTCAGAAGAATTAAACAGGCATGTTAACATACATAAGAGTCATACCAACAGAGTTTAGGTGTCCTCTCAAAAAGAAATCTGAATAAACGTTTGGTGATATGAAAAGCCCAGAATAGCGTGGAGTTCCTTTTCTACTGACTACTTTCTAATATCAAAACACATTTTCAAAAATGAAGAGATCTACCTGTAATTTACAGTCAGGGACATCAGTTTTCCGATTATTCCCGGTTTTCCATTTTTATGATATACTCTTTTCTTTTATATCATATTAGAGAAAGAGTGGGAAGATATTCAGAATTTCGAAATTTCCAGTTTTTTTGTTCATTTCTAGACAAAACTGGTATCTCCTATTACCTATTACAGCAGATATTTCCTTCTGTGTGCATGTACCTGTAAGTCTATTCAGTGTGGGAACAGCTAAACTCTATTATCTCTCTCAGCAGCAGTATACCTTATATCATTAGATCACAATTCCGTTTTTGGCTGCTATATACCTTACACATATCTAGCGCTCCAGTCTTGTCTGTGAGACCCGTTTGTGTCGTTTGAGTTGAAGTATAACTCTCACATTTAGTTAGACACGTGTGTATTCGTCGTAAAATTGTTGACTAACCCGTCCATAATAGCCCTCCTCTCGTTATAATACCCCCTTCACACACCACACTCACAAGGCCGCCATTTTGTATCCCATCCTCCTACCTCCGAAAAAAAACCACCCATCGCGCATGCGCAAAATGAGCTGATCACGAGCGACCACGCAACCGTCGTATTATCCTAACCGCCTGCATACCCAGCCTATTTACTCATCAACAGTGATTGGTGATTGAATTAAATGATAAACCTCGGGTCAAAAAGAGCAGCGGTGGATTTACAAGATAACCTGGTCACCAATCCCCCCGACTCACCCCCGCGTACATACGACGGCGGATCACTCTCCGTACAGAGGTTAGGATAGTGTCTATGCAGCGCAGTTTAACGGGGAATCTGTATGGAGCGTGAGTGAGGGGTGACGGTTGCTCCCTGTAATGCTAATAGGCTTATCTACATGCTATCCTGACATGCTGTAGTAGCATGTTTGACATGCAAAGCGTGATGGATGAGGGTGGGTGAGGGGTTGGGGAGGGGGGGGGGGGGGTGGTTGACCCAGTTGTTGCGGGATGGCAGGTTTGTGTGGGGACAGGCAGGTGGGGGTTTGGTGCAGGTAGGACTTGATCTTTGAGTCTATTGTCCCTAGATCCACCATGGGTGTACTCATAATGCAGATCCAACTTGGATCTTTCTGTACTAGTAAGGCAGATCCAACTTTGATCTTTCTGTACTCATAATGCAGATCCAACTTGGATCTCTCTACTAATGCATTGTCCATAAGTCCACCAAGGATACTATTATTCCTAAGACATAGCTAAATCTTCAATACCAATACATTCTGATAACCTCAAAGGTTATATTTATCTGCTTTTCATAATTGATTTTGTGATATTTTAAAAACGTATAACATATGGAGAATAGTTTGAAAAAAGTGTATCAATTCTGGTAAAATATCTTGAGTAATTGATTAGGATGTATAAAGTTTATAGTTGTGCCATGCACCAAAAGGATAACATGTCACAGAAATTAAACGGAGGAAAATCCAGCGAATGGAAACAGTCATGCCTAACCTACAATTATGGACTTTCAAGAATTTCCTCATATTCTAAGATTGAGGCCAAAATTGTATATATGAAATTTTCCACCCACATTTGGGATAAGGAATGTAGGGAAATAAAGATAGCCAAACAGATTTAAAAAAACCTCTATTTAATCACTACTACTTGTTTATCAACATTAAAACAATGACACAATTTATTTTAATGTACTTTTAGAAAATAACTTATATTATCAAACTTGGACATTTCATTGCCCGTTGGCCAAAGCAATGCACGGGAAAGAGAACACTAAATATGCAGAGCTTTAGGATGTTGATTGAAGATTCTAACACCCTGAGGCCTTTCGTCAGTTGTTTTAAGCTTGCCAAGAACTGCTTCAGTTCTGGTCAAGATGAAGGGTCATTTGTATCGGCGGAGACAGGCGGAGATGGCCGACTTGTATCTCTGTGAAACAATGTCTTGAACTCTGCTGAATATTCATAGTTTTTGAAATTATCATTCACAGAGAATATTAATCATAATTCACATCAAAATATTGCTCACATTTAAATGGGTAATTAATGTCAATTATATTTTTTTAAACTTTCAAAGGTCAGGGGAAAACTCTATTCTGATGAATTATGAACTAAAAAGGAATAGAGCTTCTGACCATATGAAGCCTGATAGTATTACTTATATGTTATGTTATGAACTGTCTTATGACAATAAAGAAAACGATGCACATATTTATTTTTGAATCAGGAAGCGTTATCATCCTATGTTTCTTGCTACAAACACAGCATTATTTTGATAACTTATGAAGGAAATCAAGTATGGTCATTTACTGAAATAGTTTGTTATACAAATAGATCCTGGAACCTACATAGCAAGTCCTTATGTCTGGGATGCCTCTCATATTTTTTCCATTTTTTTTTTTTTTATAATTTTTTTTTTATTCAGGTATCATTCGACAGTACAGAACCGCGATCTTCCATAGCACCAAGTGTGGTTGTCGATATCAGTATCTTTCATACATTATTTGTTTTCACCACAGTTTTGTATAAATGTGTAACAGTGAATATAACGAGAGGAGGGCATGATAGTTTGCCGTTTTCTTCGTTACGAATATGTATTCTCACTTAACAGACGTTCGTTGTCCAGTGTGGACCTGTTTTAGATCGTTATCATAGCTGTTCATCTTGTGATGTTTACGTACGAGGTAGAAAATCAAATATTACACTTCAATAAGAGAAATGAACTGAGGTCTATTTGATTCTCACATAGAAACCAGCCACGGAATATAAGTAAATTACACACCAAACTGACCCAAGATGAAGCGAATGACTTCAGCTTATAGGTCAGCTATAAGTCTCAACTCACTCTGAATTCAACTTCTCGGTTTGTTCTTTTACAAATAGGTGAAATTAGACTGCTACCTCGTTGTTGTTATTATTCATTACAAACACCAGGATATGGTGTGTGATTTTTCCCTTCTAAAGGATGCATTCACGAAGTAGGGGTCTGTGATCTATTTGTAACAGACGCACATATAGAGTGTGGTCCCGAGACATCGGTGGATGCATACGAAAGAAGTTTAATTTCTCTTTAACTGCCAAGATTCGCCCAGGTCCTCTTTTGAAATTTGGACGGCAGCCAACTCTTTACTGATGATATGAACTGTCACGTATTTACCTGGACATAGGGGGCCACCCAAGGTGTCTCACGTGAGGAAAAGTGCACCTGTACTCTGCTTGGAGATTTCCTTCATATACTCTGTTTGGAGATTCCATAAATGTGCGTATATCATGCAGGAAACCTATGAAAGACTATGGTCAGAGCTCATATCCCATCGATTTTGAATCGCATAGTAATTCACAAGGCGAAGCCGCGTGAATTACGTAGCGATTCAAACGAGATGGGATCGAGCTCTACCCTAAACTTAAATAGGTTTCTGAATTTATCTCACCCTTCACATTGACTACTTGGCTAACATTTGTGACACAATCCCCCATTGAATATTTTTTCTGAATACTCCATGGGCATTGGGTACAAGTCTCCAATGTTAGGTCTATGGGGGAGGGGGTACCAGGGCTGAGATACACATAGAGAAAGACACAGAGATAGGCAGAATATTTCCATCTCCATGCTGCAACTTCACTTTGTAATACATGTATAATGTCTATAAGTCTACATTCCTTGGAGTTATATGCAGGATGTACCAAAGTACCACATCAATGTGCCTTGATCTTAAACTAGGGCAAGTCATTTGGCGGCAATGTGTAAATACGTTTCCAGGTTTCGGAGATCTCCTAATTAGAGGGCTAGTAACCGTAAAGGTTTAATCACTAAGCTCTTGGGTAGCAAATATATAGGCTATAGTGTGTAATTGTTGTGCCTCTTTTATCATCACAATACCAAATGTCCTTCTAATTTTTAGTAGGTTACATAAAGTATACAGTTTATCGTTGGTGCGCAGTAGGACAGTGTCATCCAACTATTTATATCATTTGAAATTACAAAATTCACCGTTTTTGTGTAAGTTATGGGCGCCGCTACCGCTATGCGTCATGTCAAGTCTGTCACAAAGATGTGAATTTGATAAACAGAATACTAAACTTAAACATCTCCAGGGACCTGTTTCACTTTTTTCGTGACATGTCTGTGACACCATACAGATATTGGGGTTGTCTAGTTTTGTGACAACACAAGTAGCTGCCCTTAGGAAAAGACAGACCCCAAACATAAGAATCAGACAAATTTACACATCATGGACCTGTTTCACTAGTTTCGTGACAAAAATGTTAGATAGACATGAAAAGCGGCACCAACAGTGCAAGCAAGAACCGACAAAACAAAGTCTAATGTCTAGTTCGTATGAAACCGGACACACCATCTAGACGCCATCTAGACATGTCACGAAACTAGTGAAACAGGTCCCTGATGAGAATTGGTGAAATATCATTTGACGGTTGGATGGTACCTCTTTGCCCTACGGGCCTCCTGCTCCCAGATATTGGGGGGGGGGGGGGGGGGGGGAGTCAGACGACCCCCCCCCCCCCTACAAATGATAGGAGTCCACATTGAGAAACGACAGTGAAAAAGTAAGCATCTTGTGTAAAGAAAAGGATGAACAATTCGGTCTCACATTTGACCGCGTAAACAACTCCAATAAGCCTTGTCAAATGTCGGCTGCTGCAATTTCCCGCCAAAAGCACTTTGTGTTTATCAAATCCATCCATGAATACTATGAGAATTTAGTTTTGATTGAAAGTTAAGTAATATTGATTCAGGGAGTTTCTGTGAAGCTTGTAGAGGTATCGATTTGATATGAAATGATTTAGAGAAGAAAATATGGATTTTTTTTATCCCACCAGACGAGAAAGGAAATTGATCTCTTTGACCCAGATCTCCTTGACGACCATCAGCGGACGAGGTTACGGTAGATAAATTGTCATTTGTGAGGACGAATAGACTTGAAATGATGTAAAAAGTACCCAAATGTGTTATCATAATTTCAAAACTCAGCACAAATATACAGAATAAGACTGGAATATACGAATATACCTTGATAACTTCTGATGTCTGTAGATACGATCTACCTAGGAGTAAATAAATAATTTCTGAGTTAGGGGACCTCAACACCTCAGTAAATAGGTCTGTAACGTTTGAAACACTATAATAGTTAGTAGAAGTACTTTTCTGCTGAGATATTCTGCTAACATATAACTCCAGTAGCGGGTGGGACGTTTCTCGGTCTCGGTGTTGACGACCCAGTCTTTGTGCTGAGATCAGTCCTTGTCGTAGCCTCTCCACCCGAGACATTGTATCTTATCAACCCCCGTCATTCTGATAGATTATTCACGGTTACCATGGAGACGGGACGACGGAGGGGTTGACGTTGACAAGTTGTTCACCACGGTACACGCGCATGTGTCAAGGCTTGTCGTTTGGTTATACACACGAGTGAACTATATATCGCATTAACCACAGAATTTTATCTGTCACATGAAATACCCAGAAACTGAAAAAAATACGGCTATATGCAAAAATTAATGAATACATAATTCTTAAATGTATTCGGGAAATGTAGGTTTTATGCGAAATCCCCCAAGATATTGTAAGATAGCGCCACTGTAGTTAGGGACAACCACTATTTTCTGCTGTCATAATATATAGATAATTGAGTTGAGGTGAAAACCCTTTTAAAGATAATATTTGTACAAAATTCATTGATAACTGGACCTGACACCTAGTGTTTTGTTTAGCGTCAGGGGCAAGATGGCTGCTTCCATAACACAATACCTACGAGGTAAAAATCCTTTTATGGCAAACAAGAAATAAAAATGAAGAATGAAAAATAAAATAAAATAAATTGATAACGGGACCCGCCACCTGGTGTTTTGTTTAGCATCGTGTGTCAAGATGGCCGCTTCCATGACACAATAGCTATGTGCCCTATAACGAGAGGTGAGCGCCACCAATTGATCTGCGTGAAAATATCGCATCTAGGGAGCATCAAAGGTCTCGATGAGTGTGTGGCGCACAGCGGAAGCCTAATTAGGGGGGAGGGTGACAAAAAACTAGCCCGGGGGTCTAGGGCAAGAGGGGGAGCCCCGCCCCCTTAGTCGCAGGTCTCAGCATGGGGGTGGGCTTTGAGCAGAAAATTGTGTGTGTGTGTTGGGGGGGGGGGGGGGGGGTTCTTATACCAGGTACACGGGTCAGTGGATAGCGCTTAACTTTTTTTAATATTTTTTTTAATCATGATTTCTTTATTGGTATCACAATACAGTACATGAAATATTTGCGTTTTCTTTAATGGTGGCTTTATGAAATATATACTGGTCTAATAAAGGAGCAGTTGCCTCACTGGCAGTGCAATTGGTTTTCATGGTAATACCATACTGTCAAAATAAATTACAGGACATTATCACACCTCAGTCTAATCGTGGAAGTAACCTGTACACCCTACTGTCAATATCTGCGTACACAAAGGCCGCATACGCCACGGAAAACACCAGTATTGAGATAACTGCCCACATTGGGGCCGCATACGCTACAGAAAACACCAGTATTGAGAGAACTGCCCATATTGAGGCCGCATACGCCACAGAAAACACCAGTATTGAGAGAACTGCCCACATTGAGGCTGCATACGCTACCGAAAACACCAGTATTGAGAGAACTGCCCACATCGGGGCCGCATACGCTACCGAAAACACCTACAGTATTGAGAGAACTGCCCACATTGGGGCTGCATACGCCACAGAAAACACCAGTATCGAGAGAACTGCCCACATTGAGGCCGCATACGCCACAGAAAACACCAGTATCAAGAGAACTGCCCACATTGGGGCCGCATACGCCACAGAAAACACCAGTATTGAGAGAACGTTTTTAAAATGAACGTTGTGGGTCTTTTTGTTCCTCTTCCTCCGTCTTTTTCACTTAAATGTATTCCTGCGTTGAGTCTACAATGTACCACCACCATCTGCACCATCTGCAGAAAGAACCGCCGTCCCATGATCCCTCACAACCATCCCATAATAACAAGCCACCAGGTGTCAGCACCTATCTTGGACGTCCTTCCTTTTTTGTCCTTTTTTTGTTCGGAAGAAGAAGAAAAGAGGAGCTTTTGTCAGAATCGGAAGGAAAAAAATGGGGAGCTTTTGTCAGAATCGGTCGATGATTTACACCAGTTGCCTTCCTCCCCCCTGAGCAAAGATGAAAACAGATAAAACCCGCGTGCGGTTCTTTTCTTCGCTCGACAGTAGCGGCATGCTGGGACGTTGAGGGGCGGTCGCCCTCCTCCCCACCCTCTCCGCGTCTCTCATATGTCGCCCACTTTCTGCAGCTCCACTGCTGAAAACCCGCTTAGAAATCTGCTATAGGCTGCCTGCTAATTTGCACCTAGACTTGCTGGACATTATCCGGAAATAAAACTACTTTTTAACATTTGGATTTCCCTTAACGCCTGACAGGCCCAGGAATCCAGGGACACGTTTAATAATCTAGGATCGTACCGGTTTCTGTACCTCATACATGGGTTATCATTTGATATTATTTAACCCTTTAAGGACAGCCGCCTATGGCAGAAGTACACACTTGGGGACGTGTACAGTTCTAGGGGACGGGGGCATCGTCCTCTGAACTGAAAATTTGAAGGTTTATCACATGATATAATTTGCTATCCGTAATATTTTTATTTTTATTATTTAGAATTCAAAAATATGATGTTAGACAGGGCTACATTCTATGCAAATTTAAAGTTTATTGTTAAAATATTTCCTTTTCAAAAACAATTTCATAAATATCCAGCAAATGATTCCTTAAGGTATCATCCGCCCTTAAAGGGTTAAGTTCGTTCACTAAGACAGCCGTCCATAAGGTCTTCCATAAGTGCTGAATAAAGTTGACCCATATCGTTCCTGGGTCTCTATGGTATACAGATAAGGGTCTATATGTACGATCCTTAATTATTAAACGAGCCCCTGTATCGGAGCGAGGAGGGGTGAGGTAGGTGGAGGGGTAGCCATAGGATGCAGGGACAGAAGCTAGTCTAATTTGCACCACGTTATGCTGTACTGTTATTCTTTTTATGGATGATTTTTGGTGTTTTTAAAATGGCTGATGACGGATGGGTGAAGGTGGATGGGAAGGTCTGGTTGCCATCATCAACATTCAGAGAGGATTGATTGAGGTGATGAATATTGAGCTAAATATATAAGAGGGGATTCCTGTGATGGCTTAAAACACTATTAGGATCAGATTTAGAGCCCTAATTATAAAAATTTAAGCATTATCTCACCCCTGGTACAAATTTAGGCATAGGAATAATATTTAGAAATACAACTCAACGACCACCACGGCAAAGTGACAATACTACGCCATGGTCATGGCGGAGTTATGTGAGATATTTTTAATTCATTATGAGTGGGATCGAGAGTCAGCTCATCGGTAAAGGCACTTGTCTCGTAACCCCAAGGTTGTAGGTTCAAGTCACACTGCAGCCACTCCTTCACCCCCAGCAGTGGTAGATTTTCTGCTATATCAATGCGGACTCATACAATGTGTATGTGGTATGAACTAGACAAACTCTCACCTCAGTAAATGTGTAGGGATGGAATTTCTACCTGAATTTATCTCATAGATTCGATCACCTGCAAACCCAAAGTAAGTCTCATAGAACATATTGGACGTTAATCCACACCAACAACCAAACAACCAACTTTACTATGAAACTTGATTTATGTTGTATGGGAATAGATCATCTTGTCTGGGAGAAGTATTTTTCTGATGGTAACATCCACATGGTAACAGTATTCGGCTGGTAAATGTAAAAGCTTTCTAGAATTATTCATGAGGTTGAAGCTAGACAGTGGCCTTCTCCTGGTCAACCTCTACCCTTGTCGGAGTTATATGTCTGGTTGGATTCTCCCCCATGTTGGGCCATTCATCTGGTAGATCTATCTGTCTCTTTGAGCCATCTACGTGGTAGAAGTACACATACACCTTGTGGAAGCATTTACCTGCTGGAAAGTTACACTTTGTAGAAATATCCACCTGGCGAGTTGGAGAACACTCAGTATTTCAGTGTCGGTGTTGTTTGTGCCAGGTATGTAGAGTACTTCATGTATCAGGTGTTATTTTACCTGAGTTGTCAGTGCTGCCTTGCCGTGTGCTGGTGAGATATTGGTGCTGACTGTGGCCTGCTTGACGCTGATGTATATCTGTCTGTGCACCAGCTCCCAGTCTTCACCAGGGGACAGACTCCTGGACTGATTGATAACCCACAGTTCAGGTTCACCTATTCACCCAGGTCTTTACTCACCAGCGAACTTGTTCTTCGTGAATGGAGCATTTTTAAAAGTCAATCCTACCTACAAAGAACGCCGCCGCAAGTCGACGTTTTAGAGTTATTGCTGTGGTAGGCTTGTCCAGGTCGCGTTTCTTATACCTGGTGAAGAGCAAAAACTGATAGTCATCGATCAAAGAAAGCATGAATGATGGCTGCATCCAACCAGAAAGGTGCTAATCTAAAATATGCTGTATAGATGTCAGCATTCAACTCTTTTTTTTATGTTAAAAGGGTGGTTTAAATTAATTGTGAAAATGCATGGACTATACAGAGGGCACAAGGTAGTGCGGTTATATGTATTGTATTTGGTGGCATCTGCAGTGTAGTGTTGTGTTCTGGAGCATGACCACCCCATACAGGTATTGTATAATTAGTATTACCTGCAGGCTATCCCTGTAGACAGTCATAGACCTGTGACCACACTTCCCCATGAAAAAACAAAAAATAACGATTTAAAAAAATTATTAATATTAATCTGAAAATAATCTGACAACAGGACTGCCCTGGACATGAACCCCCACTGATCCTTATCTTGACTTTTCTCATTTGCAATTCAAACGGTTTAAATTCAGTTATATTTTTGTGTGTTCAGCCCCCATGAAAGACACCCACACTAAGTCACAGGTGGAGTCTGGAAGACTGACAATAGAAGACTGACTTCTCCAAGTGCCTACTCCATATCGCAGTAATTGAATTCAACTTAACGTAGGCGGTGTTGGTGGGTGAGGGAAGGCGGGTGGGGGAGTGGTGGGGGAAAGTGATTTTTAGTGGGTGATATACGGCTATACTGTGGTGGTGTATGAGGATTTACCCTCTCTGTACCCCTCAGGGGGGCAGGAAGGGGTGGGGTTAGACTGGCCCCAGTCCCTGCATCCTATGGCTACCCTCCTCACTGGGATACAGGGATACTGGCCCCAATCCCTGCATACTATGGCTACCCTCCTCACTGGGATACAGGGATACTGGCTCCAGTCCCGGCATCCTATGGCTACCCTCCTCACTGGGATACAGGGATACTGGCTCCAGTCCCTGCATCCTATGGCTACCCTCCTCACTGGGATACAGGAGACTGGCTCCAGTCCCTGCATCCTATGGCTACCCTCCTCGCTGGGATACAGGGATACTGGCCCCAGTCCCTGCATCCTATGGCTACCCCCCTCACTGGGATACAGGGATACTGGCCCCAGTCCCTGCATCCTATGGCTACCCTCCTCACTGGGATACAGGGATACTGGCTCCAGTCCCTGTATCCTATGGCTATTCTCCTCACTGGGATACAGGGATACTGGCTCCAGTCCCTGCATACTATGGCTACCCTCCTCACTGGGATACAGGGATACTGGCCCCAGTCCCTGCATCCTATGGCTACCCTCCTCGCTGGGATACAGGGATACTGGCCCCAGTCCCTGCATCCTATGGCTACCCTCCTCGCTGGGATACAGGGATTGGTACAAACAAACGGTAATGGTGCTGGATTTCTGGCGCTGCTTAGCTCCAGTTTTCCCAATACTCTTTATACAGATATCCTAGCTACTGGTCAGTCAATCTGCTCGAAGATTGATACCCTCTCACTTTGATCTCAATCGGGTCACAGTCAGGAGCAGGCAAAATTCATTGCTATGATAACACAGGCAGCCAGAGAACTGGAGTAGGGGAGGGAGGGAGGATTAGGATGAGATGTAGGGTTACAGAGAGCGACTTACGGGACATATATACAGAAGGTTCTGTTCCTACTGGACACGTCTTAAATTCATGGGCCAGTCAGAGGATGATAATACTATAATGAACTTTATTCTGATTGTGTTTAATCATGTAATAAATCGTCATAACCAAAGACTTGAGCAAGTCTAGGGTGGGGTGGACGTGGGGTAGTCAGAGGATGATAATACTATAATGAACTTTATTCTGATTGTGTTTAATCATTAAATAAATCGTCATAACCAAAGACTTGAGCAAGTCTAGGGTGGGGTGGACGTGGGGTAGAACATACACCACCAAAGCAGGGTGATTGATGGTAAGATCATTGGTCTAGCTTACAGTGTCTTTCATGCTGACAGTGAACATAGAGAATCCACGCCCCTCTGTCCCGTGACTGCAGCACCACACAGAGAGACAGAACAGGGGGTCGTTCCTGAAAAAAAGTTAGCGTCAGGAAATCCTTAAATCAGACTTGGGCGGTACTTCAGGAAAGTAGTGAATTCAGACTTAGAAGTGAAGTGAGTGACACTCAATCACGTTGGAGTCTATCGGCGTCAAATCTGACCCAATTTATCATAGTGGAACTTATGTTGCACATCACAGATTTTTAGTTCGCTATTCCACGGTTAAAAAGCAGCTCAATACGTTTCCATAGAGCCCTTGTATGAATCGCTATGCCTCCTGTAAGTGATTTATTTATTTATTTCAAAGTTCAGATTATGAACGTCCTCTATGGCCTTTGTTCTGCTCAAAACAGCCATGTAGGACTTCTTAATATGCTACATTAACATTAAGCTTAATATGGGTTTGAAACTCTGGGAATAGCATGACAATAAAAGGAAGCAGTCAGAAACTCAATTTCGTTAAAATACAGGTTTAACCTTGAGATCCCATTTCTGCAGAACGCACCAATGCGACTTAGGGTCTACTATAATAAACTGGGTCACAAATATTCTCACACATTTATTATGGATTGTAAGAAAATCTATTCTTAGGCTAAGTGAAGAAATTTTCTCTAGACTGAGTTTTTAAGAAACAAGCACAAAATGAGATGACTCTCTAGCTCCCGCTGTGCTTACAATGATCTGGTGAGATTATATAGCAAAACAAAATAACTGTGGAGCATTTTCAGTGCATGCAATGCATTGAGTGCGGTTCAGATTTGATCTCACCCCTATCACTGACTGATTGGCTAACATTTGTGATATCATTAGATTTTATCTAACCCCGGACAATCGATTAAGAATATCTATATATATTAAATAAACCTTACCTATTATTTCACTACTATTGCCGCCATGGTTGACAAAATCGCGAGTCTGACGGAACTATTTCACCCGGAGGTCCTGCTCGCTGATTGGTTAACGAGTCTGACGTCATATCGTTAAGTATTTACCGTGTTATTAGCGCAGCTGTGGAGTTCGAGTTCCCAATGTTAAGCCTATGGACATTAATACCGGGGTTAGATAATAACCCATTTAGTTGTGTTTTTACAATACTCCACGGGCGTTGGGTACGAGTTACCAGTGTTAAGTCTATGCGGGAAAATACCATGGTTTAGCTGACCTCATAGGCTGGGTTCAGGAGGGGTGCTGTTCCTCATCATATGTAGATTAATTTGTGGGTATACAGACACCAGTCTACAGATACCTCCATACACACGCCCGGTATATATTGTTACTGTACAATCCAGAGACAGCTGAATGCTGCGGCGAGGTTCAAAGAGAACTTTGATCTTTTCTAAAGTGATCTTCATGATTTGAATCTGACACGCCCCTGTCGCCAGGATTGTGATATGCAGCGAAAGTCACCACCAATATCCGCACTGAATTCACCCTAATGGATTTATTATTCTCACTTTGGATGAATCTGCGGCGAACGCAGAAGTCATACTCTAAATATGACCAATTGTTTCATTGTAAGTTCAGGGATTTTAATTTTTCAGAGTGGGAATTTAATATAATCATACAGAATCCTCAGTGGTTTTATGTATGTGTAGAACATTATAATGAGGTATGTTGCATAATATAAATTATTACCCGCCTAATACAGAGTCTCTATAGTAAACTACAGATCACTACTGAGTAGAATACGAAAACCCGTGTTCTACACATACTTTTACTACAACCTGAAAGGCACTATAGGAATTAAAGAGAATACACTGGGCCTCATTCACATTAATAAAACAGTGGTTCAAACCTCCACACACACACCAGCTTCATTCCATGGCCAATAACAATTTGTTGCCATGTTTTGATCAGTCTTAGACTTGCTCAAGTCTTTGATTATGAACATTCGTTATATGATTAAACAAAATTACGATGAAATATGTTACAGTGTAACTGGTCCATGTTTCACAGCGAGGAAGAGTGGGGTAGATGGAGGGTACAGGAATTGAAGCCATTCAAGATCAGTCTCTCTGAGGCAGTATAGATTTCACATGAAAAATATTTCCTTTTTTTTCATGAATCCAACTGACGTCCCTGCATATATATATAAGGCCCCTTGTCAACATATAGAAGATGAAATTCGCAAATCTTTTGATATATTTTGGCATCACAATCACCCTCCTGAATTCAATATCCCATAATCGCCATGACAAATATAATTTCATGGTATTCTGTCACGTACATTTAAAAAGGAAATAGGATATGAAATGTAAGTAATAAAAATTATTTCACTTATGAATGGTTGCTTTGTTTCGTCGTCTCGACTGCGTGGGCATTGTTATTACCAGAACATTTCAATTCCTCGAGTGAATGCCGCTATGTTGACATACGGCCAGAGTCTGGCTCCCTTCAAGCCACAAATTAGCGCCCAATAAAGCTTTCTCGCCTCTCCCGCACTCCTTCTCCATATGCTGGTATAGAACCGCCATTGTGCGACTCATTTGACCTTGAGACGACCTTGAAAGGTCAAGATGACCTCTGCCGGCACGTTGCATTCTGGGACCATGTAGCCCTCCGGCGGTAGGTACCGATATCGCAAGTAGGATTTTATCCCGCGGAAAATACATGTATAATATACTCCATTGCTTTAAAAGTTGATCCTTGACATGATTTCACACTAAAGAAACAATAATATTTAAACAGCGATTATTGCTACCATCGTCCAGCCCTGTAGAAGTGGTCTAACTAAAGGGAAACTTGTGTAAATGGCTGTATTTAAAGTGGGGTACAGTGCATGTAGGGTTAAAAGCATTATGCACAAGGGCAGGTGTCATGCTGTGCCTTACACAGATAGTGTCCAGTCAGGCGTGAAGCTTTATATTAGTAAGAAAAACACAACGTTCACCCGCCGCAAAGGTGTGAACACTCCTCTTGAGGTGTGAAAGAACTCATTTATCAGGCCCTGACTGGAACTCTTTTTTTAGGAACACCCCCCTTCTTGTTGTAGCTTGAAGCGTACGGGAAAGTTCTAGAGTAGGCCTATTGTTGTTATAGTGGTGCCCCCTGTATGCCAGGAGCAGAACCTCATGCTGAACTATTATCATTATTCTTCCATTTCCTGCCATATCTTCGCTTAGTTTAATTGAAATGGTCCATTGCTTCCTTCGTGATTTTATTATAGTGTTTCCTGTTTTCATTTTTTTCCTTCATATAGATCTGTGAAAAAATACACGAAACAAGGATTTTGTTCCCATAATTTTTGTGATAAGATTGAAAATTATATTCGACAATATCTTAAGATGATATTACATGTTATATCACGTGGAATTAACAGTGAAATTATCATAATTCCCATGAAAAGACCCGTCCCCTGGCGGTATATACTAACACCCTACCCGGCCTTACAGATATTGCTTTGCGAAAGGTGCCCGGCGTGAAAGGGTTAATAATCTACCTTCGTTAATGATACGTGACGAACTTGTCAAATTACCATTATAATAGTGAAATTATCGGATATCTTATCTATTTTTCTTATGCTGAGTTAAACAAGATCGCAGAAAATAATTTAAAAAACCCATCAGTCCATTGATGATATCTCCTCACCTTGGACATGTCAAATAGATTATTCTAGTCTCCCTGGATTTGGTAGTGGGTGTGTGTTCTGGTCTAGTTTGTGGATATACAGAGGAGTCAGGCAGTAAAAGGATTTTACGAGTGCACTCCCCGAGTAAACGTACTCTTCAGGCCACAAGCAACTGCCTCCCAATAGACTTGACCATGTAAATGCATGTCAGCTACCAGGCAGAGGACAGGTAGGGCAGCACCATTATATGTATGTGTTTGTCCTGGTGTAGGCCCCTGTCCTCAAGGTCAACCCAACGTCCCCTCCAAGGTCACTACTGCGTGGGGTCTTGTATTGCAAGAAAGTAAATACGATCAGATGAAAAATAACTTGTAGGTTCTTGATTTTTCTCTGTATTTCTTAAATTTGATAGGATTAAAGAAAGATGGTTTTGATATATGATGATTGACAGATGTTTTATATTGATAACTGATACCATGGAATGAGTTATGATACCATTCCCCTATTGAGTAGATATCAATTTTGTTTTCCATTTTGACAGTTGCACTGGGAGGTTGATATTTGCTAACTACAATGTATAGGGAGTGTTTGCATATCGTGACTAGAATTATAGAACCCATCTCAGAACTCCATTTTCTGTTATTAGTATACCTGCCACTCTGTTATAATTCCCCACCAGTTTTGTGATGTTTTTAGATCCTTATATGGGGCTATTTTCATGGGAAACTGGAAGGGAGGCAAATTGAATCCACCTTCCATGAGTTAACTGTATTGCTTGGTATTTACGCACCGACCAAGCTTCTTGATTCTCACAATAACATGTTATTGTGAGAATCAAGAAGTCAGGGGTGGCAACCATGTAATTAGTACAGCTTTCAGCTTTGCCAAACAATTCTCCATACATACATTATTACCATGTGGTCATTTCCATTGCTCCCCTTTTTTTGTACCAGTTAACTATATAAAACCAAAACTACCTGAACATAATTTAGGCTATACTGGAACTAAACCTTTCACCTCATAAGTGTCCTGTACTAATTGCATGGTTGCCACCCCTGTACTCTTGACACTAAGGCCCGGCATCCACCTACTATGATAGAAATTTAGACCTACCGATATGGCTCCGATACAAAAAGTCAATATCGGAGACATATCGGGAAGGTGCAAAATCGTAGACATATGTCTAGACATGCCAATCCACCACGCATTGTATGGGTTTTTTATCTGTGTCTTATCGCAGAAACGTGGTCAACTGCCCCGATATTAAGTGACTGTCCGACGTGATTTTGATTTTGTATCGTGAGGTGCATCGTAGACCATATCGGAGCCATATCGTAGTAGCTGGACGCCGGGCCTTACAATATCTCCACTTTTCCTTCTAGCCCCACTGACATCCTTGTATATCGGGGCGATGTGAGGTACAGGTTCTGTGGATGGCAGTGTGCTGCCTAGTGTGCTGCCTGGTGTGCTGCCTGGTGTGCTGCCTGGTGTGCTGCCTGGTGGGATGGTTTTATCTTCACACCTGAGGCACCTCGTATTAGCATTGTTCACCGGGCGGGTACAGGGCCGCATTGTCCGGGCTGACGTCTCGGCTTGATCATGTTCACCACGCGCGGGTGGCCGTCAATATCATATTTACCCGCCCCACTTATACCCCCTCCCACCCTACTTACCCCCTCCCACCTTACTTACCCCCTCCCACCCTACTTATACCCTCCCACCCTACGTTACCCCCTCCCACCATATTTACCCCCACCCACCTCACTTATACCCCCTTCCACCCTATTTACCCCACCCACCCTACGTGCCCCCTCCCACCCTACTTGCCCCACCCTGAGACTAGCTTGCATCCTATGGTTACCCCTCCACCTCCCTCACCCCTCCTCACGAGTGAATATCACCTAGCATTGAAATGGGTTGGACTTCTCTGATCAAAGCGAGTTGCTTTCTGTATTTATCTCACCCCTGTACACACACAAAAAACAGGGCAACACACAGGCATATAGACCATGGAGAACGGACTGCAATACTTGTAGGGGCATGGAGAACAAGTTCGAAACATTAAGCCTATGGGGTGAAAATACCAGGCGTGAGATACAGGTTTCTATAATCAAAGACTTGAGCAAGGGAGAGGGGACTCCCCCCTTCTCTCCCTACAGGTGAATGTCACCACTCATGTGTGACCAATATCTCCCCCCCCCCCCCCCACACACACACACCGCTCCTGGATGCTTGTAGCGCCCCCTATCGCCCTCTGCTGACAGTAGACAGAAGCTTCACCTCAACTATTTCACAAAGTTTATTTTGGTATTACTTATATTTCGCTTTCATATAACAGAGGTCATTAAGCCCTATAGGGACGTATCTTTGTTTATATTAGAGTGTGCTTGCACGTGCTATATACATCGCCTATAGGTTTGAGGGTGCTCACATATATATATATATATACATATATATAGACTTCCAGCGTACAGCATGAGAACTATTCCTTCACTGTCTGTGTGTCATTCACTGTGACAGGGGGGAAGGAGCAGAGAACCAGTGTCTCAGGGTCTTAGAGGCATGCCCGGCTGACTATGACCAATCACTCTAGACCAAAATACCTCATTGACCTACTGGTGCTTGATATGTTTGGATCCTAGTCTCAGGCAGTTGCAAAAATGGCAAGTTAACTGGGTGCAAGTGGGTTACAGAAAACTATCCATAGACTGAGTGTACCGGTAACTCAAACCCTTTTATTGTTATTCATTTATAATTGCACGTTCATTCATCAATGATGAACATACTATTTGCTCCTAGTTTATAAACATGTACGAGAAGTTGATTCTGGTAGCAGACGACATTTAGCTGACGTGACGTGTTTGTGTTTTTCAGACGTTAACTACAGAGCCGTCGCCAAGGAGGACAGCGGCAACTATACCTGTGTCGCCACCAACGTTATCCGATCAACAAGAACCTGGCTCACACTCGATGTGCAATGTATGTACAATCTAAATATTCATATTCATAAATTTCACGTTTGATATAATCCATTATTCTTGACATTTCTCAGTCGAGCATTAAATCATATATTAACAGATTTTTTTACGGGGAAAGGATTTTATTGACGTAAGGTTTCATATACATGGACACGATTTTCAAACAACATACGTCGTAACACAGATAACAACAGTAATTCAGGAATGTGACAAAAAGCGGCTATTCAGTACAGAGAATGAGGAAACTGGGAGGCAGCTAAGCCAGCTGCTATTGACAATGATTTCCTATTCGAGGTTATCAAAGCTAATAGGCAGAAAAGAGGAACAGTATGTAACACACAGAAACAAAACATACACATACAGAGGTACTGGTAGAAAAACCAGAGATGATGGTTTTCCTCTATTCCAAGGAAACCCTTGATTTTATTTTCAGTTTATAAAATTCTTTTTTCTTGTGTAAAACATAGAAGAGAATAAATTGGGCCTCATTCAGACCAGTAATCAGTGGTTCAAACCTCCCCACACACCACAGTGCCGTTCCATGGCCAATAACAATGTGTTTTCCATGTTTTCTCAGTCTCTCACAGGCAGAAAATTCCACATGAAAAATATTTCCTTTTTTTCATGACCCCAACTAACATCCTTTATATCATATATATATATATATATATATATATATATATATATATATATATATACACAGTAATGAAATTAATCAACCAAACAACTGCTGGAATGTAATAAAAGAAAAGAAATTATTCCGGAATGAAATGATTTGCACAAATTGCATATTGGGAACATATCCACAAAAAACATTCCGGAAAAGGAAGGGCATTTCTTCAACTCAATTGTATCATGTAATGCATCATGTAATGGTCGAATCATATCACTGAGTTATTCAATTAATCAACCAATGAGTTGGCAAATTCTTGAAAAATGAAAAACAAATCGATGCCCCTGGATGATTTACGGAACACTAAATTGAATTATTGCCATGATATGACCCTGGCTGTTATATGGATTAAACATCATGAGCCAATAACTAAACAATATAGTGGATTTAACCAAATATGAGTTGTAAATACATTCAGCTGGCAAGGATAAGTCAGTAAATTGACATGGCATGATGATGGATGACAAAGGGGTGACCAAACAACCTCGTTGTGGTTCTTTTGTTTTCACAAAAAGTCTCGATTAATATGGAATTTGTTTACGGAACGGTAAATTCCCCTTAAAGTCTACTTCTATTGACTGATTTTGCACCAGCAGTGCCAAAAGTCGAACGGTGGTTTCTCTTAATATCATGGTAACAGCCAGTGTGATCTCATTGTGATATCAAATCATTGAAATGAGGATGACAGAGTAGCAGGATAACCCACATACTTTTGAATATTCAGCAACATAATTATCCCTGCCCATATCTAAAAGAACATAGAGAAAGTCTGGAAAGGACCCATGATGGTTAATTGGACGTTAAATCAAACCAAACCTAACAAACAAACAATCCCTGCCCATAAGTAGATTCATGATTTCTGTTTTCTAACTTTGCCCGTCACAGACGTACCGGAAGTAGTGGTGGCTGCGCGCGGTCTCAACAACAACCGGCTCTTCACGGCAGAGGGCGCGCGCGTCAACCTGTCGTGCAGCGTCCGCGCCAACCCGCCCGTCAGCGCCCTCCAGTGGAAGAACGTGCACAACGCCGTGCTCAGCTGGGACCGGAACTACGTCATCAACGACGTGCGGCGCACGCACGCCGGAAGCTACTCCTGCTTCGTCGAGAGCGTCCTGCGTCCCACGCTCCAACCGGAACTTCCGGTGCAGGGAACGCAGACGGTGGAACTCATCGTACAATGTGAGTGGAGATTGTGTTTTAAGCTGATTTTATTGATTTTACAGTTTTGATGCATTTGATGCTATAGACCCTCCAGAGGTTACAAATCTCCCTATTATCGCCCCGGTTAAGTAAAAGTTCCGCTCCCGACTGACTGGCCACACTACGACTGCATAACCAGTTTTCTTATTTGTAATTGGAGAAACTGAAAATAATTTCGGATTTGGATGTAGAAATAGCTGAAATTTCCATTTCTGGCTTCAGAATTTCAATTTGAAGAATTCTGGAAACCGTTAAACTGCAATAATTCTGGGTTACGGGTCAAGGGTCTATCACCATACAACGTCGGCAACCAGCGAACACTGGAACTTGTAAACAGATTGAATTTTTGGATATCTCAATAGGGTCTATAGAGGAAACCTATGAGTTTAGGGTCTGATCTCGTATCCCATCGAGTTTGAATCGCGTAGTAATTCACAAGAAGCCGCGTGATTTATGTAGCGATTCAAAAATGAGATTGGATCGAGCTCTGACCCTAAACTTGAATGGGTTTCTGAATTTATTTCACCCTTCACATTAACTAATGGGCTAACATTTGTGACAAAGTCCCCCATGTTTTTAAATACTCAATAGACGTTGGATACGAGTTCCTAATGTTAAGTCTATGGAGTAAAAAATACCAGGGGTGAGGTAGAATCAGTATTCTTATCGGCAGTGTCTTGTTACGTTCACTTGTTCGGTAGTCCCGTCCCGATTTGTCTATGGTTTTTGGCCTAACATGCAGGATATTGGCAGGTTCTTTGCTTTTATCTCACCCCAGATATTTTTTCTCCATAGACTTAACATTGGGAACTCGTATCTAATGCCCATTAGATATTTAGGAAAAATATCCAATGGGGGATAATGTCACAAATGTTAGCACATTAGTCAATATTAAGGGTGAGATAAATTCAGAAACCCATTCAAGTTTAGGGTCAGAGCTCGATCCCATCTCATTTGAGTCACATAGTAATTCACGCGGCTTCGCCTTGTGAATTACTATGTGATTCAAACTCGATGGGATACAGGCTCAGACCCTAAACTTTCATGGGTTTCCTCTATAGGAACATTTTCTACAATATAAAGAAATCATTGTGATCTTAAGAATGTGTGACTCATAACCATATTGACAGGGTCCAGCAGCTTGGTCGTGAGAATACTGTAAGAGTAACGCAATTATAGTTATTTTCCCATGTGTCTTCCGTTAGTCACCAGAATGAAGATAACAATAATGCCAGTGATATGATCACATGGATGGCTGTACTTCATATCATTATGATTAGAATCAGTGACGTTCCTCATGGTTTGATCATTGGGAAAGTAGACTTATTATCCATCGTATACACAGCCCCCATTGAAAATGTATGGGGACTCAGTAAACCACGACCCATTGTATAAAACCTGCCAGATACCATAACTGTGGTATACGGATTCAAACCTGTGGTATACGGCCTCAAAACCATGGTATACGGGAAAAATAGTCCCTTTTGCTATAGAGCAAAGAAATAGTCCCTATTGCTATACCCTTTGATATGGCAATTACTGGGTTTAATTCATTCGAAATAATGGATAATAAATACAACAAACGATGATTATGTGGATAGGCGGCTCTGTAAACCACTCGAGGTTGACGGCGTAATACACTCGCTAGCGCTCGTGTATTACTACGCGTCAACTTCTCGTGGTTTACGGCCGCCTGTCCACAAAACCATCGATTATTGTCTATTTAAAATACGTTTTAAATTCAGAAATACATATTGACGTGAGGATCATTCATAGATTACGTTTTTGTTTGATTTTCATTTTTATCATACTTCCTGTTTATAATTGGGTAATAACCTTATTCTTGTGATTTACGATTCTTCCCGACTACAATGTTAATTTTGATGGGTATTTTTTATCAGTATGTGGTTGTGTATGATGTGGGTAATTATATACAAGTGGCTGGATCATGGCGGGTTTTCTTGTCGTGTCATTGTGTCATAAACTCTCTCCCCTCAGAAACGTCTCGTTTCATGCCCAGCTCCTGGAAACAAATCCGGAGAATGTTTTCCTAACTCTACGATCCCTGGTAGCGCTCAGGAATATTGTCGCTATTTTTAAGGCACTTATTTAACCTGGTAAATGCTCAGTCCAGCTGGACTAATATTCCTCCATGGCAAGCCCCAAGAAATACTTTTGATAAAATCCATTGATAATTGATCCCGCCACCTGGTGTTTTTGGATGGTGCTGGGGGTCAAGATGGCCGTGTCCATATCACAATAGCTATGTACCCTATAGCTGAAAGTGCGTTGAGACTAGACTTAACATTTTCCAGGTTAAATAAATGTATTAAAAAACACTTTTCGGCCATTAACATCCGTTTTACCGTGGAAATGTAGCTTTAAGAACCGTTGAGATTATTAAAAATAAAAATATCAACATCGAAAATCTTGATTTTTGTAGAATAGACCCCCGGAACTAGTTCGCTTGTTTCCCTCCTCTGCTAACTGTGTGGGGCGAGCTGAGAGGTCAAAGTTCAATCACCCCACTCTCCTCACCCTGAAAATTACCCACCAATTGAAACATAGTTCAAATTGTTTGTGAAAGGTTTATGCGATGAAGTGTCGGCAGAACTGGTCGTCAAATTCCCGGACAGGTTTCCTGAAGCGCTTTTATCAGGGAGAGAACGGAACGTCTCGGGTTTTCTTTTCATCTGGAAAGTGATCCAACTCGTAACAAGGGCAGGGTTCCCTCAGGGCATGCCAGAAAGTGGAGATTATTGGGGGATGTGGGTAATATGATTTATTACCCGCGAGGCCGTTGGGAACTTGTTAGAAGCCCCCACACATGCAAACCTTGTATAACTGGCAGCGTTGTTTATTGCTGCCCGACGCTCTTGTTAATAGTTATCAATGGCAGTCCTGCTGCAACGATGCTCATGGCACTTATTTCAAAATAAAATAGGGATGATACTTCTAAAATTTAGCTTTTTTGCTGGAAAGTAGCTTTATTCCCACCTACAGATAGATATTTCCCCTGGAGGAGGGTTGAAATAGCAATCGTTGACGTCAGAAGAACGCCGTATGACGTCATGAGATGTCACTTTTTTGTAGACTTGTTCCCGGCAGTAGACATTAGACATTCCTGAGGATATCTGTCAGATTAAAAAAAAATCCTGGATGTTATTTACAGATAAAATTCACTACAACTCTATCGGCATTTGAAAAATTAAGCGAAAAAATTATGGAGTATAAGATTTGAATAAAAAGCGATAAACATATTTTAATTTAGCAGTGCATAAAT
This sequence comes from Alentia gelatinosa, assembly GCA_950022655.1. Classification (NCBI taxonomy): domain Eukaryota; kingdom Metazoa; phylum Annelida; class Polychaeta; order Phyllodocida; family Polynoidae; genus Alentia; species Alentia gelatinosa. The sequence goes on from OX465593.1 coordinate 10,442,296, forward strand.
GTCTCATTTATATGCACTAACAGTATAGATTTCATTCGTCCCCGCGTCCTCAATATTTTTGTCGGAAATACTTGCCTCATTCTGCGAAATCGGTGAGTATTTCCGACCGAAATATCTCTGAAAAGATTCCATTCAGGTACACTAACCAAGTCTCCTAATATTCCGAGTTTATCTATTGTAATCCATATTAAACAACCCTCTAAAGTAAGCCCTGTAACACCTGCCTCGCCCTGACACGATCCTGCCTCCGCGAACCAAACAGCGACACAAAGTAGTCCTTTATTCATCATGACACAACAACAAAAACCACAAAAAAAACCTTCTCCACATACCCACTTACAAACTACCACACTCTGGTTCAAGGATCCACGCGAGGGTACGATTCATGCGTCTTGACACATAACGAGCAGAAAAAAAGTCCAGTGGCGGAGTAATACGATAATTGAGACAGGCGTGCAGCGTCTGGTGGCCGCTTCACCTGTACGATTAAGCGCATTAGTACAGGGCCGGGACTATATGCCGTCCACCCCCCTACTTGTCAGCAACCGGCTATGATTACCATGTTGCCATGGTTACCTGTAATCACTGTCACTTGGGCGGCGAAGGGTCGTCCTATTTTTTTTGTGGGGACGTGCGTAGGCGCGGAGGAATACAAGAGACATAGTCTGAGCGTGTTGCATGCCGGGAGAAGGTGTATGATCACAGAGGGAGGTAAAAATGACCAGAGTAAAGTCTGAAGCAGGTGTGGTAAACAAAGGCAGTTATCACGTCACGGCTTGTTTAGATCTACATGACTGTCTTCTGACACCTCAGAATTACTGCCTTGACGTTCAGATATCCATGACTCTCTTCTTAGAATTACCACCTCAGTGTTAAGATATCCTCGACTCTGTCTTTAGAATTACCGTCTGAAAATAACCTCTGAAAGTTTAGGGTCAGAGCTCGTATCCCATCAAGTTTGAATTGCCTAATAATTCGCAAGGTAAAGCCGCGTTAATTACGTAGCGATTCAAACAAAATGTGATCGAGCTCTGACCCTAAACTAGAATGGGTTTCTGAATTTATCTCACCCTTCGCGTTGATTTAATGGGCTAATATTTGTAGCATAATCTCCCATTGGATATTTTTCCTATATATCTCATGGGCGTTGGATACGAGTTCCCAATGTTAAGTCTATGGGGAAAAAATACCAGGGGTGAGACAAATCCGACTCTGTCTTTAGAATTACCATCTCGGTATTTAGATAAACAGAGATAGCAACATTATTGTCACGGATTTGAAGAACAGGAATGTATCCAGACAGCGATATGCATCCTGAGGTAATGCTGCGACATTATCATGGAACAATAGTACCTTCAGTTCACTTATCCGTTCACCCTCTTGGTCGCCTTGCCCCCACGTGGTGCAGGCCGGATATGCTTGCATGCAATCATAACTAAAGCCACCCGGGGGGGGGGGGGGGGGGGAGTATTAGCTCAATGGTTAAGAGCACTGGACTTGTAATCCCAAGGTTATCAGACTTTGTTGATTCGAGTCCCACTGCAACCACTTTTCTCCTTCGTCCCCAGCAGTGGTAGACTTACTGCAATATCATGAGCCATTCTTTTTTATACATGTCTATGTGGTGTGGAAACTAAAAGAACTCTCACCTCGGTAAATGTGTAGGGGTGAGGTTTCTACCTAAATTCCTCTCATAGATTCAGTCAGTCCCAAAGTAAGTCTAATAGAACATATTGGATGTTAAACTTCCCAAACAAACAAATTTTTCTATAGTTGCTATTCTGACCATCAAGTTTCTCCTCATAACGAGAATCCCTTCAGAGATCGCAAATTACAATATTGTTTACCGAATCCGAGTCGTATAGTGGTCCTATATTTTGACTCGATCCTCAATTTGACGTCGGCGTTTGATACCCAGAGGTAAATTGACACATGTGTCTTTGTGTAGAACGTCACAGGTATCTGTGGTCTGTCACAGGTGTCTTGTGTATCACACGCAAACGGAAGAATCGCGAAGGTAAACCCAGACAGCGAGGGCAATAAATTAGCTTCATAGAGAACCCCACGCTAGACACATCCAGGATCAAACCACAGTATCAATTTACAAACCGTCTTAAACATTCAACTCCTGAGCATAATTCCCTCTGTTTTTCTCCATCAGAATTCGTCCCAACTACATCGTAAATATCAATTTTCGCGTATTATGGAAAGTGTGTAAATGACAAGGAGGATAAGTGTGGGTAACGTAGTGCATGGTCATTTAGTCATCTGGGGTTGTAGAAGGGGGCTGGTCCCGCTTACGACGATTGGGGAAGGTAATTGTGGGTGAAACTTTCTGGGGTCATACTTTCTCCTGACAGGGCAGCGTCCCCAGTATTAAGTTATAGGGGGCGAACGATTCGCTTGACACTGTCCGTGGACGTATTCGGGGGAGTATTATTTCCTCTGTATGGTCGGTGTCTCATGACAGCTTCAGCCTCGTTCTCGACCCGTCACAGGGCCGGCCCCCTGCCGGGGAGAAGTGTAACTAAAGTGTTGGTGTGTATACGAAATATCATCCACCTGAACGTTTGTAACATTCAGGATAGAAAAAAGATACTTCACTTATAAAGAGCAAGGTTACGGGTCGGTGGCTGTAGTTTATACCCTCTCCCGTTTTCCTTGATACTATCTCTAGAAAACTAAAGTGACGGTATACTGAAAATGGACTTCGGAAAAGTAATGCTTTTTGATTACCTACTATATTTAAAACGGTAGAATTCCGTCGAATCCGCTTGGAGAATCTTCCGCACATAGGGACATAGTGAACCCGACCTAGGGTTGGAGATTGAAGGGCCACGAGAGTGAGATCCTCGTGCAGTACTTAACTGAATCCTGCTAATATTTTTGTGTTTCTTTACACAGATGTACTTCTATCCTTAAGATTTGTTGCTAGCTGTACTGAAAACATAATTTAGAACTGTACTTTTCCAATCTCATTGGCATGAGATTGGTCTGTGAGACTATTGCGCTGGTTGCCCGTACACACACTGATAGCCCTATTAAAACTCCGCTGATTCCCCCCACCCACCAGGAGCCTAAGTATTTGGCCTGTTTCAGTCAACTATCTCTGTGGAGCAGTCAACAGAGCTTTCGCTTGGGAATGCGAGTGGCGGGAGTTCGATTCCCGCTGTCGGCAGTCCGGGGTTTTCGTTTTCAATATTTTTCCCTTTAACTCGGACTCGACGAAGTCGCTAGTACACTAGCGACTTCGTCGTGTTGTAGCGCCCCCCCCCCCCACCCCCCCCCCCCCCACCTCCCATGTATTATTATCATATGGCAGCAATAAACATTCATAATATAACATGTAGCTAGTACCGGCTAGCTTTGTAAAGAGTCTAAAACGTCTGTGTGTTTTATGTTAATTCCTATTATTTGAATCTAAGGGGTACTAGGATTTAGAATGTGACTGGCAAAAACTATATTTGGCGTGATAACGGACGAATGGCGTACTATTTGCTATGAGACAGGTACAAAGTCCAACTGCTTTCTCTCATGGCAAGGAGATCAGAAAACTACAGTTCTAAATTATGTTTACAACTGGCTAGAGAAGAGGAAAATTACATCTGAGTTAAGAAATACAAAAAAGAATAGCAGGGTCAAGTTTATCCTACACGAGAATCTCACTCTCGTGGCTCTTCAGTCTCCGAGCTTTATTAGTCTGGTTCATTATCATGATTATGTCCCTATATTCGGGAGAAACTCCAAGCAGATCCGACAGAATTCTAAATTTTTATATAAATGTGGTAGGCAATTAGCTTAAAAGTGACATTTTACTACCTGTTACTATATATGAGCTTCATTTCAAAATGTCATATGAACTATATTTTGATATGGCTAGTTTAGCGAGGAAACAAACACGTTATTCTGGAAGGTAAAATATATGCAATTTAGAGAAATTATCTACATATCCGTCATCTAAGGAGCTTGTCCACTGATGATGAATTCGTGAGGAATGTCCTTTCAAAACAAGACCATTGTCTGTTACACTAAATGGCTAATAGATATGATCCACCATTTGTTCACTGATGCCCTTGCCAGATCTGATAACTTATAAAACACCAAAAAAGCCAGGTGCAAAATGAGCGAAGTGCAAAAAAACAGGTGCATATACAAACCAGGCTGGATTGCGTACTTTAGATGGTATCAGTTTGACATGGCGGTTAACCCAGCTTAGAGCTGTTTGTGGAGGACACAGAATCAAAGTGGCACTTACCTGGAATAATACAAGCTATGAACATGCTACAGTGGATTTGAAGGAAAATCAATGCATAAACTAGACTGCGTTAGTAGTAAAGGGCATAGATTGAGATTACTGAGGCCATTTGTTAGAATTTCCACTTCTTTCTTATTAATGAAAGATTAACCATTTATGTGGAAAGATAACCGAACTCCTAAAATTATATGCAGTCATTTCACAGTAAAAAAAACCCAACTAGCCTTGATACCACCAAGCAACCTTTCCTTACACAATGTTCAATTATCACTTCCATTTATCAATCTCAATTTAGATATCTCCACCTTAGACTACCATCGATAATAACCATCATAATCTTGATGATTCCTGTAGATACCATTTCCCATCAATTTGTACGAACAAAAATCCAGACGCGATGTGAGTATTTTTCTTGTCTGGGGGGGCCCTGGCCTGGCAGAGGCATGAGACCGCGCCGATATTATCACCGCTAGAGGTCTCTGTGTAAACGCCGGGGTCGTGACCTTGTGACCTTGACTTTTGTCTTGGTGGCGTGTTGCTTCAAGTCGCATGTTGGGCGGACGTCCATCTTGGATCCTCGCCGTCCGTCCCAACAGCTCTGCCGGGCCACCCACGCCTTCAGGCACTTTCTCATTTATTTTTTTTTTAATTCTTATTTAATTTTTTTTTTCCAAAAAGCATTTATTTAATCTGTCCGAGGACAGGTCTTCCTTGAATCAGGGATGTCAGTTTTCCACTATTCCATAGAAATCCTAGACTTGCTCAAATCTTTGATTCTGAGCATTCATTGAATTATTAGAATAAATCAATATGAAATGCATTACACCATGTAAACTTCCTATAGCTGGCCCAGGAATCTGTGTCATCTGTGAGGTGTAGGGTAGGCTGGGGGTGGTAAGGGAGCGGTGGCAGCAGGGGTGGGACGTAGGACACAGGGACTGAGGCCAGTCTATAGAAATCCTTACAACTATAAACACGAAATGAATACAAGTATTCCTTTCCAGTTTATAGTTTTCTTTTTCTAGTATAAAACTTTGTTTGTAGGAAAGTTCCACATAAAACTTATTTTTCATAAAAGTGATTTATTGGGGGTAAATATACATCAAGATAAGGGGCTGTAGAATGGGGCTGGTTGCAACGTTTCATCTGTCTTTATCAGACTTCTTCAGGCTATAATCAGTATAAAGCAAATTGAGCCTCGTTCACGCCCAAAAAAACAGTGGTTTGAACCTCCCCACAGACCCTCAGGCCTATTTCATGGCCAACACTGATGCGTTTTCCGTGTTTTCTCAGTTTGTCTGAGGCAGTGAATTTCAAATAAAAAATATTTCCACTTTTCTTCCTCACCCCAACTGACATCCCTAATTGAATAAGATACGATACGAGTTATAGGGACAAAAGACAATCTCAACTCGGTAAATATATAGTGGTGAGATTATTACCTAAATTCATCTCATAGATTCGGTAAGACCCAAAGTAAGTCTAATAGAACATATTGAACGTTAAACTACCCAAACAAACAAAGGTCTAGTTCCCAAAGGTGTGGGTTGGGAAGCAGTAGGAGTGGTGATAATTAGTCGTGTGATACCTGAAAATGAGACGTTCCTGAGACTGGATGATTACCACACTGCGCCGCTCCGGTTTATTGTACCGCAAACGAGTTTCTGTATGTTGCTCTAGCGGTGCAGTGTGGATGATTACACTAACCCTGACGGGATTACTGCTGACATGTGGAGGGGTGTCAGTGTCTCTGTGTAATTTACCTGTTCACCACACTGGACCACCAGGGATATACGCCTCGGGGGCATGGAGGTAGAAACCCAGATTGTCATTATGACATGATATCCTTATTATATCGTTGTACTACGTTGATTGAAGGTCTGATGAATCAAGATCTGAACCTTAAAGGCATATTCTATATTTCACACTGATGCCACCTTGTGATTTTAAAAATTTTGATAACTAACAATTCAAACTGGTTCGTTATGGCTTAATCTGATACCAAATGAGTAAGACCACTTTTACTTCGAACGGAATCCCTTATTCAATTTGGGAACTTCTGGATTCTATTTTTGGTTTATGAAGTTTACCAAACTCAGAAATAGCATTCATGGACATTTTGTAGGAATACAATGCAGGAGAACTAAGGTGAAATATAAATGACAGATCCAAGCTTTAGCTCAACACTGGTATTTTTGCCCCATCGACTTAACATTGAGAACTCGTATCCAATGAGATATTTAGGAAAAATATCCAATGGGGGATCACTATGCAAAGATGTCTCTAGGGATATATCAGTATATATGCGGTTAGTCTGCTTTATCCATGAGAAAGCACAGGTCTAGTATTCCTCTACGCAGCTCCATATAGATTCTAAGATATAACCAATAGATAATAGCTGTCCTACATCACTCTGAAGTAAAGGTATGATTGCCGTGATTTGCTGTAATTTCTACTGTTCCGTACGAAGGGACATTAGGATACAGTCACCACCGCTATTATACCACAATGAAACAAATCTACACAGTGTATCAACAATACTTAAAATAAAACAAATTAAAAAAGGGAGTCTCCTTGAGGGATCTTATTGAATTTCCTTACAATAACTCCCCTCCTTATATGGACATACATCATGGTAAATATGCAAATTGGAAGAAGCAGACGACATTTGTCAGCGCGCCCCAAGGGCGGGAAGCGTCTCAATGCGCGTCCCACTAAGTGGGTCCACTTTGATTGTAAGTGGTCTCACTTAGAGGCAGTTGTTCAAACAGCATGTTGGCAGTTTTTGTACAGGCTTGTCAACAGACATTTTTCCATGGCCGTCTCCTAACAAGCCCTGACACTGCACGACTTGGGCACGTGACAGCGCGCTGGCCAATCAGTGACGAGCATCTCCTGCACGTGACATGCTATCAGCCAATCAGTAGAGAGGATGTGTCAGGGTGTTCAGTTTAATCGTTCGAGGCCCGGGGAGGTAATCAATTAGTGAGCGTACAGACGTGGTAGAAGCTGAGATTTATGTGTTTTTTGGATGTTTTGTTTACATTACTAGACTCTTTTATAATAGAGGAAACCTCTGAAAGTGTAGGGTCAGAGCTTGTATCCTATTGAGTTTGAATTGCTTAGTAATTCACAAGGTGAAGCCACGTGAATTTCGTCGCGATTCAAACAAGATGAGATCGAGCTCTAACCATAAACTTGAATAGGTTTCTAAATTTATCTCACCCTTCACATTGATCAATTGACTGACATTTGTGACATAACCCCCTATTGGGTATCTTTTCTAAATACTCCATGGGCATTGTGTACTAGTTCCGTATATTAAGTCTATGGAGAGATAATACCAGGGGTAAGATAAAAGGCTAAAACTCCTCTATGGCAAGCCAAAAAACCACAAAATAAAAGTATTCATTGATAGCTTGACCCGCCACTTGGTATTTTTTTTGGGTGGCGGGGGAAGATGACCACCTCCATAACACAATAGCTATGTGTCGTATAGTTCCCCACTCTGGTCACTCATAGAGCTATGTGTCGTATAGTTCCCCACTTTGGTTACTCATAGCGCTATGTGTCGTATAGTTCCCCACTTTGGTTACTGATAGCACTATGTGTCGTATAGTTCCCCACTCTGGTCACTCATAGAGCCACGTGTCATATAGTTCCCCACTTTGGTTACTCATAGATCTATGTGTCGTATAGTTCCCCACTTTGGTCACTCATAGCGCTATGTGTCGTTTAGTTCCCCACATTGGTCACTCATAGAGCTATGTGTCGTATAGTTCCTCACCCTGTTCACTCATAGAGCTATGTGTCGTATAGTTCCCCACTCTGGTCACTCATAGAGCCATGTGTCATATAGTTCCCCACTTTGGTTACTCATATAGCTATGTGTCGTATAGTTCCCCACTTTGGTCACTCATAGCGCTATGTGTCGTTTAGTTCCCCACATTGGTCACTCATAGAGCTATGTGTCGTATAGTTCCTCACCCTGTTCACTCATAGAGCTATGTGTCGTATAGTTCCCCACTCTGGTCACTCATAGAGCTATGTGTCGTATAGTTCCCCACATTGTTCACTCATAGCGCTATGTGTCGTATAGTTCCCCACTCTGTTCACTCATAGCGCTATGTGTCGTATAGTTCCTCACCCTGTTCACTCATAGATCTATGTGTCGTATAGTTCCTCATCCTGTTCACTCATAGAGCTATGTGTCGTATAGTTCCCCACTCTGGTCACTCATAGATCTATGTGTCGTATAGTTCCTCACCCTGTTCACTCATACAGCTATGTGTCGTATAGTTCCTCACCCTGTTCACTCATAGAGCTATGTGTCGTATAGTTCCCCACTGTGGTCACTCATAGATCTATGTGTCGTATAGTTCCACACTTTGGTTACTCATAGAGCTATGTGTTGTATAGTTCCCCACTTTGGTCACTCATAGATCTATGTGTCGTATAGTTCCTCACCCTGTTCACTCATAGAGCTATATGTCGTAGTTCCACACTTTGGTCACTCATAGCGCTGTGTCGTATAGTTCCCCACTTTGGTCACTCATAGCGCTGTGTCGTATAGTTCCCCACTTTGGTCACTCATAGCGCTAGGTGCCCTGTAGTTCCTTACTTTTGTCACTCATGGAGCCCGTATCCCTGTTTACAGACCCCCCGGGTAAGGCCAACATCACCGGGCCGCACTACGTCCTCGTCGGCGACGACGCAGTACTGCGATGCCACCTGGCGGACAAGGGTAAGTCACCTGCGTTATAGTGGATTACATTGAATAATTTTCCCATTTCCTGTTCTCACCTTTAAACTTCCGTCGGTTTTTCAGTAAGACAAGGAAATAAATCTTCATGTGATAAAGATGGCCATTATTCCAATGTCCGCTTAATCTGTATCTCTGGATTATATTGCAAGTATCTATTGGTCTGTATATGGCAGAAGTAGTTGCAGGAATAAATGTCTGCTTGATCTACCGTCTTGAAGCAATATTATATATGTGCATATATACATATTTATTAGTTTAAACTTTCCCGTCGAGGTGGGTTTTCTCCCGTCAACTCGTTGCGAGTTTGGTTCGGGCGACTTCACCCTCTCAAAAAAAAAAAAATATATATATGTATATACATATTTATTCACACACATATATATTCGTTATCTAATATCGTAGCCTATATAATCTGGGCTAAAATTGGATTTCCAGTAGGGTTCCATTAAAGTATACTTTTGTTGTCTAAATCTGGTTTGTTTTGAATGTGTATTTATCTGATTGGCTGTCTCTAATTAATCATAATTCACTCTCCTCCCATCTGCAGGCGTTCCCGAGGCCACGCTGGAGTGGACTCGGCTTGGAGATCCACAAAACCGCGTGATCTCGCGAGAACCGGAACTGAGGTTCACGCCTGCGCAGTTAACGAACAACGCAGACTACATTTGTAAGCCGACGAACGCTATCAATGACGGTGAACCGGATACCTTCCGTCTGGTCGTCAACGGTGAGTGGCAACAGTTACCTACTATATCTAAAAAACTACGATTCTGGGGCCCGTTTCAATAGAATGGGTCACTAAACCACTTAGTGACATGTTTAGTGACTCAAATAGTGACAGGAATAGTGACAAAATTTAATTCTCGTTGCAGAAGGCATGTCACTATTGGGGTGGTGTGTCAGTTCACTATTGGTGACATAGTGACATTGCTGCCTGGGCATTACCATGATGGTGTTAGTGCTCTCGGGAACAAGTAGTGTCAAGGTAAAAGTCGCTGCAGAAATTAGTGACAGGCTTGAGAAATCCTACACTGGCCCCCAGAGCAGCATTTGCTATGACAAAATTCAAATGTGAATATCATTAGATTGCATGGACCGATATCCTTCATATTTGGCAGGTTTATAAGTTACATGTGTCCCTAACTGGGGTAAAAGTTTCACAGCTTAATTACTACGGGAAGAGAAGTTACACATTTGTGACAATAGAAGCAAGAGGGTATACCCTCTCGCTATTTAGGACACACTAGTGACCACTACAGTGACTGGACAGCCACTTCTGAAAGGGTACATGCCACTATTTGCGCCTGTCTATTACCCTATGTCACAGAATCGGTTGTCACTAAACTACTGCAATGCTACCTGTTGCTATCGTGTCACTACACCCAATAACGGACGTCCTACAGACTATTGAAACGGGCCCCTGGTAGTATCCGCTTGGACTTCTCCCCGCACATAAGGACAGAGTGAACCAGACTTAGGCTTGGAGAATGAGGGGCCACGAGAGTGAGAATCTCGTGGAGGAAAATATTAGAATCTGTTCTTCTTTTTTGTAGATCTATTGGCAGAAGTACCTTTTCTCTTATGATTTATTTCGAGCCATGCCGAAATCGATGTTTAGTAGAATAGTTTTCTTATCTACTTTCTTGTGAGAAACCAATGAGATCTCAACTTTCGCGCGGAGCCCTTTAAAAACTCCGCTGGTTCCCCCCACCCGCCACCATCCTAAGTATTTGGCCCCTTTAGAGCACCTGTCCTTGTGGGGCAGTCAGCCGAGTGTTTGCCTGGGAATGCGAGTGTCGGGAGTTTGAACCCCGCTGCCGGGAGCCCAATATTTCATTTTTCTATATTTTCCCCTCTAACTTGGACTCGACGAAGTCGCTAGTGCATAACCAAAATGAACTGATATCGACATGCCACTTGTCCAGAAAAGGTGGATAATATATACATTATAGACTGGTTTCAGATAAAAGCGGTTGTATGCTCCACGGAGTTGACTCTGCGCAATATCCTCGCATACGCTCGGATATTACTACGTATCGACCCCTTGGAGCATACAGCCGCTTGTATCTGAAACCAGTCAATATTGTGTATGTATTAAGTAATGTTGGACGAGTCGACAAAAATCTCAAAATTGGTTTTTAGGTACAGGCCCCAGTTTTCACGAGACATATCCATAGTGTCTCCCCTGGCTATAAGATGTCAGCACTCTGTATGGTAAAATTGTACGTTTGTGTTACCTGCAGTCAAATCAGGCTTCCATACGGCAGTGTGGGATAGTGAGGACAGCTATGTCCTGCAGGCTATCCCCACCAACGCCTCGTGCCAATATTTAAGCGAAAAGCAAATTGGCGTTTCGTCAAAGGCGATTTTTATTGTTTATTGCAATGTATCTTATTCGGGAGTGGTAGAAATAGGTGTCTTGGGCTGGCACCAATGGTACCAAAGTATCAGGCAGGATGTTTTACTTAAACGTCAATCACAGGTTCTGACATGAATTATAAACCAAATATTGTGATGTTATCCTAGTCGTGGGTATACAATAAAACCCCGCTTATGGGACACCCCGCTTAAAGGAGTACCCACCTCAAGGGACAATTTTCTCGGAACAGGAATTTTTATTTACATGTAGTTTATTTTAGCCCAGCTTAAGGGGGCATACCGCATAAGAGGGCACTTTACTCGGAACGGAGGTTGTCCCCTTAAGCGGGGTTTTACCTTAGTTATCAAGGTCCGGAGATATTTGTGATTTAAAGTATGAGGATAGCTTTTAATGGCAAGAAAAGAAATATTCATGCATAATAAATGAATATTCATGTGGATGTACATATCCACATGAACATTCATATAAAACAACGGTAGGGAGGTAGCACGAATTACCATGCTGCTTTGCATTTAGAATGGAATTAGAATGGAATCGATATCGTAACTGAATCCCAGTTTCTCTAGACTAAGTTCTAGACATGTGAGTGTGTACATTGATGTAGCTGTGAATGTGAAATGGAAGCCTCTAGCTTTGGCTTACAAGGCCAAGTAAATTAGCGACATTCAAACAGGTCGCAAACAGTCTCTCTTTGCCTGTCACTCTAGACTACAAGACTCTAATCTTACCTTCACTCCAAAAACACCAAATTGATAGCCTCAGGGATCTCGCGAGGTCTCGTCTGCTTCCCCCGGGCCTGCGCAGTCGTACATTTCCTGTAGCATCTCCGCACTCTCCCAACATAGCCTCAGACGCTCTCCACAGGGAGTCCTGACAGGTGTAATGATTGGAGACTGTTGTGTGGTGGTGAAGACGTTTTGTTTGTTTGTTTTGTTGTCCCCTGGGCAAGGTTTCTTTGTAAGGTTTCCCTTGTGGCGGGCATTTTGTAGGTGATTTTTGTTTAGTTTGCTGGTGTTTTGTAGTTTACTGTTCCCATGAGAACATAAGCTTACGGAATTAGAATCTTGGCTGGGCAAGTCACTGGATGGTATCAGCTTTCTCACTCAAAGTATGGATAAAAATATGAGAGAGCCAACTTGTAGCAATTCTTTCCTATGAATAGCCTCTGGTAAACATGTCCGTCTTGAGTGAAGCGAAGAAAGTCAGGCAACGAATATACACTAAAATTAAAATACAGCTAGAGCTATCCTAACATTGCCGCATCGAGAAACCTACAGGGATGCCAATTGGGATCAGAGAAAATAGAGATATTTTCTATGTGGCATTTACTGCTTCCTAGAGACCGAAAAAACGTGGAAAACACACTCCTGTTGGCAACGGGGATGAGGGTCCATATAGGGTAATTCAAACCACTGTCCTATTGGCATAGATGAAATTCAATTATTATTAGCTATGCATTCTACAAGGACAAATAATTTCATGTAGTGAAAATGAAAACATGGACTTCCATGGAAAAGTGGAAAACTGCCATCTCTGACTGGTCGTTGACTTACAGCAACGACCAAAGAACTCATCTAGGGCCTTGTAGATTATCAGTCAGTTTTTACCTGTCATGACCATACATCAATATGGCATGGACCACTTTCTATCGCACTGAGACTGGGCCTCATACCCGGGTTCGACTGTATTTGTATTTGTCTACGATTTTCTAAGCATCAAGCTAATCACCAAACGCGAAATTTATCTGTAGGCGAATTTAATATCCAAGATATTATTGACAACGAAGGGAACTTTAGTGAAACAGTGTCAATCAATCTGCATTTTTGTGTTCAGTGAAGGTACGGATAGTATATTGATTTTGGGGCATTTATTAATTTTCTTTTAGCTTTTTTTTTTTTTTTTGGGGGGGGGGGGGTATTTTTCACTAAAATCTCAGGTTTTAGACTCACAACAATTGCCACCCCAAACCGCTACTTAAGTTTCCTCTATATGTTTTTTGTAAGAGAAAACCAAACACGGCAAGGTGCGAATTCAATTAAAGCTGATTAGATTGGATGAACTCTCGGCGGTGCGGGCCTGTGATGTGTCGTTGTAAGTCGGGACGGGCCGGTCGTGAAATAGTACCTCTTTGTGTGAGACTCGCCGCCAAGGTGGTCAGGTTCGCCCGTCCCGGAGAATAACACAGCCTCGACAACTTCTCAAAATCCCAGTTTAACCATAAAAAACCCACAAAATTAATAGAATTTAAGTTTCAATTGATTGTGTACATTCTAGATAATTCTAGTATATTCGTACCATATATTTTTTTAATTAAAAAAAATTCTAAAATTTATAGGAGAAATTAATTTTATTTTTGTATGTACATGTATTCTTAAATTCCCAGTTTAACCAGGCGAACCCACATAGTTAGTAAAACTGACGTTTCAATTGATTGTGTATATCCTAAATGATTATAGTATGTCCGTAACATTTTTTTTTCAATTAAAAAAATCTAAAAATTACAGGAGAAATGGGGGTTATTTTTGCATATTGTTAAATTTGGTGTGCTATGACCCGTAACGGGCTGTCAAGTAGTGGTCACCTGAGTTGTACTAACCCCGGGCAAACGATCAGTTTGTGTTTCTAGTCAGGGGTCGGTGTTTTAAAGTCGAGGTCACTCTTTATAGGTAGAGGTGAGGAGGGGTGGTAGATGGAAACCGAGTTGACCCCCGCTAATACACTGTACTGAGAGTAAGGCAGGTCTGTGTACAGTCTGTGAGCAGTCTGTGGACGGTCTGTAGGTGCAGTCTGAGATACCATAGACTTAGAAGGAAACCCATGAGATGGCAAGAACTTGGTCCATACTCCACCGAGTTTGATTGCAGAGTAAATGAGGTGGAGTGCTGACCAAGTTATTGTCATCATGTGGGTTTCTTATTTTATCTCACCCTGTATAACATTATTTATTGATAAAATGGATCACCCAATTAGCCATTGAGTATTGGGTACACAAACCTCATGGCCGTGGAGTACGAGTTCCCAATGTTAAGCCTATGGAGAAAAATATCGGGGTGAGATAATCATTAGTACATGTATCAGTATTAATCTAGTATTAGTATCAATTATAATGACCACAGTATTAGTCTTAGAACATTTGTATAGCAATAGTTCTGTATTGTATGGAGCCCACCGAAAACAGGATATCCTTCACCTTCGTGGATACTCAAGGATAAATAAAAGATTTTTTTTAAATTGTATGTACCCGGCACTTAATCCTAATGGAGTATTGATCTACTTTCACTGGTCACGAGTCCCGGAGTGAGGGGTTATAATAAAAAACACTTTTGGCTAAATTCATCTTGTCTGTTATCCGATTCTAAAAAAAATTCAGGATTTAATATACGACATACTGAGGGACGTATGCATTATGTGTACTTTTATGGATGATTCTATATATAAACAAGCATTTTAGAAAAAAAATGTTTTAAAAGATTTAAGTTTGATAATGTGGAATTAATCCTTCTACAAAAATAACTTATTTTCGGTGAGACTAAAGCCAGGAGAGTCTTCTTCAGGATATCACCAGCGAAACTACCCCATACCTGAATCACACCGAAAACCAGTGACCAGGGGCCCCCGGGGCACGGGGTGAAATTAGGGGGTGTGCGTACTAGTTAAGGGGCCGCCGTCCCCCCTGGGGGCCCGAACTTTTTAATTAGACCAACAATGCATTTGAGCAGCCGCATTGCTTGCCTACTGATGCGTGGTACCTAGGTTTAGTTACCACCGGCAATTAGATAGCAATGCAGTGCCTATGAACTGTATGTATAGATCCCGACTTAAACGGCGAATAAGACCAACACGATAGACAAATACACGGACATGGTTTTCGTATTTGTTACTTTTGGCAAATGGATTGCACCCAGAGCCAGCTCCAGGATCTACTTGTTTATTTTTCTTGTGCGATTCCCAACTCTCTCCCCTCTCCCATTTCCATCACAATTTCCTACAGCTTAGGATGACATCGGTTATTGTAGAGCAATCATATTTTCCCACCTATTTTATCAGCAAACATAGAAAAAAATCTTTATCCCATTTTTGTTAATCACATGGAAAGATGCTTACATGTATCCCAGTTTTTATTAACAAGCATAGAAAAAATCTAATTTTTGTTCCTGTTTTTCTAATCACACACAAAAAAGATGTATTTTTATGAGAAGCCGTACGTTTTTTCCTGCCCTCCTTCTGGTGTATTCTCAGGGAGGTTAACGAACGAGGAACATGTGGATCTATTTTCTACTTGGCACAATGTTTGCCCTGTCTCCGAGGTCTTCTGGGATCCCTATCTTGACGGCCGTAGAATAGGCTGGGATGTGGTTAACAGGTTAATAGCTGTTAGGGACTATGGTTTTATCCTACCCCTAATAAAAAACTCCATAGGCTTAACATTGGGTCACTGTATTCAGTCTGGAGTTCAGAAAAATGAAAAATATCGCTCTAGTGGGATACACTTGACAAATGACGTCATTTGTTAATGTAGAAGTAATTTAGACAGGCGGGGTAGGATAAATTCTATACCAAACTTGAGTTAGTCATGTTATTGTTCATCGCACTCCGGCAAGATCGCGTATTACTGCTCTCGGCTTCGCCTCTCGCAGCAATACGCGATCTTGCCGTCATGCGATAAACAACAACACGACTAACTCTTGTTTGGTTTCTCCATAATAGATGTTGGGGACTGGGGTTATAACCCCCACAGTGGAGTTTCTGTATCCTGTGTACATTTGACATGATCGTGAAACTGCCATTTCAGTGATTATTATTCCCATTGAAAATGTATGGGGACTCATTAGACCACGTGCACCCCTCACATAAGATCTCACACTCTCTAAGAATTCTTAACGAACTAGGCTTAGGGCCTTGAGAATCCACTGGTACACAGTATTCCCGCTAGGTGGCATCATTGAGATTATAGGAATCTTTGGGTTGCATTGATGTACTTCCTGAGCACGGGAGGCAGGCCAGTGGATTCTCAAGGCTCTAAGCCTGGTTCTTAAGAATTATTCTCCTATAGAGCATAGTGAGAGTACAGAATACCACTTAGAGAGTGTGAGATCTTATGAGAAGGGTGTGACCCACTATTCAAAAACTGTCACATACCACGACAATTGTATACTTGTCTAACGGTAACAACATCTCACCCCTGGTATTCTTCCCCATAGACATAACATCGAGAACTCGTACTCAACGAGTTTGCAAAAAAGAAACTCAATGGGGGATTATATAATAAACCTTAGTCAATTAGTTAGTGATAGGGGCAAGATCTGAACCACGCTTGATCCATAGCCACTAAAAATACTCCATTCATTTTGGTATGCTGCGTAATCTCACGGGGCTATGCCCCGTGAGATTGCTCCGCATCCAAAACTCATGGCATATTCTCAGTGGCGATGGACCTCGATGCAGTTCCTTCTTGGTACCTATCGACATGTTTGCGCCGCGAAAGATCTGCTGGGAGAATGGGAGAGTTCAAGGTCACTCTCTAGCTGAGCGTTACCTGTCCCATATTTCAATTTTCATTGGGACAGGGAACCAGCCTAGCCCCGTATATGCAGCAGGATCTGCAGGTTGACCCCAAACTGTTACGTTTCCGGTTCCTGTACCACGTGACACTAACAGACGCTGACACGTCCATGAGACGCTGTAGAAACAGAATAACTCCCCTCTCCGCCGCTTACGTCGCTTCACCTCCCTCCATTTCCTTTATTATCGCCCACCGCTCCAGACACCAAAGCGAGGCCACGGTTTGTAATTGCCCGGATGAGACGGGGTCACGTGACACCTTGAGGCGTACCGCTGGCGCCGCCTGGTGACGTAATGAAGAAGCGCAGGTGAGGGGTGGCGGGGTGACGGGGTACCTAGTGATTACGGCAGGTGAGGAGGTGGGGGACCCGCCCACCCATCTCCCCAACCCTCCACCACCACATACCCAACACGCACCTTAATACAACCAAGGACACGTCACAAATATTCAACTCATGAACATTTCGCTATTATTATTAGGCCACTCAAAAAAAACTTGTTTCTCATCACCAAGCCATGAAAAATATGACGAGGGCGCCTTTAAGATATCAGATACAGTGATCAGTTCTCGAAGAAACAGAATGATGAGGTTACCAGGAAAGTCATATCCGAAGCACCACATGGATAATAAGATAAAAATAATCACCATTAACCCTGTATATGTGGGTAAGGCATGTCTTAGCTAAACAACTGCCCTGAAATAGATTATCGTTAAACTAGATTCTATGTTTGAGGAACAAGTATAGTTCTCTATACTCGTTGGTTTGAGACGGAATGATATGGTCATCTACATTCCTGTATCAATTTGTCGACTTTACCATAAATATTTTCTTGTGACTTTTATCAGTGACTATAAATCAACGGGATACATCGTTTGTATCCTCTAGGATTGTTTTGGTGAATATTTTAATCCTTATGGATACTGCCCTGGTGAAATAATCAGTCCTGTTCTTCATGAACTGATCGCTGTATCCGAAATTAAACTTAGAAACTCTTCGTCATCCCCAAATCATTCAACCAAATCTTAATATTCTTACATTAAACTGATCATTATTATTACATTACTGAGCAGCAGTAGCCATAAAACATAAACTGTTTAGCCATAAAACAGCCTCAATGACATCATTAAGCATTATATCAAGAATGTGCAGTGATTGAGGCAAATCATGCGCATATAAACTAATGGGAAGTCATGTTTTCCTGGATCAGATTATCCCAGTTGGAGGTGCCGCAAAGACCCCGGGGGCAGGAGATATGTTGTCGGTGACGTCCAGAGGGGGTTCGGGAACCACGGGGGTGGGGGAATAAAGCCCGGTTCCCACTAAGCGATTTTCGGGAATTCAGAGGGCACCAGTCGGCGACTATCACCCAAAATGTCTAGGAACTTCATGAGTCGCCAAGTGGGAACACAAAATGGCAAAATCGTCGGCGACTATTGCCCTTTCCCCCGTTGATCGGGCTTGAATCAGCGAGTTGATCAGGCTTGAATCAGCGACTGGATTCTCTGTTAAAATGGCACCAGTCTCTTGCGATTCAATTTCAAATATGTTTGAAATATATCAGGGCATAGTCGCCGACTGCCCGGCAGTAGTCTCAGGGGCAGAAATCGCCTAGTGGGAATGGGCCTTAAGATGCTTGGTGGGTCGTGTTCGAATCCACAGGAGGCTCGAGGAATGTGACCGGCATGTAGGCAACTTAAGTGCCTGCTACCGTCCGGGTAACAGGGGTTGCCATGCATGGTTACCATGGCAACCAGAGATGGGACACCAAAAAACATATCTCTAGGATCGGGGACAACTCACTTATATTCCCCCCTCCCAACCACGTGACTTATAACCCCCCCCCCCTCCCACCACCTATCCCATAATCCCCCTCTCACCCCAAAGACCACGTGAGCTCTCTTGCGCGTGCGCAGAAACTGCCGGCGGCTTGGAGACCTCTCCGGTTGTCATGGAGATATCCAAGTAGGGGGCAGATTAGATACAGTAAAACATCGCATTCCGTCCAATGACGTTTTTCCCGCATTGTGAATTAGACTTTGGTGCAGAAAGGCTCCGGTCCCAGACACTATAATTCTTCTCGTCAATCGTGTATTTTTGTGGAGACCGCACAAAAGCGAGGACCTTAGAAAAACAATGTGGAGCACCCTCGTACCATGGGTGCTGAGGGTTATAAGTAGATGGTCTCCCCAATATTAGGTGGCATCTCCAGCGGTAACGATGGCTCAACCTCCCCTCTGATATATTGTGGACACTATATTGGTAAACTAGTTCATATTCTTTATCTTAATCTAGAACATCGATTTCTTATGGAGAATCAATTGCTCTTTTATTTTAGAGAAGAAATACGAGAAAAACTTTATTGACAGATGGTACAAATGATATTATTATATACCGGTGCACGAATGTCTCATTTATACGCCCTAGTCGTAATGATATCATTCGTCCACACTATGGCGTAATATGTATCACACTACCCTCCGTACCATGTGACCACTCATTTTTCTATCTAGTGAGTTGTAGAATGGCATTATTAGTGATTTCTAGGTATTTAATAATAAAAATACATAGTGAGTGTGTCTGAATTACATCTGTTCCTCGATATTTTGGTCAGAAATACTCACCTCTGAACAGATTCTATACTGACACACTAACCATGTCTTTCTATAGTACATGATCTTCATCTGTTCAGACAAGAGATAACAAATCAAAGACAGGTGTATTTCACAGTGGATTTAGATTTCATTATCAGTCTAGGGCTTCAGAGATCCCAATTACATACGCCATTCACGATGGCAGACATATTCACCAGTACAATATTGAGGGAGTATATTAATGAGAATTTCTATTGTTAAAATTCCCTTCTATTTGTTTTTCTTTATTATCTTTAAATATAACCCGTTCTTACTTATTATCTTATTAAAGGGAAATCGTGTGATGAAGCCTATCTTTGTTTATAATCAGGACCTCTCAATAATTGCTTGTTTTGCCCATTGTCAACCATTTTAGCCAATGACAATTGAGATAACATACTTCCCCCAATAGCCAATAACAATTGAGATAACATCCTTCCCGTGGCAATCAACAGTCGTATCGTACACAGTACAAGCGGGAACATGCTGTGAAATCTCTTGTTGGCTTCTCATATATCCACAATGTAAGATTGATGAAGGTTGGTATCATAATAACAGCGCGTCCACCCTGTTACCGGAAACCGCCATTATCTACGTGACAACGCCGATAGGGGGCGTGGTGAAGCTGCGCGCGCACCTCCATATTGAATCAACGATTAAGTAAGACCGGCCGCTGGGAGGGTGATGGTTAGACGGAAGAGCCTCCATTCATACAGCGGGAGGCAAACAGAAGAGCATTGTCCTCGGTGACGTAATGGCGGGAGTGGGGCCAGGGGGTAAAATGGCCGCTTAAATAAGCCAGATAATAATTGTCTGTAATGGAGAGGGGTTGGTGTATGTTGGGGTGTGGGTTGTACGCATACACTGGGCAGTAATTATACCCGGAGGCGGGTGTTAGATCATCCCCTGAGTTACCTTGATATCAATTCCAACCAGACGACATTTGGACACACTCTCCAAGCACGTTCCCAACACACACTCAGCGTTCAGGAGTCACGGACCGTATCTAAACAGAAGCTGTGAGAGTGTGCCAGTGAATCCTGTGAGTTTTAGTGGTTCTAGATATGCCACTGCTGCCACCTGGTGCATGAAGGTGACAACACGGGGACAGACGCTGGGTGAACGCTGTTCGCTGTGGACGCGTTTTGAGGACCTTAGAGCGTCAGTCAACGTGTCCCATAGGTAGGTGCCCTTTTCCCATACAGCAGAGCGGGCTTTCGCAACGTTCAACTATTTTGTTGGATTTTGGCAGCTTCTGAAGAATATACTGCTTTCAATCGCGATGAATCTTGCACATGTCAGAAACGCACAAATGACAATATATTCATTACGAACAAAATGCGCACGGCCAACCTGAATGTGCCATTTACACGTGGTGAACGATTTTCTGTTCACTTTGGTTCACAAAAATAAACCCTACCCGCCATGGGTCACGTTAGTCAGACTTTAGTATACGTTAAACGAAGACATTTGGGTCGTGCCATGATTAGTGTCACGTTTTTATATTATATTCATAGAAACCTCTTTTTTGATGCGTTTAAAGGCATCCCTGACCAAAGTGAGTTCTTTTAGATACTATCAGTTACATTGCTATTTTTTTTTTAGCAAGTCTTTTATTAATCTCTCCACATTATCATACAGCTTACAACTTTCAGCTTTGCCAAACAATTCTCAGTATATTCAGAGTTACCTTGATACTTGATTATCTCAGGACTCAGACATACATACATACATAAGTATTAGGTAAATAAGAGATAAAATGAGATGTAATGTAAAAATAGGTAGATATTGCTACCAAGTAACTAAAATTGTTGTGACAAACATCTATGAATATCCGACCATATTCGTGGACTATCAAAGTATATTTTTTAATGTAAAGTGAAGTATACTTTGTCATATAAAGGTAGCCTTACAGAAAGCAGACGACAATCTGTCAGATATGGTCGTGTTTGCATTCTGACACAGACCAGACGAGATTCGCGGGTCGCCGGCTTCAGTGGCGCCTCCTGGTGTGAGGTGTTGATGTTATCACCAGGGGGAGCCACTGATGAGTTCTCCAGAGGCGCCACCTGGTGAGAATTAGCGGAATCACCCTTCGTGCGGCGTACTGGACGACACTGAGTTGAATGTGAACCACGCTGCATGGAAACGTGTCTTTGTAAATTGAAGGAAGTAGATACACGAATAATTTGATGAAGAGAGAAAGCAGGATTTTCATGGAATATTCAGATGAGATGATACTCTATGATGATGGCGGATAATAGCGAGAAATGTCATGCCAATAAACAGAATGAAATTACTATAGAGGAAACCTATGAAAGTATAGGGTTAGAGCTCGTATCCCATCGAGTTTGAAACGTGTAGTAATTACGTAGCGATTCAAACGAAATGGGATCGAGCTCTGACCATAAACTTGTATGCGTTTCTGAATTTATCTCACCCTCCACATTGACTAATGGGCTAACATTTGTGACGTAATCCCCAATTAGATATGTTTTCCTAAATACTCCATGGGCGTTGGATACGAGTTCCCAATGTTAAGTCTGTGGGGGGAAAATACTAGGGATGGGTTAAATGTACATATATGATGAAGGTTGAATACTCCGGCTTACCAGAAGGGCAGTGGCTTATATGTGTATCGTATATAGAGGTACAAAGCTTGGAGCTGGGTTAAATTTCTTGTATTAACTTACACATTTCTTAATGGAGACATCACCTTTCATCGATAGACCCCCGTATTGATAACACACGGGCTCTATCATGCCAGTTGGTGGCACTAATAGGGTGGTCGTGATTGGATTTCTTATCTTGTCTTATCTCCTTCTGGTCACCATTAGCAGACGACTTCATCTGCCTATCAGATAATGATTGACAGCTGGGGGCGGAGTCAAGGCGTGTGGGCGTGGTCACAAATTAACACGTAGTCATAGGTGATAAGATACTTGGGATTCACATACCATGTGACGGGGAATGGACCGGGTGCATTTAGACGTCGGGTTTGTATTAATCTATAAGGAAAGTACTCGTGATATTCCAGTTTGTAGCTCACAGGTACTCGATAAACAACGCTGATCTGGTTTGAGTGAAAGGCGAGACAAATAAATACATATTGGTCAAATTGGAGTTCGACCATCGAGGTTAAAGTAAATTTCTCGTGGGTGCAACTTTGTTCACCAGAATACAGAATCGAGTGAACACACACTCGTGATTTTATGAGAAAACATCTTTCTTTCAATATATGCATTAGATATTCTACAATCTTAGACATTTTTAAAGCAGATTGATAAACGTGCAAAGATATATGTCATTGCTTGGCAATATTCTTTTCAATAAGATTCTGAGGTCCGTTTTATAGGGTAATTTAAAAATTCAATGTAGTATTTAAAAATCCACAACAAGTCTGTAATTATGATAAAATAAATCACAATTAACAAAAGAAAATGAAAAAAGGCATTATAACCAATGAGGGCGTACCAAAATGCCTACAATATCCGATAGAGATATCCTGGATTGACCTTGGATCATGACCTTGAGTGAGAGTTCGGGGCGTGACCTTGACCTGTGGAGGTCACAGGCCCTCCACGTGCGATGTAGGGGGGCGGGGTGGGGGGTACAAGATGGGGGTACCATGTGTGTGTGTGGTGGGGGGAGGGGGGGGGGGAGTATGTGATCGGGGTGCCATGTGTATGTGTGGTTGGGAGGGGGAGGGGGGAGTATGTGATAGGGGTACCATGTTGGGGCACACGTCATGCTTCACTAGTCTCACCATCATCTCTCTCACGTGAATGAAGTCGGCTGTTTCCCCCAAGCCCGGTGCCTTATGGTTGTTCTGTTTCCATGTTTAAAACAGAATTAGCCTCATTCACACAAACGAAACAGTAGTTTGGAGCTTCCTTCAAACATTCGGCCACATGCGATTGGTGACTGCACCTATGTGTTTTCCACGTTTTCAGATTCACTTTGTGGCAGCAAATTCCACTTGGTTTCTATAGATATATATCGGCTATTAATGTCGATATGTATGTTTGTGTTGATAAAATCACCAACATGGTTGCCCGGCGGGGAGTTACCTTGTCTCTATGGACATATATCGGTAACTTATGTCGATATGTATGATTGTTTTGATAGAATCACCAACATGGTTGCCTGGCAGGGAGTTACCTTGTCCATAAAGACATATATATGTATCGGTAACTTATGGCGATATGTTTGTTTGTGTTGATAGAATCACCAACATGGTTGCCCGGCACGGAGTTACCTTGTCTATAAAGACATATATCGGTAACTTATGTTGATATGTTTGGTGGTGTTGACAGAATCACCAACATGGTTGCCCGGTGGGGAGTTACCTTGTCTATAAAGACATATATCGGTAACTAATGTTGATATGTTTGTTTGTGTTGACAGAATCACCAACATGGCTGCCGGGCGGGGAGTTACCTTGTCTCTATAGACATATATCGGTAACTAATGTTGACATGTTTGTTTATGTTGACAGAATCACCAACATGGTTGCCCGGTGGGGAGTTACCTTGTCACTAAAGACATATATCGGTAACTAATGTTGATATGTTTGTTTATGTTGACAGAATCACCAACATGGCTGCCGGGCGGGGAGTTACCTTGTCTATATGGACATATATCGGTAACTAATGTTGATATGTTTATTTGTGTTGACAGAATCACCAACATGGTTGCCGGGTGGGGAGTTACCTTGTCTATAAAGACATATATCGGTAACTAATGACGATATATTTGTTTGTGTTGATAGAATCACCAACATGGTTGCCCGGCGAGGAGTAACCTTGTCTATAAAGACATATATCAGTAACTTATGGAGATATGTTTGTTTATGTTGACAGAATCACCAACATGGCTGCCGGGCGGGGAGTTACCTTGTCTCTATGGACATATATCGGTAACTAATGTTGATATGTTTGTTTATGTTGACAGAATCACCAACATGGTTGCCCGGCGACGAGTTACCTTGTCTATAAAGACATATATCGGTAACTAATGACGATATATTTGTTTGTGTTGATAGAATCACCAACATGGTTGCCCGGCGAGGAGTAACCTTGTCTATAAAGACATATATCGGTAACTAATGTTGATATGTTTGTTTATGTTGACAGAATCACCAATAATGGCTACCCGGCGGGGAGTTACCTTGTCTATAAAGACATATATCGGTTACTAATGTTGATATGTTTGTTTGTGTTGACAGAATCACCAACATGGTTGCCTGGCGGGGAGTTACCTTGTCTATAAAGACATATATCGGTTACTAATGTTGATATGTTTGTTTGTGTTGACAGAATCACCAACATGGTTGCCCGGTGGGGAGTTACCTTGTCTATAAAGACATATATCGGTAACTAATGTTGATATGTTTGTTTATGTTGACAGAATCACCAACATGGCTGCCGGGCGGGGAGTTACCTTGTCTCTATGGACATATATCGGTAACTAATGTTGATATGTTTGTTTGTGTTGACAGAATCATCAACATGGCTGCCGGGCGGGGAGTTACCTTGTCTCTATGGACATATATCGGTAACTAATGTTGATATGTTTGTTTATGTTGACAGAATCACCAACATGGTTGCCGGGCGGGGAGTTACCTTGTCTCTATGGACATATATCGGTAACTAATGTTGATATGTTTGTTTGTGTTGACAGAATCACCAACATGGTTGCCGGGCGGGGAGTTACCTTGTCTCTATGGACATATATCGGTAACTAATGTTGATATGTTTGTTTATGTTGACAGAATCACCAACATGGTTGCCGGGCGGGGAGTTACCTTGTCTCTATGGACATATATCGGTAACTAATGTTGATATGTTTGTTTGTGTTGACAGAATCACCAACATGGTTGCCGGGCGGGGAGTTACCTGGCCGGATGACGGTGAACGTGACGACGCCAGGGGCGCTGATGGTTCAGTGTCAGGCTCGGGGACGCCCGCTGCCCCGCGTCCGCTGGTACCTGGACGACACCTCTGTGAACGACTTGGACGGCCTCTTCACTGTAAGTACTGCTATATATAACACTGTAATAACCAGCGTAACTGTGTAAAATACACTGTATAAATTATCACGAAATCATAGTAAAATTTGGTAAGGGTGATAAAGCATGATGCGAAAGTCTTATGAATGAAAGAATTTCCATTTTTTTATTGTCTGACAAGGTAATCAAAATCGAAAATCCTATTTCAGTCTTTATTGCAAGCTATTTTTTTGTAGCAGGAACGTAATGACATATCACAATATTGAATACATAATTTAAAATTTACTATGACTACAGCTGAATTTTGTTTGGAGGGGGGGGGGGGGATGCATCGCGCTTGGTATTGGAAAACATGTAACAACATTAAGAAAATGCACCCCTGAAACTGTAAGTATATCGATGTTGGTGTGAATGATTGCTGATAGTTCCGCTGTTTGCCGCCAGGTGGAGACGGAGCACGTTGCCATAGATACGTACAGCTTCCTGGTGACGTCGACGCTGTACTGGCGGGGGCGCGGGCGGGACCGGCTGGACCGGTTACGTCGCTCCGATACCGGCCGCTACCAGTGTCAGTTCACCAACGACCACGGGGAGGTTCACTCCGACATGATGCTCACTGTCCAGTGTACGTACTCACTTTGTTATCCATCGTCTAGGCCACAGAGTGATTGCTAGTTCTGCCATCATCCACAAGGAAATTGTAAGATAGCGCCAGGGTGGCTCCTTAAGTGGGGTGGTTCCTTAAGCGGGGTGTCCCCTTCAGCGGGTGTCCCCTTCAGCGGGATTCCCCTTAAGCAGGGTCCACCCTTAAGCAGGGTCTACCCTTAAGCGGGGTGTCCCCTTAAGTCCGTAAGCGTAAGTCCGTAAGCGGGGTTTTACTAAATATACATATATATTTATAGTTTTTTTTGTTTTCTTTTGAATTTATATATATTTATATATATAAATATATTTGGTTTATATAACATATATATAATACGCTATATTGTGTGTTGACAGACATGCCGGTGCTGAACGTGACCTCGGACAAGGTGGCCACCGACATGAACCAGAGCGCCGTCCTCTCCTGCTCGTCCCACGCCGTCCCCGCGCCCAGGTTCACCTGGTACAACCGCACCTCCCTGCTGGTACCCAGCGCGCGAGTCGCCATGAGCACGGAGAATGTGCCCGGCGAGTTCCCCTACAAAGCCACCCTCAACATCTCTGACGTCACGTCCGATGACCTTGGAGAGTACAAGTGTGTCGGGGTCAATGACCTGGGGTTCGCCGAGAAGTACATATTCCTGACAGTGAAAAGTAAGTGCGATCGTTTGTTTCTGTAAATAAATCATATATTCAGGTGTAGATTATATTTTCGGGTAAGAAAATCACACATGAAGTAATAATGATAATGATGATGATAATGATAATAATAATGGTAATTATGATAATAATAATAATAATAATAATAATAATAATAATAATTATTATTATTATTATTATTATTATTATTAGTAGTAGTAGTAGTAGTAGTAATATTGATATCAATAATAATATTATATCAATAATAATAATGATAATAATAATATTTATGATAATAATTATGATTATTATTATTATTATTGTTATTATCATTTGCGAATATTTCACAAAACCAACAAGCACCAGTATAATTTTGAAGTAGATATTTTTAATGATACTTTAGAGTTGGTTCAGATAAAGTTTGTTGACACAGCGTTACCGTATGATATTTGGCCTTCATCAGTTGTCAATAATAGATAAATGATAATAGATAAATGATAATAGTAATTAATGAAATGATAATAGCAATTGCCTCGTCAATAACACACACAAAAATCAATAAGGCAATTATAAGCAAATTAACAAGAATTTAAATTTGATATATTATAGACGAGGCTGAATTGGCTCTACCTTTCAAAAAAAGAATAGGTTTAGATTTGGACTGGTGTGAGTGTATTGTACTTGGCGTACCTGCAGCCACGCCGGACGCGCCGACTAACCTGCAGGTGGCGAGCAGGACGTGGGAGTCGGTGGAACTCTCGTGGTCGGAGGGATTTGACGGCGGCTACAGACCCACCTACTTCGTCTTCTACACCTCGGCCAGACACAACAACACCAGGGTCAAGGTCGTCCCCACCAACAACAGGTTCAACGTCACAGGTACGTCACCATGGCAAGGTCAAGGTCGGAGGCGGGGTGGTGGAATCAAATCAGCTTTAGGCCCGGCGTCCACTGAGCTCCAAATCGTTTTACGATATGCTTTATGATGTACCCCAAACCTGAATACAATGTATGCCGATGTTTCTAGTCTAAACGTTTGTGTAAGATAAAGAAAGAAATTGATGAGTGTTTGGTCTGTGTCCCCATTCGCCATCGAGTCTGGAGCGTGGAGTAATATTAGGAAACGTCTTTACTGTGGACGAAATCGACGACTGACCGAGAACGAGAATCGTTTCGTCTACAGTCAGGACGTTTGCTTATTATCATATACCTTAAATCGATGAAAAAACGACATTTTAATGACTTATGAAGTCACTCTCACAGTGGGCACGAACATAATTCATACTACACCCCTAACAGCGGGCAGTATTTCACAGACATTTGGACACAGGTATATAATAATATCACCGAGGCGATAGCCGGGTGAATATTTTCATTTTGAAGCGCCCCAAACAAGATGGTGAATGTGGATTCACACCGAACACGAATATGTTTCTCATTTTATCTTAGCCTGCAAATACCTATCTGTTTAATGCCCATTGAGTATGAGTTGCTGTACTCGCAAGCCTGTTGAGTACGTGTTCTTCATGGTAAGCCTATCGTCGAAGGTGGCCTTGTAGTACCGCAAAATGCCACTAGGTGGCAGTCAGACTGCTTAGTTACAGTCATATCCGCCAGGTGTCGTGAGAGTGACACTTAGTGTA
This sequence comes from Alentia gelatinosa, assembly GCA_950022655.1. NCBI lineage: Eukaryota > Metazoa > Annelida > Polychaeta > Phyllodocida > Polynoidae > Alentia > Alentia gelatinosa. The sequence goes on from OX465593.1 coordinate 10,470,824, forward strand.
GATATGTCTCACTAGGTGGCAGGACTGAGGCCGTTCTATGTACGCTGTTTCCCGGGTTATCCACCAGGGGGCTCTGTGGAGATATGTTAGTTGGGCGTACACAGGCGAGAACCAGCCAAGTTCTATGGTGACTGTATCCATGTGTCTTTTTTCTGAATTCATTAATTATTCGATTTGAGACTATTGTATTCCTGATTCTATCCCTATTGTTGTTATTGGTAAAAATTGTTTATCATATACCATTGGTTAACCTAAGCCTTTATCATAGATTATTACAAACTTACTAAGTATCACCTTATAACAGAATGAAATTCATGACGCTGCATATTAAGAAGAAGTTATCGTTCATATTGATTTATATGAATTATAGTGTTTCAATATTCAGTTTTGAATCATGTTGTTTGAAATTTTTGTTAACATTTGCTGTTCCAGGCTTGTACCCATCGTTAACCTACACGTTTAAAGTGTTCGGCGAGAACCAGCTCGGTGGAGGAGAGTACTCGGCGAACATCTCGACAGTCACCGACGGTAAGTCCGTCAATGTCATTATAAGTCCGTCAATGTCATTATAAGTCCGTCAATGTCATTATAAGTCCGTCAATGTCATTATAAGTCCGTCAATGTCATTATAAGTCCGTCAATGTCATTATAAGTCTGTCAATGTCATTATAAGTCTGTCAATGTCATTATAAGTCTGTCAATGTCATTATAAGTCTGTCAATGTCATTATGAGTCTGTCAATGTCATTATGAGTCCGTCAATGTCATTATAAGTCCGTCAATGTCATTATAAGTCTGCCAATGTCATTATAAGTCTGTCAATGTCATTATAAGTCTGTCAATGTCATTATAAGTCTGTCAATGTTATTATAAGTCCGCCAATGTTAACTTATTGTTCATCTTACTCAAAGACCCCATTGAGAAAGTATGTGGACTCAGTAAACCACGACCCATTAAATATAAAACCTGTCAGGTACCATAACCGGGAGTACATGGGAAAAACATCAGGGGGCGCCACTCTCTCCTGCACTACAGTCAATACAAAGACTACGTGTGGATACCACAGTCCCATAGTATACGTGGTGTGTCAGTAAATCCACTTACATCCACTCATCCTTATTATTATCATTATCATCACTATTATCATTGCTTTTATCATTATCATAAATTCTCTTATCGTCTGCAGCCCACCCTATTGAGCCCCCGACGGAGGTCTTCTACCACCTGGTGAAGCGAACCCTCACCTTCCGGTCTCCCAGCACCAACTACTGCGTGCGCATCGAGATCTTTGACGGCGCCACCTGGCGGGATTACGCCGAGTGCGCGCCCCCTAGCGGCTCGGTGAAGATCCGGGAAGGCGTTCCCGTCTCTGACGTCAGAATCGCCCTGTGTCTGCAGCGACGTAAGGAGATCTGCAGCGACAAGACCAAGGCCTTCCCAGGTGAGCCCCGCGCTTATTTACAGTTTTATTAAAAACAAATTGAAAGTAATTACGACAAGACCAAGGCCTTCCCAGGTGGGACCCACGCTCATTTACAGTTTTATTAAAACAAATTAAAAGGAATTACGACAAGAACAAGGCCTTCCCAGGTGAGCCCCGCGCTTATTTACAGTTTTATTAAAACAAATTAAAAGGAATTACGACAAGAACAAGACCTTCCCAGGTGGGTCCCACGCTTATTTACAGTTTTATTAAAGGCAAATGCGGGTAGGTATCGCAGTGCCTTCTGTGTTTATACTCAGAACTAGATTTGATACTGGTGCTGCCATCTGGTTTCACGAAAATATAGCAGTTTCCCATAGACTCCAATAGTTAAGCACTTACCTTCTTCAGATGGCCTTCCCATCGACGTTAACACCATGGCATAATATTTTCTTTAGCATTTTTTATTTGTATATGTTCTCAACTATCAGAATCCAGAATTATTTGAAGATAGCAATAGAACATCAGTGTCATCTAGTCACGAAGTCACAATATTGCAGTTTCCCATAGACAGCAATAGTTAAGCACTTATCTTTTCAGATGGCTTCCCATAGAAGTTAGCATGGTGACATCCCCTTTTTTTACATTGTCTATTTGCTGATATATGAGACTTATATTATCCACAGTTATTTTAAAAAATCAATAGAATTTAGAAATCACCCAACTACCAGCATTTATCTGTGATCTAGGATAGGGCTCTGTGAGCATTAAACCATGCCACTTACACGAGAGGGCGCCACCGCCGGCTAGCCACAAACTGTTGCTGCTACCAACGAGTATGGAGTATTTCTCTTTATCCTACCCCTAATATAAAATCCCATAGGCTTAACATTGGGTTTCCGTATGCCACGCTGTCTGGCATACGGAGTTTTATATGCCACTAGTGGCATACAGAATCGTTATCATGTAATATTCCAAAATCGAGGAGATGGGGTAGGATAAAATCAAAACCTGATTCGTTTTAATCTTGTCCATCGCATTCCACTCCTGAAGTTTTGGCTCCGGACTTCACTCGGCTTCGCCTCATGAAGTCACTTTGCCAAACTCCAGTCGTGGAAAACGGTGGACAAGATTAAACCTCATCCAGTTTTACGATAATACTCGTTGCAGCTACCATTGGATATAAAATGAAATATTCTATCCTTGTAGCTTCTGCTGATGGTAGGTCGTTTTAGGTTGTTAGAATCTGGACTAACAGATGTCCCTTATAAATATCAACAACCATTGCGTTGGTAGACTGTCTATGATGTGATATCATTCACAAGTCAGAGTGGAAGCACATGTAGATCAGTCCCGTAGGATTTGTTATCTATACATGTATTTGATTTGGTCAAGGTGTGGGGGAGACGGGGTGGGTTTGTGATGTATCATAGTCAAGTGTCATTCTGTTAAGTTGATATAACTGGAGGTGTGATGCCATACTACAATGATATAAATGTACGGTATGTACTGCGCTGGTACGCGACAAGACCGGATGTGGGTCAAGTGTCGTCTGCTTACAGTTCCACTCTCCATCCCCGAATATCGCCCACTTAAGTTATCTATCCTTTCCCCGCGTTGTCAGCGTCCTTACACTCTCCAATCCATCTCCATTCACTGATATGTATGGACCACTCTCCAAGCAGTTTCTATGGTGGTACTATTGTATTGGGAGAAACTAAATCTCTGTTGTCAACTAGTACGAATATTGGCCCGGGCTTCTTCGGTTGACGGATTTTCTCTATTGTTCCCCATTGAAACTTGAACTTCCTGATGAGAAATAGGGCCTGCATTTGACAACTGATAGCACTCGATAGTTATGCCATTTTCTTTAGCACTATCTTTAACAAAATGTGAAAAAAATGTAGTTACACCTATTATAAAGTGTCTTCCCATTCCTGTATTTTATATCCTAGGTGAAATAGATAATTTAGTTTGTAGCACTCACTGATCTAAATATATGAACGAAAGTATACATATTCAATCCAGGCACTTTTATCATTATATCGCCAAATATAGAACAGAAAATACTGGAGGATAACATCTTTCCTGCTTGCCTCACTCACACAGTGACATATGGTCGTCAGTGGCCGGTGTCTTAGTAACCCAGGTGTCAACAAGCGCTATATTGTCTGCCCACAAGGTCACCCACTGTCCTTGACCCCGACACCCGACCTCAGTCACGTGACACGTCACCGACAGACAACGTCTGTGCGCATGTTTGTTTTTGGAGAGCGGACGAAACTTTACGCTCAGTGTTTTTCTCTCTCACTCCGGGGGGCGTACAAAGATAAGGGAATGTCGAGGTTGAACTAGAACAACTATACCTTGTTTTTTTTTAGATCTGTTTTTATTTTCTATAGTTTTTTTTTCAGTCGTAAGAGATAGATATTCTGCAGTAGTTATAAAATTGATAGGTTTCAAAACATGTTTCCATGTTTCTCCGGAATAAATACAAAATATTGACTGGTTCCAGATACAATCGGTTGTATGCTCCAAGGAGTTGACGCGTAGTAATATCAGAGTGGATGCGAGGATATTGTGCAGAGTCAACTCCGACGAGCATACAGCCGCTTTTATCCGGAACCAGTCTATCCCGTATTTATTATCCACCTTTTCCTGACAAGTGGCATACCGATATTAGTTCATTTAGGGACGCACTATCTTTTCATATGCATTATTTTTCCGTATGCACCAGCTTTTGCATCCCGGAGCACACAACATAACTGTGTGCTCCGGGTATGGTGATGCACACTCCCTATGTGTTTTCTGTTGACATTTCCATTAGGTGGATAGTAAATGTCATGTGGCAATTCATAATATATCCAGTATAGAGCAGTCGCAATAGGCTAATTCATTTATGTACCACCAGGTGGCTACATGTGTTTCCAGGTCCATGTGTATTCTTTTCTCGTAATTCCCTACAGTTAGAATCAAAACTAAGATATAAACAAGAAATTCTCTCTTGGCATCTGAATTGACTGGTATGTTATGTAATAATTTACCCGTCTCTTACTTTATTTCCCCATCTATATGTCTCTTGACTGCCATCGTTTAGCCATTTTCTGAAAGCGTTGGGGCTATTTCCTTAAATATGCACTCCAAATGTGGAAATGATTTAGTCCCGACCCGCCCACCCGGACGTAACACCTCGGTGCCCCCCGCGAGGTACAATGAGCACGCAGGTAAGGGGTCAGGTGGGCTTCTGAAGTGAGACTCGAATTAATTCTCAACGAGGGCCGAGAACTTCCCAAAATGTTGTGGTGGAAATTGTGTCAAGGGAGGAAGTAAGGAGAGTGTGGCCATATCAACCTGTAGACACATACCGGAGAATGAATCATGCTACATACATGCACACACACACGCTCCATGATCTTAGGAGAATTACAGAGGGCGAGAATTGTAAATACAGTTTGTGAGCAGTAAACGGTTTGCAAACACTCACAGAAATCCCTTATTTGTCGCCATTAAACCCTAGACTTTTACGAGTCTTTGGAGAATCAGGGAGAGAAGCCTCAGAACTATCCTGGCCCTTTAGCACATGCTCCAAGCTCCAAGGCCCAAGCCCCAAGCCTTCACCTGGGCTTGGGTTGTGGTATAGTCTTGCTCAAGTCATTGATTATGAACATTCATGATTAAACCAAATTAAGATAAATTATGTTGCAGTGTAACTTGTCCATGAATCAAAGACTTGTCCATTAGGAATGAAACCTCCTGTAGATTGCAACCAAAGCACTGCCGGTAACCCTGCCTGTATCGAGGAGAGGAGGGGTAGCGTAGGTGGAGGGATTAATAAGGAACTGCATCGAGATCCATAGCCACTGACAATATACCATGAGTTTTGGTTGCGGAGTAATCTCAAGAGGCAAAGCCGAGTGAGATTATGTAGCAAACCAAAATTGATTGGCATATTATCAGTGGCTATGGATCGAGTGCGGTTCAGATTTTATCTCACCCCTATCACTGACTATTTGGCTTAAATGTGTGACATCATCCCCTATTGAGTATTTTTCAACAATACTCCACGGGCGTTGAGTACGAGTTTCCAATGTTAAGTCTATAGGGAAAAAATACCAGGGGTGAGATAAAGAAGGGACTGTGGCCAGTCTAGTTGTGGCCCAGGGGGGAACAGGGTTGTAGGAGTGGGAGGGAGGGCTAAGGAGGGGAATGGGGGTTGAGGTGTGGAGGGGGGGGGGGGGGGAGCAAACTCCCGACTAATCTTTGTCCACAGTTACATACATCTCCTAACTCCATCCTAAGTCCCTTTTTGTTGAACTTTAAACATATTTTTCTAGCTTTCCCATGGTGTTCCCTTTTCTCCAACTGCCTCCGAAATGTCACTCTGGCTTAGAGCTGCCTTGCCATCCGGACATGTTCCGATCTGTTGTGGTGGTATTTGGTTTGTTTACGTTGGTAAATTGAATTTGCTCCAAGCTAAATGTCAGCAGGAGAAGATTGTCGTCTGCATCCATGCATGAAGGGTTTTCTTAACTGGGTTGAATAAGGGTGCCCACCAAAGTGTACTCACAGGACCAAAGTCAAGGCAGCTTCTTTGGTGAAAAAATGATACTGGGACTATCAAAAGGTTAACCAACGTGAACGAGTATCAAATATAGAGATACTTATTTGGGGTGATGTGATTCCACTCTGAAAGTAACTAATATTTCATCTTATTATAGAACTAATTATGAAAAATAGTTTTAAAGATAATACCACAAATCAATCAGATCTGATTTGGAATGTCTTAATTCCAAAGAGATTTAGAAAAAACTCTTTTTTTAAATGCAAAAGGGAAATGGGATATCATATTACGTATCTCATACCGTGATTCCAATCTGGAAGTATAATATATAAGTAACTCGTATGTCATCTTATCATAGAAATCATTAGAAAAAAATAGTTAAAAATACCAAAAATTGATAAGATTACTTTAAAAATTACTTTATTCCAAAGACATAAGAATAAACTATTTGCTAATACAAAAGGGCAATGGGATATGAAGATAAAATGTTATAAAAACCTTTTGATTTGTGTCCCTATATTTTCGGAAGGTCTTACAGTTCTATTCTTGAAATAACCAATCAAGTCCTAGCATATTTAGTTTGAAGTACGCAATATGGACATTGATAACCACAACACTGAAACAAAACTATCAATACATGTTTATAGATGTACTTACGTATACATACCTTGCTTACATAACTTACTATTGCAGTGGTGCTTGAAATTCCTGTCTTACCTACATGACTAACGTATGGCCACGTTACACCAGGGCCTGTGATAATAATTATAACGGCTCATTCTGTCTCTGACCGGGGCTGGGTGTGTGGGCGACTGTACACTTAGACTTGCCCATGTCTTTGATTATGAACAGTCATTAAATTATTAATTGAAATCAGAATAAAGTTAATTATAGTATGTATCCTTCTCTGACTGGCCCATGAATCAAAGACTTGTCCACTATGAACAGAATCTCCTGTTTATGGCCCCAAGTCGCTCCCTGTAACCCTACACTTCCTCCTGCCCCTCCCCTCCTCCAGCTCCCTGGCCGCCTGTGTTGTCATAGCAATAAATTTCACCTGCTTCTAACTTGACATCAAAGTGAGAGGGTATCAATCTCCCATCAGATATCTGAGCAATAGCCGGGATATCTGTATGGAGAGTGTTGGGAATACTGGTGCTATACAGCGCCAGAAATCGGACACCATTACCGATTGTACCAGTCCCTGTGTCCCAGCAAGGAGGGTAGCCATAAGATGCAGGGACTGGAGCCAGTCTACTGTACACTCTCAGTTGACACAAAAGATCAGGAGCAGAAAGAATCGCTGTATAAAAGACGTCGGTAAACCTCCGTGTGTCGACAAGCATCGTTCACCGATCGCTCATTAGCATTATAGAAACGTAGAACCGCTCCCGGAACAGAGCATTTAAATAAAAGAGATTATGCTATGATTTGTGCCATAGAAGTTCTGAAACGAAATGGGTTGAGTTACTGAAAATGATGTTTCTAAATTCTTAGATAACTGTTACCAGTGGGTCTAAATTTTTTTTTACTGAAAGTGAGCCAGAAGGAGAATATTTCATTTTTGGTCTTGATAGATGTATCATGTTTGATTGATACCGTTACTAAAAATCTCAGGAATGTATAGATATATCAGGAAGCCGATTGAAACCAGTGAAATTGGTCACTAACGGTGTTCTCCTTCTGATTTATTGCCATGTGTGATACAGAACATGAGGAGAAATATCCTACGATGATATTGTACTTAAGTCTTGTGTGACAAAAAAAGAAAAGTTATAGAAAAAGAAGTTTATATCTCAAGATTTTGGTTATGAACTGTTGCTTCATTTTTGGGATATTGCTTTCTTACTGAAAAGCTCATCGATTCATATATAGTGGCAAGGAAAGGGCCATTGAATATCGATGATGATGATGATTATTATTATTTTTTATATTATTATTATTATTATCCATCGTATACAAAGACCCATTGCATATGTATGGGGATTCAGTAAACCACGACCCATTGTTAAAAACCTGTCAAATACCATAACTGTGGTATACGGATTCAAATCTGTGGTATACGGACTCAATCCTGTGGTATACAGACTCAAAGCCATGGTATAAGGAGAAATATTCCCTTTGTACTATAGAGCAAAGAAATAGTCTTTATTGTTGTACCCTTTAATATGGAAATCACTAGGTTAGATTTACTCGAGAAGATGGATAAACGATGGTTTTGTGGAAGTCGCAGTTAGTCGAAGATGATTGAAAGTTGGACAAAGTAAAGAAGCCGAGGCGACGTCTGTTCCCTAAACAAATAAATAAATAAATTAATGGTGGACAAAGAGATATCCGCTTTACTATAGACACCGCGTGGCGCCCCCGCGTGGATAACGAGAGAACTAAGCCTTGATAATTGGCGGTTCCTCTTCACTTCAAAACGAGGCCCGTTGTAAACTTACGTCATGGTGAAGTGTGAAGGCGGGTGGGGAGGTCGTGCAGTGAAAGGCAGGCCTATATAGGCGCCTATCGGGGCGATATACGCGCCTATATTTAGGCGGGTTTATTGCAGGCAGCACTCAGCAACAGATGGACCCCCAGCATCCATTCTTTGTCCATTAAAATGCGGGAAATATCCTCAAAGGTGAGGAGTTTTTACGTCGTAGCTAACGCCTCGTATTTTCCCCCATATAATTAACATTGGGAAGTCTTACTCAACGCTTATGGAGTATTTAGAAAAAGATACTCCGTGAGGGAATCGTATCATAAATGTTGGTAATTTAGTCAAGGCAAAGGGTGAGGTCAATTCAGAAAGCTATTCAAGTTTACTGTCAGAGCTATAGAGGAATAGGTTTCCTGTATAGTAACTATAGTAGAAACGAGTATAAAGACTCGGTGGTCGAAGGTAGCCAGTAGATGCAGGGAACTACAGTGTGAAACTGGAGGTTGGATGATTTGAACAAGAGATTTGCAAAATTTATACCAGTTGGCAATACTATCGGAATGCCAGAAGCCTGGGGCCGTATGGGCCATGTGCGAATTCTCATTGGAAAATAATGCAATGCTAATTATATTTTAATCTAATTACAATATTATGACATGGTTTTTAAAGAGACTTCCCACAAACTACACTCATATCTCAGTACTCACACACACATCCACACTCACACCACACACTCATAGCCTACCCACACACTCCTTCCCAAATCTCACACTCACACCCACCTCCACACTCACACACTCTTATCCTATCCACACGCTCCTTCCCAAATCTCACACTCACACCACACATCCACACTCACACACTCTTATCCTACCCACACGCTCCTTCCCAAATCTCACACTCACACCCACATCCACACTCACACACTCTTATCCTACCCACACGCTCCTTCCCAAATCTCACACTCACACCCACATCCACACTCACACACTCATATCCTATCCACACACTCCTTCCCAAATCTCACACTCACACCCACATCCACACTCACACACTCTTATCCTACCCACACTCTCCTTCCCAAATCTCACACTCACACCCACATCCACACTCACACACTCATATCCTACCCACACTCTCCTTCCCAAATCTCACACTCACACCCACATCCACACTCACACACTCATAGCCTACCTTCTTCCCACCTTTCAGACACCTACCTTCACACCCACACACAGCTAATGGGCTAAAAAGATACAATGTAACATTCGATCGCTGTGCACAATGCCTGTGCTTTAACTGAATCAAAGGAAGCACAATAGTGATGGGTCCATATGTCCAATTTTCCCAGTGGGCTGGCATGCCCTACCTCTACCCCCTGCCAAGTTGTGTTGACAGCCTAGCCACCCCCAGTGAGGTCAAAAATGAACAGAAAAGAGTTTAATTGTAGCTGAACAACAAGTGCCCTTCGCGATGCCCTTGGATGTTGATGAAAGAGTATTGAATGGGTTGAGAATGGCGGATGGTGGGTGGGTGGGTGGGGGACCACGTGACATTCACCTGTCTATAAACACACCACACAGGGATGAAGCATATCTAAAACCACGCTAAGATTCACAAAATACCCCAGCAGCCGACTTTTTATTTTCCCGCGTCTTTCATCTGTTTGTTGGGTCGTTGTCTGCGCTCAGATTAGAAGCGATTTGCAACGCGCTGACAATGTGAGGATCAAGGTCACCACTAGGGGGCAGTGTTAGTGACCGGAAGGGGGACAAGAGGCGCCCCCTGGTGAGGGGAGAGACACCTGGTGAGAGACGGGGCAATTACACACGGGTGGCCATTTTGGGCCTCTTTAAGATTGATTCAAAGGGGAATCCCCCCCCCCCTTTGTAAAGAGGGTTATATACAGGTGAGACCTGACCAAGATTTCTACAACTCTGTAATAAGAAATAACATGGGATCTGCACATGGAAACTAAGGTTAAAATCTCCCCATGGCTTCTGAAGGTAAAATGATTCCTGGCTATACTGTAGACTGGGTAATGGATTACAAGAACTAGATAAAATGTATGTAGGGAAAATACCCTTGGTAACAACAGTGCTAGTATATGGCAAGTCATCCCCCCCCCCCCCCCAAAAAAAAAAAAAAACCCTAAAATTGAATAGATAAATAGAAAAGATGAAATATGTAAATATATTTGATCCCAAATTAATTTCACATACCCGAAACCACATGTAGACTTTTAAATATTAAAGTATTTCTAATTCAAGTCGAGATATCTCAAATTTTGAATAACGAGTAGAAAGGCTTGCCATAGCAGGACAGGCTCAATATAAAACACAAAATGAAACAACTGAGTTGACCTGACTTGGCTGCCTGTTACCTGTATACGGAGTTCACGGAATGCCTGACGTGTAGATCAGCCTGTTTAGTCGTCTGCTTAAGTCACTCATAATAATATGGCGGGAGGAGTCAGTATAAAAAACAACAGGAATTGTATAGAATGTTGGTCACAAAAAGTAAATGTTAAAGGTCGTGAGAAAGCAACGGTAAGCGTGAATATATGAGTATTTCATATGACAAGACAATAGGACATGATATTCATGTGGGTCCACTTTGTATGGGGAGAAAATGGAAATGCAATGTGCATGTGTTTGCTATTCAGATGATAGGTGGAGTTACCGCATTTCTGTTTCATCCCAGATTTGAAGGGACTTCATTGTACTGAAATATGTCTACTGAGTGTATTTCACAGCTATATTTTCTATTTATATACCTATATGTATGTATATGTATATACCTTGTTGTGGAGTGTAGACCAAGTTATTTTCATCGGGTGGGTTTCTGATTTTTTCTCACCTCGTATAACATTATTGATTAATGAATTATACCACCTAATTAGCCATTGAATATTGGGAACACTACTTTCACGGCCGTGGAGTATGAGTTCCTAACGTTAATCCTATGGAGAAAAATACCGTGGTGAAATAAAACTTCATACTTTAGCTTAGCTATATAGCAATATTTCCGCCAGTAAATCTCCACCTTTTCCTTATCCTCAGCATTATTAGCTTCCCCATTTCGGTGCATTATTATCTTCCGCATTTCGGTGCACAATCTTACATCAAAGATACCCCCACCACAACAGGTGCCCTATCAGTAGTTCAGATTCCACTGAGGTCAATAGATAACAACCACCTGTGCCCACCTGGATATAAACACCCCGCCCTCCCCCTCCGGGAAATGCACGCCCTGCCCAGCTGTCAGCGCGCAGACTCAGAGCGGGCGACGCGGGCACTCAACACGGCAGACTCGGGGAAAGTCGTCTGCCTGTCTCTCTCGTCAAATTTCTGGATTTTACGCGGTTTTCCGTTCTCACCAGCGTCCAACTGCACCATAGACAGCAGCCATGTCTCTCCAACTGGACGGTAGGTGGAGTTGTGGGTTGGTTTGGGGAAATTTGGATTGTTTTGAGCTGTGTGTTGTCTTTAAAGTGGCAGCACATGGAAGCCTAGGTTTCGCTCTGTTTCACAGCCACTGAATGAGGCTCCCGACCCATGTACCCATGTTTACCTATTTTCTTTAAATAACAACTTGAAACTAGCCATTTGGCTATGAAAATACCACGAAATAAGCAATGATATTTCATTATTCATGCTTAACCTATACTGCTACCGTTCTATAGATACGTTGAATTGACTTAGGCTCATTGGTAATTATTCTATCAATTTATTTTGAAAAAGTAGGTGTAGACTCGCACCCATTGGGAGCCCCACCAGGCAGAGGTAAATGGTGTTGGAAGTGTCGAGGAGTTGTTTCCTTGGGACTTCTCCAGTAGAAGCCGCTGGTGTTCTAGATAGATGTCTTTGTCACTCACTGTAACCACGGTGAGTTCTTCCTTTACCACCACCACCACCACCACCTCCCTGTCCCCAAAAACTCCGCCCGGTCGCTGGGGTCACTCACCCGTGCAAAAAAGGTGCAGTAGAGCGTACCCAATGGTAGGTGACTGGGCCTGGGTTGTTGTTCAGATGCAGTAAGGGACTTGTGGGCCTGGTATAAAAGGTGTGTGTATGGGGAATGTATTGTAATTTGTCATCAGGGCATAGGGGTGGGTTAGTGGTGGTGGCTATGGGGCGAATGGTCCGTCGCGATTTGAGTGCATTCTCTGGACGTGTCACTTGGTGGGGTGGGGTGATGTCATTCTGGCGACGACTACTTGTCTACGTTTTATACAGGTGTGCTTTGGTATGGCCCAAATCTCAGGTGTCTTCAAATGCATTGCGCTGTTCTCGATAGTGTGTGACTTGCAGTTGTCGTGAAGTAGCGGACATTGTGGCTTCATATTGTATCATAGTAGAGCCATTATGATTCTACATGCTAAACAGAAACTTATTTCGTAAAACTGTCGATTTTGTAACATAGGAAATGTCAGTCAACCTACCTTGGTTATTTACTGCAGAACATTTTTTTTCGGCCGCCTAACCACACTAATCAAACGTTCTGAATCACATTTCACCTCTTTTACTATGAAATTATGGAAGCAATATCCGCTCTAAAATAAGTACCTGAATAGAAGCTATCAAATCTGTCATGTTGAACACGGCTGCGCTCTCTACATACGGCTACTGGGATCCATAGGTCTTCAGTTTTACCTCTTATTTCTTTAGAAAATGCTGTTGATATACATTTATCATTGATCAGGGGTAGTCTCCACATTCAGTGCTGCCACACATCAGAGGAAAATCTTAGAAATGTTAATATTTTTAAGGGTCAGGGAATTCCGGACCTATTCAGGGATAACTGAAATTAGGGGAAAATGGAATTTTCAGATTAACGCAGGAGCAACTTGTAAAGTCTAGAGGCCTAGGTTTATTTTTCAACATCATTACCCATTATCCCATTCTAAAAGGGACCCCATATTAAACTGTAGTCAGCTTAGGAATTTTTAACCAAAAGAAAATATACCGTAGTTATCAAGAGATGTTAGAAGCGAACGATAATTAAATGAATCCCCACAGGACATTATCTTTAATTGGTTTTCCTCCTAAAAGTGCTAAACTTTCTTGTGCAACACTCCTTCCTCAATCAGTGCCATTATGGTTGTGTGTGACTTAATGTGATGGTTTGAGTATCTTGTGTTGTTTAGAACATGTAATACCATTTAATCTGCAATTACAGGTATTTAAAGATAACAACTTACAGTAGTAAAAAACCCGACCAATTCTAATCCAGCCATAAGTGCAGTGCCAGCTTAACCCCCTGTTTCACCAGGCATAAAAACACCCACTCTCTAAATAAAAGCTACCTGTTTAGCTGGTATTAATTAGGTCAACGGTTAATAGGTGACAGCTGGCCCATAACGATAGAGCCTGGCGCCTTGGGCAAGTGTCACTGTCAGTGTCACCCCCTGAGGGTAGTGACAGTCACCGAGTAAACGACGTTTAATATTCACAGACCTCGCCCTTTAGTCGGGTTAATTTGGGAAGCAACGGAAACTGTGGTACTCAAATTGTCTTTTCTTTATCTGATAGTCTTCCTAAGACGTAAACTGTTCTGTTTTTCGCCATTATTTTCCTCACTGACGAATGCGTAGGGACTTGTATCTTGACAGTGTCATTTAACCGAGATAATAAAATGGGATTAATTATGGAAAAAAGGGGAAAATTAAAATAAAAACTCATACATAATAAACGTGCAACTGGAAATGCTAGTCGCAATAATATGTGTACAAATGACATTAACATAAGGTTATATTTAATACATTTCATTATTGAGTTACTGAATAGAAATTTGTCTATGAAGTATGAAGCAAAAAATTCCAACCAAAGCCTAAAAAAATACTGAATACAACCGTGTGAAATATTAACTAAGCACATCCTTTGACATTTGCAACTTTGGTATGATTAGTGAGTTTTCTATTGATATGAAATATATAAGAAATTAAACAGATGTGCATAATTCATGTGTACTATAAGAAGAGTGTTTGATGAGGTAATAATTAGTGACACACACTTGTGAATAGCTATGGACATCTGTGACCTGCGTGAGGGGGCAGGCAGTGTGAGCGAGCGTTTTCTGTCACACGCCACACTTAACACGTTAGATTAAAGTGAATAAAACTTAGCACATTTCACAATGAGGGAATCATTGGAAATTTCGACAATAAAGGCAACTGCTCATTTTTTTATATATTTTTTTGAATGGGTAATAATATAATAACAGCCTTTTTTCTTTCTATTTAAACCATTTCTGTAAGGTACAGTTCTCTCAGTGATTCCTGGGATAACTTGAATAAAACTTGAATTGAATAAAACTTAAAACACTTGAAAACCATAGAATTCTAGGAGTATGGGTCACTGTAAGAATTTGGGAATGTATTTGAGAATTCCATATAATACTTGCCGATCAAAAGTGTGTAGTACAATTCTTTCTGTCGTGGGCGGTCGGTTGTTTGGTGTGGCCTGTGACCCCCCGTGGTCAAAAAAAAGTTTCTGATTAAAATCCGAAAGAAAGATGAGGAAAAACTCATATCAGTCCTTGCCATAAGGAGAACGTCCATGTTAACGTATACTGATTAAAAACTTAATAAAATATCAAAAATGCTAGAACCTCGAGAAACTATATAAACATTTAGGAAAAATCCTGTATAAATGAATCTAATCTTTGCAATATGAAACAAAGGGGAATAATTCGCAGATTTGAGAATAGACAGGGTATGTATGAGGTGAGATGATGTGGCCTAGATTTCCATAATAAATGAGTCAAACTACTGCCGATTAATGTTCCGTAGTTCCGCGATGCTTTACCTGGTCCTCTGCCAAATCTATTTGTGTTTCTTCTCGCCCGCCTACACTCAGTAGGGGTTAGAGAGCCACTGGATACACCTCGTCTAACACGGCGTTATGAATCAGTAAGAGGACTGATTCATCACTGACAGAATACTGTTTATCAACCAGTCTGAGACCAGAGATGGCAGTTTTTTTCTTGTCCAAGGAAATCCTTGTTTTCAGTCTCAGTTTCTAAAATTGTATTTTCTTGTCTAAAACAAAGAGAGAATGAATAGGGTCTTATTCACACCAATAAACAGTGGTTAAAATCTCCCCACATACCGCAGCCCCATTCCATGGCCTATAACGATGTGTTGTCCATGTTTTCTCAAGTCTCTCTGAGGCATTTAATTCCACATGCACAATATATCCGTTTTTACCATGAGCCCAACTGACCTCCATGGACTTAGAATAGAAAATATGAATCAAACTCAGAATGGAAATGATGAGAATTTAACTGATTTCTTTAATTCATAATTGTTATTCAATTTAATGCTGGATATATAGACCTGGGAGTTACCGGCAGAGTTTTTTTGTTTTTTTATTGAACAACTCTATTTCTGGTCTATTTATAAGCCAGATCTTCCAATGGTAGTAGGTTAGGTTCTCAGCAGCAGGAATTTACCTGTAATGCCTATTCAGAAAGGTTTTTGATGGTTCTATCACGACTCTAAGGGTTACAATTTGCAGTACAGCATCATTGATTCGTGTCCAATGGAAAGCCAAGAAGGAGAAGTACTGGAATAGAAACCATGCCTCATTCAGAA
This sequence comes from Alentia gelatinosa, assembly GCA_950022655.1. NCBI lineage: Eukaryota > Metazoa > Annelida > Polychaeta > Phyllodocida > Polynoidae > Alentia > Alentia gelatinosa. The sequence goes on from OX465593.1 coordinate 10,486,829, forward strand.
ACGATAAAATATACATTTACCAGGTATGAAAGGGGTGGATATAGAACAGGTATACGGGTCAGGGAAAACGATTGATTCCCCATTCGCCTTATACATAGAGTTATAAGTAACTATTATAGGAGCCTTCGGTTATAGCCTGCCGTGCTATTAGGTTACCTGTTGGGCTTCTAAGATAAACTTGCACGCTATATTCCAATGAGGAGTCAATATTTATGTTGTAGCTGCACGTGTATACTCACATGCAAAGTGGTGCAAACTGTGCAGGGCGAGTGGACAGGTCAAGGGTCAAGGTCAGACTAAAACTACTCCTATCATCGCCCATTTATATTATATAGGAAACCTATGAAAGTTAAGTGTCAGAGCTCGTATCCCATCGAGTTTGAATTGCGTAGTAATTCACGAGGTGAAGCTGCGTGAATTACGTAGCGATTCAAAGGAGATCGAGCTCTGACCGTAACCTTGAATAGGTTTCTGAATTTATCTCACCCTTCACATTGACTAATGGGCTCATATTTGAAACATAATCTTCCATTGGATATTTTCCCTAAATATCTCATGGGCGTTGGATACGAGTTCCCAATGTTAAATCTATGGTGAAAAATACCAGGGGTGAGATCAAAGATCAGAAGGTGGAGAAAGTGAGGCATGTAGAGACAAGTTATCAAATGAAATTCTTACCTACATATATGTGAAGTAAACACCGGAACATTGAAGTACCTTAAAAGCGTGGCTTTAAGATAAAGTTTTATCTCTGAGAAGGACAACTTTCTTATCGCCACCCCAGACACAGGCCTCTCATCTCTCTGGTGTCAGGATTTTGGTCCTGTTTAGGTGTGAAAAATCAAAGTTGATCAGAAGGAGATGAAGGGTCTACTTGAGGTTATCTCAGCGGGGACAAAATAGGATACCGGGAAGCAACAAGGAAGAGTTTGAAATGATTTATATTAACCCCAAACAAGCTGATATATATATATCATTTCACATTTAGCTGTGGCTATTGTTTAGTATTTTTTTTTATATTTGAAGAGTTTATTTTCTACAAAAAATCATCATGGATTCACAACGATCTTCCAAGGATCAAGGTTTACTCAGAGTATAAAGAAATGCGCACATTTATTGGTGTAGGGTGGTATGGATCATGGGCATGTTTCTAGTTACCTACCATATATAAAATGCTAGAATTTCGTCAAATCCGCTTGAAGTTGCTCCCGTACATAGGGACAGAGTGGACCCGATCTAGGGTTGGAGAATGAAGACCCACGGGAGTGAGATTCTCGTGTAGTGAAAAACTCGAATCTGTTCTTATTTTTTGTAGGACTATACTCAGACAAACTTCTTCTCTTATGATTCATTTCGAGCCATGCCGAAATCAATGTTTAATATTGTAGTTTTCTAATCTACCTTTCTCGTGAGAAACCAATGGGATGCCAACTTTCGCTGGTGTCAATCCAAAGAGTTCTGATCGCTGATGACCAGCTCAAACACCTGTGTCATACAATATGTTTACCAATAGATAATGATGGTTTCCCGTTCACACGCTAGAGGGCACGACGGCAGTTAGGAATCTTAGCCAAATATGAATCGACGAAGTCGCTAGTTTATACCAAATCATTCTCCCAGCAGAGTCTATGGGTGTGGATTAGTAGGAAATGTATGACCATAAATCAAACCTCTGTATGGAGAGTGAACTGCTCAGTTGCCAGTGTATGTACACTCCCCCAGCAGAGTCTACGGTTCTGAATCAGTAAGAAATGTACGGTCATGAACCGAAACTCAGTATGGAGAGTGAACTGCTCAGTTGCCAGCGCACACTCTCCCAGCTTGGTCTTATGTTTGTGGATAGGAGTGGAAGAGATGGAATCTCAGTATGGAGAGTGTGTGACTCCTTCTTTGAACAGGTATTGAGTGACTCAGGAAAACCCCTCGAGCAATGCATGAGCTGAACATCACGCCAGGCGTGCGGCCCTAGTCTGGAATGTAAACTAGAAGTGGAGCGATGTGGGAAACAAATGAAGGCTCTTCGTGGAAGAAAAGCCTCACTGTAGCTGGAGTCATCAGACGACCTTATGACCCCGCCCCAAATCAGACTCAGGGTGTGTGGCTTGTTTAGGGTTTAGAGGCCACAGTATGGAGTTTTGAGTTGAACATCTAATGTGGCAATTTCCATTCACCGCACCACTTCTCTGTGCCTAGGTTTACAGGGAGATAATTTTTCAAATGCGTGGTAATAATATGAACACGAGGAACTAGAATTTCCAAAGGACGAGTTAAGCCACACACATTGAGAAATATCTGTAGTGTACACCCCTAACATTTTGTCTTTCTTTTGATAACTCACCTGGAATGCTGAATGATAAATACAGCATTACCAGGGTTTAGATCTGCATGGTCGTACTCTCCTCGTAGTTGGCACAATGCAATATCCTCGCATTCGCTCGAATATTACTACGCGTCAACTACGCCACGGTGCAGGTAATATTGTGTGTGTATGTACTGAGACCAGTGGTTCACTTTCTGTGAAGTGTTATCGCCGACAAGTATTGGTTCACACGTGTACTGCCCAGGGTCATTCCGGGGGACTGGCCACATCTGTGTCTTATCTACGTGGGTGCTGAGCCAGGAGGGTCTCGTTATCCGGATCAGCACGGATTACACGCCGAACATACGGGATTATCCCCCACGGCCGTCCTTGTGACGTGTAGTGGGGAGAGTAGATGGAGATAACAGGTACATGTGGGATTAAAAGAAATCTCTTTTTAAGTATCTTTTTTTTAGACTTTTCTTTTATATTTATCCTGGAGGTAGCACTCAATCATTGATCCATATCTTCCAGAGTCTCCAAGATATAGAGATAATAATCGATGTTATTTTATAGACAGGCGGTCGGAAAACCAGGAGAGTTTGGCGCGTAGTAATACACGAGCGTCAGCCTCGAGTGGTTTACAGAAGCGCCTGTCCACAAAACCATCATTTGTTGTATTTATTATCCTTCTTCTCAAGTAAATTTAGCCCAAGAATTGCTTTATCAAAGGGACTATTGCTTTTTTTTGCTCTGCAGTACAAAGATACTATTTTCCCGTATACGATGGCTTTGAGGCCATATACCTCGGATTTTAACCCGTATACCATGTTAGTTACTTTATTTATCCTGAGATGATACATTGGTGTTGTGGACCGTTATGACACTACCACTCAGCATGTTATAGTATCTGACCGTGTTTACATAACGGGTGGTGGTTTACTGAGTCCCCATACAATCTTAATGGTTTCTCTGTACACGATGGATAATAAAGTTGTAGAAACTGGCCCAGATACTGGAGGAGGTTGGGGTGTGGCACTGGGAGCTCATATAGATCACTGCCCAATACGCACCCATTGACAAGGCCAGGCGACCACCCTGACCTTCACCTTCACCTTCTCCAAATACCACCTTATCGCTGTCAGCTAATGTTCGCAGAACCTATCGCTCGTTGGCATTTCGTGCCTTGCGGCAATTATTGCGAGCGAATGAACCACAAGAGAAACGATGAAATAACAAATGATGGAAAGAATAACGATGAAATGATAACTCGTAGATATTTTATGTATTCTAAGAGTTTGGGTAATAAAGAAGAGAATAGACGTAATTTTGCTGGCATTGATTGGCATGTGGTCGATGGTTCGTTCTTTGATGTCAGAGGGACGGTTAAATAACCTGTAGGTGGAGTCGGGGTGTGGTACGGTCTCCGTGTTCACCAACCTGAAGTCTGGTGTAGTAAATCACATTGTATTGGGGGGGGGGGGGGGGAGAGAGAGAGAGAGAGAGAGAGAGAGAGAGAGAGAGAGAAAGAGAGATAGAGAGATAGAGAGAGGGAGACAGAGAGAGAGAGGGAGACAGAGAGAGAGACAGTGAGACAGAGAGAGAGAGGGAGGGAGACAGGGAGGGAGACAGGGAGATAGAGATAGAGATATATAGAGACAGGAAGAGGGAGAGAGACAGGGAGAGAGAGACAGATAGAGGGAGAGAGAGAGAGAGGGGGGGAGAGAGAGAAAGTGAGACAGTGAGACAGAGAGATAGAGAGAGGGAGGGAGACAGGGAGAGAGACGAGAGAGAGAGAGAGAGAAAGCGAAAATGAAGGGGATGTAGACCTGATTATTGCTTCTGAGACGCTAAGTTATAAGTGGGAGATATCACTATGAAACAATTACCTCACATACATGGAAGAACTGTCTTGTAACAGAATGTGGAATAAAACATTATAAAAAAAAAACTCGCAATTTCTGATTGGCCATTCTGGAAATCGCTATGTTTCTCGCTTGCTGTGTCTCGTATTCCACGAGGCATGCGACAGAGTCATTGGAGAGAGAGAAAAACGATTATGACACGCGTCCTTTGAGTACTTCTCAAGTGAGTTGATATTACGTGGATATTGCCCTCACAGAACGTTTCCTATACATTCAGTACACGTTTGCTCAGCGACATGTCAATATCACCATGGCTGGCCAAGCTGCCATAACCCACGAGCCATTGGTCAAACACTGAACTCGGACGCCGTCTTACCAAATGTCGTCTGCTCAACAAAGGAAACGCTCCAGGCATGCGCAGTGGATGTATTACATGCGTGCAGTAACAACAAAAATAGGAATCTTATATATCATACCCAGAAATGGCAGTTTTCCTTTTTTCCCAAGGAAATCCTTGTATCATACCCCAGAAATGGCGGTTTTCCTGTTTTACAAGGAAATCCATCTTTTCGTTTTCAGTTTATAAAATTAGTTGTTCTTGTGTAAATAATTTCACAGAATACATTGAGCCTCATTCACACCAATAAAAAGTGGTTCAAACCTCCCCGTACAACCCAGTCCCATTCTATGGCCAATGACGATGTGTTTTCCATGTTTTCGCAGTCTCTCTGGGGTAGTAAATTCCACATGAAAAATATTTCCTATTTTTCCCATAACTCCAAACTGACATCCCTGAATATCCCACAGAATTAGAGAAAAATATATATGCTTCTACAGCTGGACAATGTGCATATTGTCTAATGGTCCTAACGAAGATGCCTTGGAAATAATACGGCATAGGAATTTATATGACTCAGAATTTAATATATAATTAACATAGGGGAGGGGCCTATTTCCCGATTCATACCACGAGTATAGATTCGTTGATTCATATTAACATGGTCACCAACCTCTTATCGATTAATAAAAAAAAAAAAACATGACATTAAACTTTGGGTGAGTCAGTATCCAATACTTAATTTACAAGATCTCTTTAAAATTTTGACCAGGCCTGTATGGCACCATGTAGAATTAATCTGGCGTTAAAATTACCATGACTCAGGATATCCAATAAGAAGGAGACCAGGGTCCCTATGTAGTTTAATATTCCGTGTGCGTGGTCGCAGTGGGACATGGGAAATTCCCACTCCTGGTTATACCAATATAAACAGTGGTGAGGAATCGTTACTCACTCCAGTTTGATAAGCCCAAAGATAAACACAGAGATTGTCAACTCCCTCCGACTGCCGCTCGCTCTCTGATATCATATTCAACGCCGACCCTGATTACGTGTAGTTGCGCAGCGAGACTTACTCAAGTCTTTGATTATGGATATTAATAATGGTTTTATTTTCACCAGTCATAACTCATTGACATGGCCGGCTTCTGGACGTTAGATTGTTTCTATGTACATATCATCATAATCTTTATCCTACCCCTAATTAAAAAGACGCCATAGGATTAGCAGTTGGTCACTGTATTAGGGTGAGCGTGCAGTAAAGCAATATTTATTGCACATGGGTATTACAAAGATTGACCAATCAGCTTTCCAAACGAGAGCGACGTCACACGAATGCGGTCTAAGAAAATCAAGGATGTCAGTTTTCCGGGTTTTTTTCTAATCTAAAGTAATCCAATAAAATGTAGTGTACTAGCGGCCGGTAGCGGTGGCCCGGTGGCCGGTGGCGGAGGTCTGGAGGCCGGAGACGTCACGAAATGATGTTCATATATCTCTCTCTACCACGTGACTTGTTTTAGAATGGCATTTTCAATAATACACAGGTATACAATGATAAAGAGACATTGTGAATGTGTCTGAATTACATCTGTTCCCTTTTGTTGTTTTCGGTCGGAAATATCCACTTCGTTCTTCGAACTCGATAAATATTTCCAACCAAAATAACACGGAACAGATTTTACTCAGGCACACTAACCATGTCTCCGTATATTAGCGGGTACTATGGAGAAATCAAACAAGAGTTAGTCATGCTGTTGTTTATCACATGTCGGCAAGATCGTGTATTACTGCGCGAGGCGAAGCCGAGACCAGTAATATGCGATCTTGCCGGAGTGCGATGAACAATAACACAACTAACTCAAGTTTGGTTTAGAATTTATCCTACCCCGCCCGTCTAAATTACTTCTACATTAACAAATGACGTCATTTGTCAAGTGTATCCCACTAGAGCGATATTATTCATTTTTCTGAACTCCAGACCGAATACAGTGACCCAAAGTTAAGCCTATGGAGTTTTTTTATTAGGGGTAGGATAAAAACAAGATGCTGCGCTGGACACAAAGGGTTAAGGAACATTCCCAGACCTCCGTCCAGAAGGGGTTAACCTGCACGCCTGGCATGCAGTCTGTTTGGCCACTCCCTCTCCACTTCCACGTCCCAAGCAGAACCTCAGTCTCATGAGACTTGTGTCCTGTGAGTGGCCATCAGCTAAACCTCTGCTGGGAGACTTAGTAAACACCACGTGGTCAAGCACTCGGACGCTCCGCTGGTTGCCTTCGTCCCTTGTGGCAATATACCAAGCCTCATCGTCTTGTCGGGAACCAGCTGTCGAGCAGACGATAGATGACCACGTGACCACGTGGGGCGACGCCTCACGGGGCGGTGCTATGGGGTGCCATGTGTTACAATAATTTAATGTTTAGATTTCATCCTATTCTGTCCCATGTTTCTAACTTCATATGTCACCCATGGCATGTAAATATTTTATGGCTCAATCGTGACATAGTCACGCCATGTTAAGTCTAAGGAGATTTTTATGAGGGGTAGGATAAGTATACAATATTAACTGATGTCAGATACAAGTGGCCGTAGGCTCTGAGCACTTGACGCGTAGTAATATCCGAGGACATGCGAGGATATTGCGTAGTCTCAACCCCAAGGAGCTTACAACCGCTTTTATCTGAATCGACAGCAGAATGAATTGAATGTCTTGTGCATTGGGCAAGGTAGAAGGTATTTGTTGTGAAATGGGGTGGCATCTGCAAAATTTGATATACAATTTCCCTACCCAATAAATAGAAAGTATTTTGATATGGGGTGCTATGCACGGATATAGACACAATTTCCCAGCATCATTTTACCGACATAATCGCTGGATAGGTTTTATTATTTGAGACATATAGCGCCCCATAGGTGGATGTATTTTCCGGGGTGGCAGCTGGGCATATGGCGGAATGTCTTTCACAGTCTGTGTACGTCTCACTGACCAGTCTCTGACCAGTCTCTGACCAGTCTTTGACCAGTCTCTCACCAGTGGAGGCCCTCACTTATAAAGTAATCACACACCCGACCAGTCACACGCATGCCCCACCACTCACAGGCACATCACACACACACCGACACTCCCTGCAGGGCTGGGTGAAGGCACCCAGGGCCTTTGTTCGATCAGAAACCTAGGATGATTTATTTTAAAATAATGATGTAAATAACTCACAAACTCCTTATAAAGAGAAGTCGAGAGACATACAAACAGTTTGGTACGCCAGGGTCATAATGAATAAGGTATGCTCTGTCTCCACTGCCGAAACTGGCAAAGGAGCAGGGTGCCAGTGTCAGTGACTGCCCAACTGAGGATGACCAATCACTCAAGACCAAAATACGTGATTGATCTAATGGTACTTGATATGTTTGGACCCTAGGCTCAGGCACTTGAAGAAATGGCAAGTTGACTGGGTGCAAGTGGGTTACAGAGAACGATCCTTGTACTGACTGTAACCACCCAAACCTTTCAATTGCTATTCATTTACAATTGTACGCTCGTACATCAATGATGAACATACGTTTCAATTAATAAATATATTCATTGTAACTTCATTTATAGGTCTCATATGGAGATGATACACACTCTGGTGTTGGTTGAGTGTGTCTAGACACTATAATCTTTAAGGTATCTCACGGGTATGAAAGTATCGCAAACGTGTCCGCTGCATAACGAGATAGATAAGGGGCTTGAGAAAGGTCAGGGTGTGATGGACTTTATGGTAAATTCTCGTGGCACCTGCTCTCATAGATTCTGCTCGGCCCTTGATATAGTCTGAGGTGGACTATTTTTACCGCCGGTGTAGGAGAGCTCCCATCAGAAAACGCGCTTGTAACCCGCGTGTCGTGTCATTTCCCAATGAGATCAGCCAGGTACCAGCCTCCCAGTTTTAACCTTCTCCATAGGAGAGCTTCTGCAAATCAAATAAGTTGTCTATGCGGAATGCTATCACGAAGCCAGTGATATCTGTAGCAGAAGACAATGAATAACTTGTAGACAATTATATATAATTGAGTGACTTTTAGATTTGATCCTACCCTGTCACATGTTTTAACTCCATATATCACCAGTGGCATATCGATATTTCATGGCACAACTATGGCATACAGTCCCACCATGTTAAGTCTATGTTAAGTCTATGAAGATCTATATGAGGGGTAAGATAATATCAAGAGACGTCACGAGTTTGAGTCTGAGTTTATTTATGCCACACATTTTGTTGGCTCCATAATTTCACGAGTCGAAGACGAGTGACATTACGGAGCCAACAAAATGAGTGGCATAAATAAGCTCAAATTCAAACGAGTGGCGTCTAGATTTTATCCTACCCCGTTTCCATATTTTTCAGTATCAAAAAGTAGTGGCATAAACAACACTTTATGTCACTACCCGTGACATAAACAAATCCCATGTTAAGCCTATGGCGTTTTTTATTAGGGGTAGGATAAAGTGTTTTACGCCATGGCAACTGCCAAGGTCATATCAGATACCTTGATGTAACCCTGACTGTGGCTACAGTAAGAACCCTCGAGTGGACACGCCACATTGACATCGCTCAGTAGGCCCTTATATGCTCTCTGAAAAGGGGTTTGGGTGCCTGAGAATCTCAAGTCCCTGTGTCAATACGAAGGACAGCAGGACTTGGTAACATATGCTTGAAGAGTGGTCCTCACCATGTCTAACTACAGACTGACACTCGCAGGAGATCTGCTTGAAGAGGGCGGTTCAGCCGAGTGTGACCGTGGGTTGAGGGCGGTGTGTGCAGTCAGGCGTGACCGGGTGAGGGGGAGGGGGGGGGGGGTGGCGGAAGGGGGGGACCCTGGGGAAGAGGGTTGTGTCTCCACACCTGGAGGGAAGCTGTTGAAGTGGAGGTAAATATTATCCTCTATCCTCCTCTCTACACCTGGACTGGCCTCAGTCCCTGTGCCCTGCCTCCCGATCTACGGCTTACCTCACCTCCCAACACTCCACCCCATAGTGACACATGATTCATGGGCCAGTCAGAGAAGGATATATATAATAATTTTTTTTTTCTGATTTTATTCAATCATTTAATGAATGTTCATAATCAAAGAGCTATGATTGTAAAATATGCTTATGCTGTACTGGCTGACCACGCCACAGTGGAGGAAATACTTCATGCAGAAAAAACAGAAAAAAAGCAAGTCTACTCCACACCCTCCGTCCTTTGGATACATCTTCACCAAGGCTGAAGTCCACTGCATCTGGGAAGATAGTCCACAATCCACTCATAAAGCCTGCACATTAGGCTTTGTCATGATGGACCTGGTTATACGTTAAACACAAATATTAATTAGTGTTTCAGTTTTAATTTTAATTCAGTTTTCAGTTCTACTAGTTTTCACCTTTTTATATCTTCGCCAGTCTATTGTCCCCTGGGACGTTAAATAAACAAACAAACCAACCAAATCGCGAGTTTACTATATTTTCGGAGAGTTTTGGGTCTATAAAAGAACGAGATATTGAACGCTGTGGCGATATTTGAGGATACAGGAGAGACTGTTAATTTCCTGTTCTGACCTAGTGCCCGGTCCAGTACAGTAATCACAGTAATGTACAAATGTACTCCCCCCCCCCCCTTTGGCTTATCGATAATCCATCCATGACATAATCTAGAACGACTACATTTATCATCATTATCTGAATATTGATCTCCAGATATTGGTTGATTTTTGACCTCAACCATTTTTACCGATAAGAACCACCTTCAATTATGGCAGGGGGAGGGGGCTTAGCTCTGTGATTACTACGTGATTCAAACTCTATGGGATACGAGCTCTGACCCTAAACTTTCATATGATTCCTCCGTGGTCCGAGCTCGCCATACTCGTTGATATACGTGCGGCGATGTGTGAGTAGGTCTCAGCATGCTGTTTACAACAGAGTGGGATTTATGTTGGACCAGTCCCAAAGCCCGCCCACTTTCTCTGTGCTCTTAAGACACTTATTATTAGCGTAAACACATACTAGACGGAATTCCCCGCTCTTAGAATACACACATACGTAATATTGTGTGTACAATATTTTCTGAAAAGATTTTTTTTTATTATTTTGATTTAACGGAAATTCACCAGGTAATAATGGTCAAGTGAAATGCACCATTTTTTTTGTTTATAGTGATATAGATACTTGATATTGTATATTTTCCGATACATGTACTTAAAAAAATACCATTTGGGGAGCTTAGTACAGAAAGGGTTAATCAATCCTCTCACTCACAATGCTCTATTGTCGAGTGGAGAGCTTTACAATCGATGGCCCCCCGCTGGGTTTTCACTCCATAGATCCAAGTACAATAAGTCTAAACACACGCACCCGACCATCGTCCCTACTCCTAAATCTACCATATCCCCCACACCCTCCATAGACACACGCATTCCAGTCCCCGCACCTTATTATAGGTTACAGAGCTGTGTGCGTATGGCGGGCCTGCAGGGTAGGAACATAGGTGTATAATTTATGTCATTTAGATTGGCATCTGGCGACAATTTGCGGGTGTGGATTGTCATAAGGCTGAGTGAAGTCAGGTTGCCTGTGGCGCTGCAAAGTGTTGAACACTCATAGACAGCGCCGGTGATTGTGTGTAATATGAACCTCCCACTTGCACAAAACCACCCCTGAAATTGCCTCTAATTGACCTTTAGCAAATTTGAGGAAATTGTTTGAATGCGTTTACAAATCATTGGACTTGAATACCCAAATATAACGTCCCAGGAACTTGAAAGTAACAAACTCAGCCGCTCCCCAATTGTTATGAATAGCTTTTGAATAATTTGTAGTTAATTCAATTTTTTATATGAAATCTGCACCATGCAACAATCTAGTTTAATTCAAAATGAGCACATCAGATATTCACTACCAGTGTGGAAATAACAGGTTCAACGGTGTAGAAAGAATTGAAAGATAAACATCTGATGAATAATTTATGTTGAATATAGGGAAAAGTTCTGACTTTTCGAAAAACTGGCATTTGAAAATTTCAGTTTCAAATCCATTCATATCGACCACAAGTGGCTATATTTACAAAGATGTACACAGAAGGTTAACCTCCCTTTTGTACCGTCATGGAGGAAGCCAACCTGGCTGCGTACTATATGATAAAGGCGGTCCGTACCTGTTAACCTAAAATAGACAGTATACACGCTAACCCGATAATTACAAGCTCCACCAGATGTCCTCCTCTCAGAGGATAAACTCCTACAAAGCAGGTGGGGGGAGAGTGTACGGTGAGTTGAAGACACCAACAGCAACACTCTATTTTATGTCCTATATAACGAGTACATGTATTTGAAAATCCACAATTTGAATCTTATTTTACTGCCTGACCCAGTAAAGGGGATGGTGAAGAAAGGACACTTCCCAAATCCTTGATAGTAATTCTCCTATTGAGAGATTTAATTCTCAGATCATCGAGCATCACCAGATCACTAACTGTACCACCTTTCCCCATCACCATATCGCTAACTGTACCACCTTTCCCCATCACCATATCGCTAACTTTACTACCTTTCCCCATCACTAGATCGCTAACAATGTTTCAAACGATAGTTCAAACTTCTGAAGGTTCTTCTTTGCTAGAATTTGATGAAAATCAAATATTTGTTATTTTCATATTACTTTTTTACATGATTATTTTCAAAAGAAACCGCCTCTGATGATACCACACGAATCAGCATGGGAGACGATTGATAATCAATTTCTATAAATTCATCTAAAATTCATTCCTTACCGCATTAAGAAACCCGGCTTTCAAAGAAAACCACCTAAAAGTCGAGGCACGTGATTCATATTTAATCTCAGAAACCGATATTGTTTGCGGATATCGATTAAAACTATTCCCGTTCCAAAGACCCCACGCCACACCTGATTGAGCAGGCTGGGGTTCTCTCGGGGAGTGCGGCGGGCAGGTAGGGCAATGAACACGTTAGTGGGAAGTGGTGAATTGTCCAGGTCAGTGGGTGAAACAAGTGGTCTGGGTCTTACCGCACACACACTGGGCTCAGCAGGCACGTGCATGCACGCGCACACACACCTCGCCATTAACGTCAGCTTCACCAGTTCTGGTTATTCCACCTCTCTGATTCGTATGACATGCTCAGAACCAGTCTTTATCCTACCCTTAATAAAAAACCTCCATAGGCTTAGCATTGGGTCACTGTATTCGGTCTGGAGTTAAGAAAAATGAAAAATATCGCTCTAGTGGGATACACCTGACAAATGATGTCATTTGTTAATGTAGAAGTAATCTAGACGGGTGGAGTAGGATAAATTCTAAACCAAACTGGAGTTAGTCGTGTTATTGTTCATCGCACTCCGGCAAGAATGCATATTACTGCGTGAGGCGAAGGTCGTGAGATAAACAACAACACGCCCCTATGAGTATTGCAGTACGTTCTCCATGGTCTGTATTCTGTGTGTCGTACATTCTGTTAGTGTGTACAGGGGTGAGATAAATATAGAAAGCAACAAGTCGCTGTTCTCCAACCCGTTTGAAGGCTACATGATGTAAACTCAGCTGTCGCCTCATTCATATCACTCCGCATCAAACTTGTGGAGAACGAAGCCTCGGACCAAAACTCGTTTTTTTTTCTTTAGTCTGCCTCGAGAAAGAGAGAGAGAGAGAGAGATAGAGACAGACAGACGGACAGACAGAGAGAGAGACAGAGACCGAGAGAGACAGAGACAGAGACAAGAGACAGAGAGAGACAGAGAGAGAGAGACCAGTTTTCCTGCTTTTCCAAGATAATCCTTGTTTTTCATTTTCAGTTCTTTAAATTCGTGAATTCATTCCATCCCTCATACAGGAAGATATTTTTTTCTTTTTTGGGGTGTATGGGTGGTATTTTACGCCGGAATAACGTCCAGGGTCATATCACAGTGAGCATGTGAACACGCCCCGTCATCGAACTGAGCTTCATCAATCCCGGTTATTCCAGCTCCCTGATTCTGAGAGTTCAGAACCAGTCTGCAAGCCACTAGTGTGGGCGAGACGGGTGGGGTGCAGGCAAATTGATTTAAAACAATCATTGATGTATTTTTTTCTGAATTCACATTTGTTAGAATCGTGAATGGCACATTCTGATTATCTTTGGCCTCTTGCCTGTGGATTACAAATCCTTTAGACTCCAGCCTTGTATTCCTTAAAGTAAATACACCTTAGAAATGACAACCCGAATCACTTTCGATTATTCTCTCCACATGCCATTCTATGATCGTAAAAGCGGTAATATAAAGAGACGTCACGAGTTTGAGTCTGAGTTTATTTATGTCACGCATTTTGTTGGCTCCATAATTTCCCGAGTCGAAGACGAGTGACATTATGGAGCCATCAAAATGAGTGACATAAGTAAACTCAAACTCAAACGAGTGGCGTCTAGATTTTATCCTACCCCGTTTCCACATTTTTTCAGTATTAGAAAGTAGTGGCATAAACAACACTTTATGTCACACCCGTGACATAAACAAATCCCAAGTTAAGCCTATGGCGTTTTTTATTAGGGGTAGGATAAAAGCATGTACACTGTAGAGAAAACCCTGTCCGTGGTAAAAGCTACCCTCTGATAGTATAAGGCCAGAAGAGCAGTGTTTAAGTCACATTGATTTATGAAAGTCCCAGAATAAAGATGCCTGAAGCTAGCGACACGCTGTGATGTGCAGGTTAAGTGGAGGGGCGTGCATCTTATCTTCATCATACAACATGGCATCACGTGACTCCGCGTGCCGCTGTGGCGCCATCTAGACGACACGCAAGCAGGTACCAGCCTATAGGGAGGGAACCAGCACCTGAATTGATAGTATCTTCATACTATAGAGGAAAACTATGACAGTTAACGGTCAGAGCTCGTATCCCATGAAGTTTGAATTCCATTACTAAACTGGAATGGGTTTCTCAATATATATCCCCCATCATATTGACTAATGGGTTAACCTTTGTGACATAATCTCCCATCGAGTATCTTTCCTAAATACTCCATGGGTGTTGGGTACGAGTTCCCAATGTTAAGTCTATTGGGTGAAAATACCGATTCCTTACCTTCTCGCTCCAAAAAGAAGAAGAAAAAAAAATTCTCGCTCATTATTAATCAATAGAATAACCCACCCAATTAGCCATTGAGTGTTGAGTACTATACCTTCATGGCCATGGAGTGTTAGTTACTAAGTCTATGGAGAAAAATACCAGGGTGAGATAACGTCTTAAACACTCAAAAGAGTTGAACATAATCCTCCACATTGAACTGGCCAAAGGAGTACACCAACCGTCAAATGTGAAGCTGAGTCTTTGAGGCGTTACTGTTAAGTCGAACACTCCTCCACAATGACAGGTGGGTATCGCGGGTAACGGCTGGGACTATAAGCTGTGCCCCACTCACTGCTTCACACACTGCCTCACAGAGGGCGTTGTGTAACGAGATAATCCAGACAGGAAGTTGAATGTCAAGGTGTACCAGAGGGCAGTAAGGAGCGGACGTTTTATTGATAATTCTCTGAGAGCACACCTGTAGAATTCACGACAATAATATGTCCGCCTTCCCCAGGAGGCAACTCCGCAACAGGGGTGGGGGGATTCTCTCTGCATGCGCCACCTGTTGGTATTCAGCACCGGATATTGCGTATAGGGCGGGGTGACCTCTGTATGGAGCCTACATAAGTTGTCAAGACTGTCCTTTATCAATAGAAGTCAGAAATACATGAACCTACTGAGGATATGAAAAAGCACATTTTCTTGTATATCTTGTTAATTTTCACCAGAAGCAATATATTGCCATAGTCGTACACAGCCTCGATAATGAGAATTAGATTTTGCCAATACTAGTTCCTAGGTGTGCCAAGAGAACGGCAGCTGTATAAAGAATGTCTTTTTTGTTGATCACCATTGATACAATGTTTCCATTGAGTAAACATAAATTTGTCTGAACTAATATGTGCATACTGTTGGTGGAATCATTAATTTACGGTAACTAATTTTTGCAAAGTGTTACTGAAATTTGACAGAATATTTTCATCGTAAAATCAAACCATGAATCGAAAATGTTTCATACATATCCATCTTCTGTTTACAAATCCATAGATGTCAAGACAAGTATTATTCCATGAAGAAGGAACTTCAATCCATTCAGAATACAGTTCAGTCTTTTATATCTAGATCGGCATTCTTGTGGCTATAGCCACAACCGATGCTACTTTGGAAATGACACCTCCTATCATTCATAAAACCACTGTTGCTTATCAATATCCTGGAAACGATTGTGAAACTGACAAAATCGTGGTCATCACCTTAGATGCCCAGCTGTTGAGCCTTGTATACACTCTCCTACCACAGTACAGTGGGGAAGTCGTACTCCAAGCACACGTTTTTGGAAATTCATAAGCTTTGCCATAGGTTTTAGGTGGGACAAGTCAATGTAAAAAAGAGATCGATATTATCATCAAATAAACAGAAATACACGTGGTGTCACTGTGTCAGTGCATGGAGATGCCAACAGATGGCGGTAGTGGAGAATCCATAGACACGTAACGCGCATGCGTGGTCCATATCACGTCACGGTTGACTTGTCAGTCTGACGTCACGATGAGATATTGACCCCCTCCCCCCCCCCCCCCCACACACACACACACACGCGCGCCTCACCCCCTCCCGAACGTTCACCACATCCATATTCCGGCCACAGTTGATGCACTCTGAACACAAGAGACCCCAAACCCCGAAATACCTACCTGCACCTAGACATGCTCAAGTGTTTGATTACGGACACTCGTATTAACTTTATTTTTTATTTTAAAGTTAGTGAGGTTGAAGTAGTACAACTATCAAGGTAACCGATATATAACTAGGCGTTTATTGTATAGAACCGATGCTCCGACTATCACAGTCTTTTTCAAGGTTTTATGCTTTTAATTAAGCATATCTTATAAACAGCAGTCTTTTCTGCATATTTATGAGGCTTGTCTCTAGGCGTTTTGCCTGGCGACCACAGAGGGAGTAGTTGTGGCATCACTCCGTGATGTCACACCCACCAGTGTACATTGTTATGGTGGTTAATTGAACAAATCAGACGTTAAACTAGGTGAATAACGACATATGGACATTCATCATGATATTGAGCTACTTTGTGAACGTCCCCAAACAGGCCCAGAAATCTGTATTCCCACGAGGAAGGGTGGGATAGGTGGAGGGGTAGGCATGGGACACTATCAAGAAACGTCATAAAATTCCATATGATTGTTTAAATGAGTTGTCTTCACAGAATGATATCACGAAGTGGAGCTGAGTGATATCTGTAGTGGAAGACAACAAACGCCATCTAAATAATTATTTGAATATAAATGACATTTACATTTTATCCAACCCCGTCACATGTTTTTAATTGCATATATCACCCGTGGCCTGCATCATATGGCATAACCATGGCATAGTCACACTATGATAAGTCTGGAGATTTATATGAGGGGTAGGATAAAGGGACTGAAGCCAGTCTAACCTGCACCGAGACCCACACTCCGTTACCAGAGCAACAGAGAGGCAGCGGGGCATGGCGGGAAGGCTGCTCAGTCAGGTGTGGTGCTTGTCTGGTCGCCATGGTAACGGGATCGGGGGATACCTGACGTGGGAGCGATGCCAAACGGACACTGCCTTCAACCCCCCTCCAGCCCCCACCCCAACCGGATCCACAAATGCCACCTGTATGTGTGTAGGGGGAGAGGGTGACTATAGGACACATAGCCACTGTGCTATGGGAGCAGCTATCTTGCCCCCCCGGACGCCAACCCAAACGCCAGGTGGCGGGACTAATTATCAAGGGCGGATGATTGCGGAACTAGAAATCACTCTGTGCCCTATAGGGAATGTTCAGGTTTAGAGGCGTGGGGGCCGCCATCTTGAATCCCAAACGAGGCTTAGAGAAAGACAAATAAAAGAAGTCGCATCTGCATTTTGTATCTCCTGGAGGCTCCAGAGCGGAAGTTACAGGTTTATGCTTATATTATCGCCCAATCCTTCAGATGATGATTTCTGGAAGAAATTCATTCTGAGATAAAAGTAGACCACCCTCTACACTACCGTCTTCCATGACGGGGTCAAAGTATACATGACATACAACATGTATCATGAATATGGGTCCGTTCTGAGTGGCGGTGTCCACTGCAGGGTGCCCTACTAATCAAGGTAAACTATACCTGGAAAGGTTGACCCTGTTCCAGGCTTAAGTGCCTCAATTTGCGATTGCCAGGGTCTACTCTACATGGGATTACAAAAACATGTATCTCCTCTTCTCTTGTTTTCTCCACTGGAGGCGCCACCAGTACCCTGGACGTGACTTATAGCGCACAGAGTGATTACTAGTTCCCCCATCATCCGCCACTGTATTTTGGGAGCAACCACTGTTATCAGTTGTTATAATTTATAGCTAATAGTAAGATGAGGATAAAATTCCTCCATGGCAAGCCCCAAAAGATCTTTCTGATAAAATCCATCGATAATTGTTCCCGCCACTTGGTGTTTTAGATAGCATCGGGGGCAAGATGGCTGCTTCCATAACACAATAGCCATGTGCCATATAGCCGTGTGGTGTAGTATGATGATGGCTGATCATTAATAGATGTGACTCGACCATAAAGTCGTCAGCCGCCATTGTGCCTCTTGTTATACGAGTGTGTGGGATTAGGTTATTAATTAATTAGACACGCGGCGTCAGGTGTCAGGTTGTCATTAGTTGTCAATTAATTAATTACAGGGTAATTCATTAATATATTGGGCTCTTTATACATATGCCACTCTGGAACACAATGGAGGGGATGAGGCCGTGTTCATATTTGTATGATGGTATAATTGCTACTCATCATCTGGAGAGGGAACTTGTGTGGGGAGTTTAGGGTGACAGCTCAAGCCATTATGTATGAAGGCCTGGAAGCCTGGCCCACGTGATCACTCACAGTATAGGCCAGGTAACGCCAGCCATTGTTGGTGCATTATGGGTAACGCCTAGATTCTTATGCTGGTTTATGTGCTAGGAGGCGTGGCGAAATCTGTTTGATTCTTTTTTAAAGAAACATTCTTTAATATGAGTTATCTTTCATCTTTTGAAAGGTTGATATTACTTTATGTTGTATGATCGTACATTATAAACATGTATTTAATCTTAATTTAAACTTTATCCTTATTATCCTTTTTTATAAACATGTAGAAATAAGTTATTTGGAGAAATTCGTGAGGGAGAGCTGGTTATCCTTGCAACTGCAAATAGGCGGGGAACTAGTCAAAGTTCAAAGTCATGCGCTAGGATTACGTAGGTAGGCGTTACCAGTCCCATATTTCATTGGGACAGGGAACCAGTCTAGGTGTGCCCCAACAGTAGACCCTTCCCCTCTCGTTAGGTGGAGCCATTAAACTTGTAGAACACCTTAATTTGATCTCTCCCCAACGGGAAATGAGGTGCATTCAGAGCCACCTGACCTCCCCGGCTTGTGCCAGCCTCCTACTCATTGTCAGAGACCATGACTCGGGAACCAGCTGACGACTGACCGGAAGCAGTGTGACGTCACACCTAATGTTCACCTCCTTTACTGGAGAGCTCTGTCGCCATATGGCGTCCTGTTGGCGTGGGGTGTGAGCATTGTTCTCCGTTGGTGGAGGAGTCAGTTTACTATTAAAAGGTGTAGGACAGGTAGCACGGGCAGGTAACCCTATATGTACCACACAGATGTCTGGTTCAATGGTTCATTTATCTCTGTGTGAATCTCTTGATTGCCTTCTCTCTCCCCAGAATCTCTGCAGCTGGTAGATATTCTGTGAAATGTCCTTTATTGGGGATATATATATATATATATATATACACACTCACATTACATGTGTTTTTCAGATACATTTACATTTGGGATTTATATGATCAGTCGTATTCGCCAATTTACCTGAGTAAAGGGGGTGTTCCACTGGACCGACGGTAGCCGATTCCGTAGCCAGACAATCGCCGATTATTATCGGATGCCCTAGAATTGTCATTTATTAAACTATTATTATCAGAATTAAATAAGTTACAATACGTGAGGTTCCTCTTAAGGGCCCAGGAACAATTGATCGGGTGAGAAATCGGCCTGATGGATTGTGCCCTTAAATTTGATATAGTGTAAATGGTGTGTGGGATTTTTATTCAACTCTCACGTTGAGCGTGGGAGGATGATGATGATTAAAATAATCTAAATGTATCAAATTCATATTCGTACTTTGAAGTTTGATTCGGTATTAAGTGGAAATTATTATTTTTAAACTCATACTAATGAAAACATTGTAGCAGAGTAAAAGACAAAATCTTCGGAAATGGGCAAAGGTTGCCTGTTCAGGATACGCATTTGTGTGCGGCGTGGGAATGGGTAAACGGACACCTCTGCCCTGCGGTATTGTCCCACTCACACCCCTGACAACACCTCCGCCCCCCGCACAGTCTCAGGTCACACCTCCAGCACAGCTCACCTGGCTGCGTTCGTAAACGACGTGGCTGCTTTCGGAAATGAAGTCCCTGGACGTGTTTCCACACAGAGACTCCTAGGTGTGGTCGTGGTGGAGTTTTATGGTAAAGTACTCAGATTTCAGATGGGTCCAGTTGGCTGTTTAAACACCTGTGGTTAAGGTAGGGGAGGTGTGGTATAATGACTAGAATATGGGGCTGAGAACTTGGGGCTGATTATAGCTCAATAACATTTGCAAAATAGTCCTAACTAACAGCATGATGTTGTCCCATTACATTAAGTCCATATAAGGAATAGAGTAGACCGAGTAGCCAATGACTGCATTCGCAGCAAACCCCGACCTTCACCCTGACCTCCTTACATGACATTTTCTAGCGCCTTGGGAGGGCTATACAGTCGAGAGTTGACCTCGAATCTTAGGGGCCACAACCACCCTCCTAAGGGTCGTTACAAGTCGCCATTTCTATATATATCGCCTTCTAGGAGTAACCAATTTTTTCTCTATTTGGGATCTCACAACCACACAGAGGAGAGGAAACAACAAACACACTGGATCCGATTTTGAAACATTTCTACATATATTCCCCACCAGAAGTAGATTTCCCTACAGATCTTCACTCCTGGGAATATCAGTCTCTCGAGGTAGTCCCTACTAGATGAATCAATTTAAAGAAATAGTCACCTCTTTGCGAAGAAATATGGCCTATAATTTTTTCTATCTTGAGATTTTTATTTAGGCTGGAGAATATCAGTAGGCTACGTCGTGCCCATTTCCATGTTGCCGCAGGCTGGAAATTAGAATTAAATATGAAAAATTCGGCGGACAATACAAAGCAATGGCGGGATAAGAACAATGTCCCTGGCGGATAAACATGAAATTTATTGTTCCTTATTTGGGAAAAAAAGTGTGCATTTGTAAACCTGCTTCGAACGCATCTGTCAATATAGCAAATAGGAGTGATACATAATGACGGAAAGTATGACAATATACATTTCAGTCTGGAGTTTTTGGGGGTCTGTAATAACTTTAAATCATCAGAGTTGAGTTTGAAGCACATATGGTATTGTGTACAAATATATGGTACTAGGCAATGACACCCGTATTAGGAGTTGAGGGTAATATTGGCTCTGTGAGTAGCACGCAGGTTCTTAGCCAGTGTACCCGGCCTGTCCCAAACAGGGCCGGGTTCCTCTGCCATAGAGCCCTCCGCCGGGGTCGTCATTTCATACTGCGTACACTGTGACATATATGAAAAAAAAAATCAAATCCATAAATATATACCCATTTGTCTTTGCCAACCTTCAAAACAGCTGTATATTATGTTATAACTGTGTATTTAGACGTAGTTTTCCAGTGAAGCTTTTGCTGGTTCTCAGGTCCAGCCATTTTGTTCAGTCTTCCTCGCTGGTTCCCTACCTGCAAAGAGCCTCGCCTATTTACATAGAACAGCTGTTCACCCCTGAATGGAGATGAGGGGTGAATACCAGGGCTCGTACAGAGCCTGGAAAACCTGGAAAAGTCTGGAATTATGCTTTTGGGTTTTCCAGGCCTGGAAAAGCCTGGAATTCTCACAGAGAGCCTGGAAAAACCTGGAAGAGCCTGGAAAATTTAGTTTTGCATAAAAACTATTTTTTTAGACTATGAAATTCTGGACATTCTTAGCTTTCCTTAACTACGGTACCCGACTGCCTATGAAATTTCAGTGACTTGGATTAAATAGTTCCAAAAATCCTTTTTACTAATAATATAGCATGGTTTTGATTGTTTGTCTTCATATTTCATTCACTAGTAAGATGGTATTGATTCACATTGTTATGTGCCTGGAAAGGAAATATTGGAGCCTGGAAAGGCCTGGAAAAAGCCTGGAATCTTATTGGGCTGTCCATATACGAACCCTGGAATACTTTACCTAGTAGGTTCTAGATTCAGCCAGGTCGGCTACGTACATTCTGGGGATGGCGTAGGAGAGATGTCACCTGTGAACACAGCCATGTTGATAACGTCGTATGCGGGCTGGACACCAGCCAAGAAGCTACATGTTAAACTGGAGTAATATCGGTGATGGTATGTGAGGTGGAGGGGTTGTCAAGGCCCGCTCACTGAGTGAATGCTGGGGCCTTACCTGAGACGTACCTAGTTACACGTCACCTGGTTACCATGGTCATTTAGCACACCTGAGCAGGCAGGTAGACCTGTCCGCAGTGTGGGCTTTCCGTGTGTCATGCCACATCCTGCTCCCCCCTCCCCCACCACCAGCAGCATCAGAGGTAGACTTGCTCAAGTCTTTGATTATGAACATTCATTAAATGATTAAACACAATCAGATTTAAAGTTCATGACTGGCCCATGAATCATAGACTTGTCCACTATGAACAGAATCTCCTGTAACCCTATACATCCTCCTGACACTCCCCCCTCCCCTCCTCCAGTTCCCTGGCCGCCTGTGTTGTCATAGCAATTAAATTTCACCTTCTCCTGACTGTGACCTGATTGAGATCAAAGTGGGAAGGTATCAATCTCCCAGCCAGTAGCCATGATATCTGTATGGAGAGTGTTGGGAATGCTGGAGCTAAACAGCGCCAGAAATCCAACACCATTACCGATTGAAGCAGTCCCTGTATCCCAGCGAGGAGGGTAGCCATAGGATGCAGGGACTGGAGCCAGTCTACATCGGAGGTAGTCCCAGATGCCAACGTGATAATTCATTGTGATTAATCTAGATATATAAGTATGTAGGAAATGTAGGTAACTGGGGCAACTACCATAATACAGGAAATAATGTGGTGAAATGGGATTAGTGGTTTTCTTTGAATAATGACATTCTTGTGATTTCCTCGTAAATAGAAAAACAACAACATGGATATCTTTTGTTAAATGTGACACATCTAGACAGGTTCAGATTTCGCAAAATATTAGTGGTTTCCTTTGAATGATTGACATCATTGTGGATTCCTTATAGATAGAAAAGCAACTTGGATTTCTTTGTTAAATGTGACCAATTGAGGCAGGTTCACAGTTGGCAAAATATGCTTTGATATAGGCTTACCATCAAGTAGGCGCTGGTCTAATTGGGCATTGGCAATGGGGGTAATTTAGGCCTAACACCAGCTGACACAACCTCGATAGGCCTTACGATATCGCCTCAAACCAAGTCGTACTAGTTTCCCGGGTCCTCGAACCCCATCATTACACAACGACCCCCACCCCCCACCCCCACACTCTAATGAGGAACAATAGCTGTTTTGTCTCACCCGTCTGTGAGGCTGGTATTTGGAGTGTGTATTTAACGCTAAGCCTGTGCAGCACGTTACCGGTTATTTTCGGGGTGTGGAGGGGCCCTGCTGGGGGTGCGTGTGGTTACCTGTGCGTACCTGAGCATGGCAGGTGGGTGTGGCCAGATAGGCAGGTGGTGGGCGCGTGAGTGTCACTCTCCTAGCAGAGATTCTGCGCTCTACTTCCTTGCTTGTATCTCTGCACCGACATGCTTGTTTGGGGCAAAATCTGTCCCATCTGCCACTTTTTCAAATATCCTAAATTCTGAGAGATTTTGGGGGTATTTTTTGTTCTGCTTGTAAATAGAGATGAACATATTTCTATGGTAAATGAAATACACTAATTTCTGTTATTATTTCTGTTAAATTAGATATAATCTCTGGGGTTACTTTCTAGAGTGGAAAGCACCTCATGTGTTGCAAGGTATTATTTGTCAACATGACACATGTGCTCCTCTGAAGGGGCAGTCTAATCAGCTGTGGATTCACATTAAAAAATGGGTGAACAAAAGGGAAAAATCGGCTGGATTGTCTACGAAGCTCATTCAACAATTCCTATATTTCCCAACTCATTACATATGACTTGTTTGAGTTAAATAACTTTTGACATTTGCCTTATTTTGGCTGGCCCCCCTGCACTTTAATAGTGGATGCCAGGGAACCAGCATTGGGTTGAGGCCAGAGGAGGTAAACAGCGCAGCGCCCTCTATACTGACGTGACTCATATATACGATCGTGGCTGCCTCACGGTGCCACATTCAAACACGACAGCAGAGTGGAAGGAGCTCGCCAGTCTGACCCATACCACAAAGTAAAAGTAGATACCTATGCTATGCTATGCACTAATTTTGTGGAAATGAGCTGTATTCCAACAAACAAAACCCAGATAAATCCGGAGGTGCTATTGAGTTCTTTGGTGGTTTTAGATATTTCAAATATCACTCTATCAATACATCAAGAGATCTTTGATAGAACTTCAGTCGTTTACGTACAGTAGCTCTTCAAAGTTAGGACAATTTGTCATGTTTTTATTTAAAAGGTCTGACTCAACTGACATCTAAAACCCAGATCGATTTTATAATTCACAGACAATGACAGTCCTAAAAACAGCAGTGGCACTACAAAACAAAGTCTTGGGGAAATGCTGGTTGTTCAACCCTATCTAGATCTTTTGTGAGAACTATTGCAGAAGCGATTCTGTGTCTGTTAGGAAGCAGGAGGTCGTAGTGTTCGGAGCGCTTTGTTTTGGTTCTCTGTTATCGCTCAACACTGTAGAGGGCGCTACGCTGTGCACCTCCTCTGGGTTGAGGCAGAGATTAGTAAGTGCTAGCGCCGCGAGAAATCTGTTAGGAGAGTGCGTGGGTCGCCTGGCATTTCACAGGGTGATACGAGCCTCTGTATACCACCATTATCGGCGTGTGGCGTCACCTTTTGTACGAGATTAACGCATTCAGTCGTGACATTTACTCAGCCTCTAACGCCGGCCCTTTGATGTCTTCCCGCTGCCTTTACGTCTGGTGTGGGAGATGCAAATTTTATAAAATGATTAAAAACTTAAGTGGAAATATTATTAAAGGTGACTTCAGGTGCATATCAGGAATACGTTGACCGGTGAAGTCCGGGCAGAAATACGAATGTCCACAGTGGGCCTTTTTTTTTCTCTTTTTTTTCTTTTCAAATTCATGATTCTCCTAACTTGTCATCCGTACCTATAGGGCATAAATACCATTGTCCACACTTATTATTATTATTATTATTATTATTATTATTATTATTATTATTATTATTATTATTATTATGATTATGATTATTATTATTATTATTATTATTATTATTATTATTATTATTATTATTTTATTTTATTTTTTTTTTTTTTTTTTTTTTTTTAATTTTACTTAAAAAAAATAATTCTTGGTTCTCCTAACTTGTAATACGTACCTATAGGACAGATATCCATTGTGTTATTAGGCTGCCATCTTGCCTCCCGATGCCAAACAATACTCTAGGTGGTGGATGCAGTTATCTATGTATTTTTTTAATTCAGCTTGTTATAGAAGGGTTGTAGCTTCGTGTCGCGATTATCAATAGATTATAACGACTGATAAAACCAGTTGCCCCCCGTCTGCAGTGGCGTTAGCTTCCAATTTTGCTTACTTAGAAAAGTATTAACCACAGCAGTCTAATAACAGTTAATTATGATTATTGGACGTTAAATCAACCAAACCAAACCAAAGCTTCCAATTTCCAGCTGGAAGGTAATACAAATAGCAATCACTCTGTGCCCTATAGTAGCATGTATACAGTAGGACCCTGCCATGTGGACCACCTTCTGTTCAGGGGTCTGTGGTGTAGGGGGGTCTGCTTAACGGGGTACACTGTACAATGACACCCACGCCCCTTTATTAACCTCTGGAATGACATGGATTATTTTGTATGGATAATGTGACTCCAAATCCTCATGGTTAATAAAGTTTTTCTAAAAAAAAAAGAAAAAAAATTAAAATGGGGCATTATCCTCCAGGTCTTTATCAAAGTTCCCATGTCTAGTTGCGTGATGTCTACGGGATGCCCTACAATCATGGGTCTACTGTAATTACACACGTGTCAACATCGGCTACATGGATAACAGCTATTCAGATTTCGTCATTGCATAATATACCCGCACTTTCCATTATGGGTGGGAATTAAGTTCGACTGACTGAACGCTCAAAGATGGGGGACAGTGACCTAGAACATGATAAAAGGGAGAAATAGACGATGAAAAGCTGGTATTAAGATTGAATTATTCACACATTTGACATTACAAGCGTTAACGGTTAAAATTTGATTTATGGTTTGTATGTGTCTGGGGGTGTCATACCCACCCACAAAAAAGTTGAAAGTAGAAAGCTCAGTTAGATTAACTTGCATGACTGCTTCAGTTCACAGCTAGCCAAGAACAGACACACACATACACACACACACACACCTACACACGCACACACACACACCAACACACACACACGCACCCACACACACACACAGCTGCGTGCACCTGATTTGTGTACCACGTGACCACAATGGCGTCCAGACGTAGACTGTAGTACGTCCCGTTGTCGCTAGGGCCAGGGTGCTCATGCTCACAAAGCTCAGATC
The DNA here is from genome assembly GCA_950022655.1 of Alentia gelatinosa. Classification (NCBI taxonomy): domain Eukaryota; kingdom Metazoa; phylum Annelida; class Polychaeta; order Phyllodocida; family Polynoidae; genus Alentia; species Alentia gelatinosa. Next base: position 10,513,258 of record OX465593.1, read on the forward strand.
GGTCCATGAACGGACTAGTCCAGACGCTCTCGGCTGGGTTCCGCCTGTGTGGACACATGGTTGTATATCTCCGCCGTGCCTCCTAGCGGATACCCCGTGAACCAGCGTACCAGACGGCCCTCATTGGCTCAGTGCTAATGAAGTGTGCAGACTTTGTCAACAGTTCTCCTCTACCTCACTCTGCCTGTCTCCTACCACCACCACCACCCCACTACCCCACTGTAGCTGTGCCCCATATGAAGTATTCATAAGGACCTAGCTGAATACTGATTGACATGGCAGAGAATGTGAAAGGTATTTCCCAATATACATACATGTATATAACAATAGGAAAGTGTATATATTATCGTAAAACTGGATGAGTTTTAATCTTGGCCACTGTATGCCACGACTGGAGTTTGGCATAGTGATTTCACGAGGCGAAGCCGAGTGAAGTCTGGAGTCAAAACTCCAGGAGTGGAATGCGGTGGCCAAGATTGAAACGAATCAGGTTTTAATTTTATTCTACCCCGTCTCCTCGATTTTGGAATAATATGTGATAACAATTCTGTATGCCACTAGTGGCATATAAATACAGAAACTCAATGTTAAGCCTATGGGATTTTATATTAGGGGTAGGATAATATATGAGAACATGGGGAGGGTGGCTGAATGGATTCTATTCCGAGTTGTTTAGGAGTGACATAAAATCTGAACCGTACTCGATCAATAACACAGAGTGATCCTGATGCCTGAGGGACATATTTTTTGCTTGAAATGACCGAGAACGACCACCCACACGGGCTCAGTCACTACGTTTTCTTATCATTATACACCTCCTTATTGTTTAAAACGCTGTCTTATTAACTTTTCTGCTCTGCGATATAGACACCTGTCCAGTACAAAACCACTGCCATTCACTACGGCCCGCTGTCACAGCGATCAGGTACATCCCGATGCCGTAGGCAGAGGGACGTATGTGATCAATGATTTCACCAAATATCTTGACGTACGAAGACAGTCAGCCTGTTTTCGTATTATTATATACCTAAAAATATTGAAATTTTACCTGGTCACGTGATCACATACCCCGTACGTCACAGTGTGGCGTACGGATATGGGTAGGAGCGGGTAGTATACATAGTTCATACGGCCACAGGTATATAATAATAATAATAATGATAATAATAATAATAATAATAATAATAATAATAATAATAATAATAATAATAATAATGTGGACTATTTTTGTGTTACAGTGAAGCCGCCCCCGGATGACCTGTCGGTGGAGACGATCATCATCGTGGCGTGTGTGTGCGGCACTGTCGTCCTCGTTCTCCTCTTCATCCTCATCTTCCTGTGCATCAGGCGCCACCAGGCCAGGAGTAAGTAGAGTTCAAATATAGTTTATTATATGCCTGTCGATGGGGTTGGTAGTTAGCTCAGTGGTTAAGGCACTGGACTTGTAATCCCAAGAATGTGGGTTCGAGTCCCACTCCAGCCACTCTTCTCCTTTATCCCCAGCAGTGATAGATTTACTGCTATATCAAAGGCCAATCCTTCTCATTCTATATCTATGTGGTGTGGGAAATAAAATAACTCACCTTGGTTAATGTGTAGGGGTGTGATTTCTACCTGAATTCATCACATAGATTCGATCACCACCCTCGTGGTGTAAAAGAACCTTGAGAAAGTTTGGTATTAAATGACCTATAATGGTTGACTGGACGTTAAAACAAACCAAACAAACAATCACCTGTGCATATAAGTCCTAAGCTTCTTGACCTTTGCTCAGTATATAGTAGACAATTGATATTTCACAGTGGTAAAAAAAGATATGACGTACGGCCCAGTTTGACATGTACGGCCCGCTTCGCCACTGCCAAGCATACATTGAATAAATATGCAGGAAATTGATTTAATATGCTGGAAAAAAAAATAAAGGTTATGACACAGTATAGTATCATAGCATGATGCGACATAAGTATCATGATATATGGAGACTTGGTAAGTGAGCCTGAATGAAATATTTTCCAAGTTGTTTTGTTCGGAAATGTTCACGGAGCTCATAGAACGATGTGAATATCCAGGTACACTCACTGTGGCGCCACCTAGTGTTTTATATAGAAAACTTTTCTGTGAGACATGAGTTATGAACCCAATCATTGAACGTTTCTCACTTACTTTCAGGTTGATCATTAAGAAACTAACATCAATATTTTCTCTCAGAATAATTTTAAACGTAACTAATACGTGTTGGTATTATAACCATGCGCCATTTGCCGTTGCTATAATGAATTTTCTTTTGTTATTACAGAAAAGGACTACGAGAACGACATGAAGTAAGTATTGTCCTATTTCTTATCTTCCCATCGGTATTTAACCCCATATCTGCCCCTGGGGGTAGCACTAATTGATATGTAATTACCAGGGGTACCTATCCTCATTACGATAACGAGGGGTATAACTAATTAGATAATTAGTGAGTGTGTATTGTGTGTTCCGTGCTATGATTTCTCAACAGTGTGAACAATGAGAAGGAAATAAGCGGAAAAGATATAAAAAATATTTTCTCGGATTTAGGTCAAACAAACAAAACTTGCTACCTAATTGGTTTGTCCTATTGCCTGAGATTACTTCAAGACCCATTTGATATATGTCCAGCAGGCTCAGGCAAGATTAAAACTATGATAAACACTGGTGTTTATTGGTGTGCAGTGCACAGTGGGCTGCCTAGGCGACTGTATAGAGTATATAAGTAACGCTGGTGTTTGTTGATCAGAATGCACAGCTGGCTGCCCAGGCGGCTGTATAGAGTATATAAGTAACGCTGGTGTTTATTGATTACAGTGCACAGTGGGCTGCCTAGGCGACTGTATAGAGTATATAAGTAACGCTGGTGTTTGTTGATCAGAATGCACAGCTGGCTGCCCAGGCGGCTGTATAGAGTATATAAGTAACGCTGGTGTTTATTGATTACAATGCACAACAGGCTGCCGAGGTGGCTGTATAGAGTATATAAATAACACCGTTGTTTAACTATCACAGTGCACAGCGGGCTGCCTAGGTGGCTGTATAGAGTATATAAATAACAATACAAGTAACACTGGTGTTTATCTATCACAGTGCACAGCTGGCTGCCCAGGCGGCTGTAAAGAGTATGTAATTAACACTAGTGTTTATTGAATACAGTGCACAGCAGGCTGCCCAGGCGGCTGTATAGAGTATATAAGTAACACTGGTGTTTATTGATTACAGTGCACAGCGGGCTGCCCAGGCAGCTGTATAGAGTATATAAGTAACACTGGTGTTAATTAATTACAGTGCACAGCGGGCTGCCTAGGCGGCTGTATAGAGTATATAAATAACGCTGGCGTTTATTGATTACAGTGCACAGCGGGCTGCCCAGGTGGCTGTATAGAGTATATAAGTAACGCTGGTATTTATTGATCAGAATGCACAGCTGGCTGCCCAAGCTGCTGTATAGGGTATATAAGTAACACTAGTGTTTATTGATTGCAATGCACAGCAGGCTGACTAGGTGGCTGTATAGAGTATATAAGTAACGCTGGTGTTTATTGATTAGAGTGCACAGCGGGCTGCCTAGGTGGCTGTATAGAGTATATAAGTAACGCTGGTGTTTATTGATTGCAGTGCACAGCATGCTGCGGCTGTATAGAGTATATATTAAAACTGGATCTCTAACACTAGTGTTTATTGATTACAGTGCACAGCGGGCTGCCCAGGCGGCGGGAGGCAATAAGAAGATGGCGGGCATCGACAACCCGAGCCTGGACCAGACGGACGTGGTCGACCTGGACGACCGAACCAGGGGACGGGTCTTCGCCAACGACACCTCGCGGCAAAACAGTGAGTCCTCATCCCACCCTTCATGATGAAAATATTGATCTCTAAATCAAAACTAGCATGGTGACCCTCCGATTTTTAAGTTAGATATGTGTTCTACAACATATTTAATTTTCAGGAAAATGACCTCAATTTGAATTTTCAAGCCAAGTTGTCCTATATGCCTTTAAGGGGGAAAAACGAAACAAATGGTCCCCTTTTGTATATATAGCCAATAATCAATGGTTTTGTGGACAGGCGGTCGTAAACCACGAGAGGTTGATGTATAGTAATACACGAGCGCAAGCGAGTGTATTACGACCTCAACCTCGACTGGTTTACAGAGCCACCTGTCCACATAACCATCGCTTGTTGCATTTATTATCCATCTTTTTGAATAAATTAAACCCAGTAATTGCCATATTAAAGGGTATAACAATAAGGACTTTGGTCTATAGCGCGAAGAGAATTTTTTCCCATATACAATGGTTTTGAGACCGTATACCACAGATTTGAATCCGTATACAATGGTTATGGCATCTGACATTTTTCGAACAATGGATACTTTATACGCCATGAATAATAAAAACACATGTATCTGACGAGGCGTTTCTCTCTCATGTTACAGACGCTAACTACGTGATGTTTGACCGACAAAAAGCGCAGAACGCGCAGAACGGATCGAACCACGCCAACGGTTACCCGCCCATGAACGGGGGGCCCAACTGGAACCGGCCCAACGGTAACCTGCCCAACGACCCGCCGCCCGACTACCGCGAGATCGCCAAGGACGGTACCACGGAGAGCGAGTACATCGCCATGCACAAGGCCCGCAAAGCCAGGCCCAAATCAGGTACTTTCCCGTCCACTCACTGGTCTCCTTCTCTGCCTTTTTCTTGTGTAATATGGACATACCAACCCAAATGAGCCATACACCCTCCAGAGGTTACTCGTCTACCGATTATCGCCCAGGGTAAATACAAGTTCCGCTCGCGAGTGGTTGGGCACACTACAATCATATGAACCAGTTTTCCCATTTATATTTGAGTAACCTGAATATAATTTTGGCTTTACATGTAGAATTGGCTGAAAATTCCATTTCTGACATCGGATTTCCCATTTGAAGACTTATAAAAACCGTTAAAAAGCAATGATTGTGGGTTACGGGTCAAGGGTTTATCACCATACAACGTCGGTAACCAGCACACACCGGGACCTGTAAACAGACTGAATTCTGGGATACCTCAATAAGGTCTATAGCCCATGATCTGCCACTGAACCTCCCCACTGACCCATGTGAAAAATTGAGCTTTCCCTTGATTGCTCGACTCCCCACTGTAATGCGTATGTAATGCTTAAACCCCGTATTGTAAGTAGACATGTTTCAAAGTGGGTTTTTTTCTGACCCCAACTGGCAACCCTGTGGCCAGTTCAAGTTTGTGTATGATATTCAATGTTTAGTTGCGTGTATAAGTTTCATGTAAGAACACAAAAACAAAATACCAGGAGGTAAACTTTGCAATAGGTTTTTTTATGTAAAGATACTTGGTGCGAGATGACATTAATGTGTGTGTGATATTGTTTATTTACGTATTGTATATTTACCTATACTAAGAGTTAAAAGAAATTCAGCATTGGCCACTGGACCCTAGTAGAGACTTTCCAGTCAAAATAAAAAAAATTGAAAAAATATATCAATGGTTTTTTTAATTCATTTTTAGCTAGTAGAGAATCTCCAGTATAAATAAAAACTAAAAAAAAAATTATTAATGTTTTTTGTCGGTCTTTTTTGCTACAGATGTGCCCGATGGCCATGACAGTGGCTACGTCCCCGACCACATGAAGGAAGGCCCCGACAGCGGACTCTCGACCCCGGACCCCACCAAACCGAAAAAGGTCATATATGAGGTCATAGTATGATGACGCTGATGTTGTCCTGACGAGCTGTTACTGCTGTGTGACGTCACCACTCCTGGTGTTGCTGCTCTGTGACGTCATGAGCTCGGTGTTGAGGGTGTCGTCATGATCGGTGTGACGTCATGTCACGTCCCTCTCCTCTCCCTCCTCTTGTTTCTGTCTGCACCCGTGGACTTCATGACGTTCAGCACATGTTTGTCAGATGATTACATCATGGCAAGCGAGATAATTATGAACTATCGATAAAGCAATCAGTAAGTCGCGAGATGACCAGCGGTCAAGTGATGGCTACTGTTCATTAAGTGACTGCTGAGATGGGTGCATGACAGCCAATGCAAGTCACATAATGGCCAGTATTGGTCATGCAATGGCCATGTGGGTCATATAATGGCCAGTATTGGTCATGTAATGGTCATGTGAGTCATATAATGGCCAGTATTGGTCATGCAATGGCCACATGGGTCATATAATGGCCAGTATTGGTCATGTAATGGCCACTTGGGTCATGGTATGGCCAGTATTGGTCATGTAATGGCCAGTATTGGTCATGTAATGGCCACATGGGCTTATAATGGTCAGACATTATAGGTTGCATGACAATTGCCATTGGTGATGTGTCAGTCCGCCTTACACATATCAAGATGGTATCAGCCATGCAAAAGTTGACACTTGCCAGAACCGCCAGCATTGGTCATGTGATGGCCATCTCTGGCCATGTGATGCCTGCCTTGCATCATGTGACAGTTGCCACTGGTCACATGACAGTTGCTATAGGTCATGAAATGGTCACATGACATAATATTTCGAAGAAGTACAAGACAATCACACCGAAGCCCACTCAAAGGAGAAGTAAAGCTCTCTGCTGTTAATAATTAAAGCGAATCAGAGATTATTAATTATCTTTACCATTAATGATGTTGACTTGAGCTGAGGCTTCTGGTGGTGACTTCATGTGGCAATGATGTAAACGGAACCCTGGTCGGAAAAGGGAGAGAGGGGGTTCTCGTGGCTCGATGATGTTGGCCGCGATAGGATTGTTATCATGTAGTCATCTGGCTTTTATATTAAGACAAAAAAAAATACACGCATGAGAATCTTTGCATGTGGTCGGTGTTGTCTGATACAGACTTTTATATCATCGACGTTGTAACCCCTCCACTCCCCCACTTCTACTACCTCCGCCAGGGGGTGCTGACCTCAACGAGGGGGGCAGAAACATAGCAGGGCAGGGGTGAGGAAAAAAACGATCCCATGGTTACTATGGTGCTAAGTTATACACTGTACATTTTGTACATAGTCTTTTTGCTACGTGTTGGAGCAGAAAGGGGCAGTTTTCATAGATTCTACTCAGTGCCCGCTAAATAAATAACCAGAATGTTTATTTTAAGAGTTTCCAAGAGTGATTTTAAAAAAAATAGTACGGCTGTAAAATCCACACCCCGTCCTGTACTCCTGTTGTGATACTGAAAGGGATGTACGGACAACGTGCATGTCCTCATAGAATGATATTTTTGGTGTGGATGGCTATCGTCTATCCGGCCCTATTTCTATACGACCCTAGTGTTTGTGAGTGGTTAGTTAGAGAGACATACCGTCCGCCAATTTATCTCACCCCTGGTATTTTTCCCCATAGACTTAACACTGGGAACTCGTACTCAACGCCCATGGAGTATTTGAAAAAAAATACTCAATGGGGGATGATGTCACAAATGTTAGCCAGTTAGTACGTGATAGGGGTGAGATAAAATCTGAACCGCACTCGATCCATAACCACAAGAAGTATGCCATTCATTTTGGTTTGCTACAGGATCTCACTCGGCTTTGCCTCGTGAGATTACTCCGCAACCAAAAACTCGTGGCATATTTTCAATATCTATGGATCTCGATGCAGTTCCTTATTATTATCCATCCGAGAAGGCTGCTGTCGCCATTGTAAATTCTCTATCACTTGAGAGGTTGCTTTCTCATCATACCGCCCAGTTTTTTTTATTTATTGTAAAATATAGAAGTACAGAATGAATCGATTATTCGAGTTTTAAGTGGGTTTGATACCAATAGGAATGTAGCAGAAGTGTTGGAAGATGCTAGATGCATTGTTTTATGCAATTTTGTTATATGAATAAGCAAAGAGACCCTAGCTCTTTCCTAATACAAAATAACTGATCAAAAACTACCAATGAATTATAAAAATATGAGTAAATTAGTAATGTATGTGACAATCTGAACTGGTTGATAAACACAGACAATATGTGCTGTAGTGTAAGGCACTGTTGTGTAATATCAATAGGGAGCCCGTCCTTAGAACCATTCCTGTCATTGACACAGGCAGACATATTACAAAAATGTTTGACATTAGGTCCAATAAACAACATTTTAAATCATTAATTCGAGCCTTCAGAGAAAGAGGGTTACATGTCGACATCTTTATTGCCAGTTTTACTTGTTATCAACCAAAGAGAAATTAACATATCCAACAGCCATAGAAAAAGATTAACATCTAATGTAAGTTGTTGCCGAAGATGATATCAAACAATTTGCTTCCCCTTTCATAAGCTGGTTTTGAGACGACAATATCGAGAGGACTGTTTCAAAATGATGATCAACAGTATGATTATATCCCAGAACATTCCCATGTTTCTATTTCGGGCTTTAATGAAGAGCCTCCATGAACTGATTGGTGTTTGTATGAAGTGCCTTACCACAGTGTACAAATCCCCCACAAAAAATATAACTCTAGGGGGTCTTAGATCTCATAGAGAAACAGGTTCTGTTGTAGACTGGACAATCAAGGTACTTAAAAAAACTCACATCCGGTCCAGCCTCATCCTTATATGGCGTTTGGTGACGAGAGTGGCGCCATCTGTAGGGATTGTAAAGAACCAGCACGGGAGGCGCCACCTAGTGGTGCCTAAATGTATTAATGTATATAGTGTCACAGTGCTAAGTGAAATTTTACTGACAAAACTGTATATATGTACACAAGAGAGGAAGTATTGCGAATATTTCTCGCAAAGAGTCCAGAGAAAGAGAGAGAGAGAGTAACATGCTATTTTTAAGCTATCTGACTATTTATACATTGTAAATGATTACTGTGTGTGGAAGAATGCCTGTTTTCTTTGTATATCAAATGGAGAAAGGCTGGCTATAGGCTATTAAACTATTTTAAGTAGACGATGAAACTAGGACAGGATCAGTGCTTATCGATAGCTTTACCATGACCTGGTTGGAAACGAAATGCATGTAGATGATTTTTTAAAAGAATTATGTAATTTTTCAAGCAGGTTTTGATATTTTAATGATTTTTCGTTGAATTGCATTCATACGGTTCACCATCGTTAACTTTGCTGTTATATTTGGCGTTCAGACATTAGATTTTGTTACAATCTCTACAACTGCCGTCGTCAGAAAAGATAATTCATTTTGCACAAGAAAAAAAATGTCGCAATCATCAACTTACTATGAATAAATACTCGTCATATTTTGGTTACGATTACGGTGTGATAATGCGTACTTTGGATGTGACGTCACCATTTAATTTGCACTTGACTGACGTCATCATTTTCTGGGTAACTGCTGAGCTGTACGATTTCTAACTGGTGTGAAAGGAGTTGAGTGACCACAAACAGTGTTTTGATAATGTCGTGCACTTTATTCAAAATGGCGTCGTACATTTTATTCAAAATGGCGTCTCACTTTATTCAAAATGGCGTCCTATCCAGCCGTACAAAAAAGTCCCGTATGACATTGTGTTCAGTTCTACTCGCTAGGCTTGTAACTAACCCACGTAATAATGATTATGCAATTCATATGCGAAGAGTGAATTATTGCAAAGGCAGCGATAAACCGGATTAACATGCAGGCATACTTGTTATTTGTACATTGAAATAAAAGCTATTGTAAGATAATTTGTGCATTGGATTTTGTTGAGTTGTTTCTACAAGGTAGTTGTAGATGCTTGTAGTGATCTTATAACTCTTGCTATCGAGAAATTATCCCCATGTGGAAACACAATTTTGGTGGTTTTTATTGGTCATCCGTGACGTAGCCTGATGAGATTAGTATCTTCTTTCTGAATATAGAGTTATGATAACTCTAGGTAATGGCAATGTGAATTTTGGAATAGCTAATAGTATCAAGAGACATCACAAGTTTGAGTCTGAGTTTATTTATGCCACGCATTTTGTTGGCTCCATAATTTCACGAGTCGAAGACGAGTGACATTACGGAGCCAACAAAATGAGTGGCATAAATAAACTCAAACTCAAACGAGTGGCGTCTAGATTTTATCCTACCCTATTTCCATATTTTTTCAGTATCATAAAGTAGTGGCATAAACAACACTTTATGTCACGCCCGTGAAATAAACAAATCCCATGTTAAGCTTAAGGGGTGGAGTAGGCGGAGGGGTACAGGAACTGAAGCCAGTCTAGATATAAGTTACTGAATATAGCAGGCGATGTTTTGGTATGGTGACTTAACACTTATTTCTGCACCACAAATTTATAGTTCGGAATTATAAAAGATAAGCAGGGCTGATGTGCGGATCGTGATAGAGCGATGGCTTTGTAAATGAATAAAATGCCCTCTTCATCAGTTTTAGGTACATGTATATATAAGAAAACGTAGTGACTAGGTCCGTAGAGATAACATTCTCGGCCTTTTTTACCATAAATACGTACCTCCACCTCCCACATTGGGGTGTATTTGATATGGTATTAAAGACCTCAAAGGCCATCTCTACAGGCTCAGTAGTTACATTTTCTCTTAATAATAGACTGAAACTGGCTGTGGGTGAACTTACATCAAAGAAGGACACATTGTGATGTTGTGCAACAGTACCTTCAGGTCTTGTCTTCCCACTCATTCTATCACACCATGATATGACATGATCCTGGTTGTTGCTACAGAATATTCCTACATACCTTTGGCTGAACACTCTATGGTAGACTTGCTTAAGTCTTTGATTATGAACATTCATTAAATGATTAAACACAATAAGAATAAAGTTCATTAATGTATGTATCCTTCTCTGACTGGCCTATGAATCAAAGACTTGTCCACTATGAACCAAATCTCCTGTTTATGGCTCCAAGCCACTCCCTGTAACCCTATACTTCCTCCTACCCCTCCCCCTCATCCAGTTCCCCGTCTGCCTGTGTTGTCATAGCAATAAATTTCGCCTGCTCCTGACTGTGACTTCAATGATTGAGATCAAAGTGAGAGGGTATCAATCTCCCAGCAGATTTCCTGACCAGTAGCCAATATATCTGTATGGAGAGTGTTGGGAATGCTGGAGCTAAACAGCACCAGAAATCCAGCACCATTACCGATGGCACCAGTCCCTGTATCCCAACGAGGAGGGTAGCCATAGGATGCAGGGACTGAAGCTGGTCTAACTCTATGGTTACACCACACTAGGTTGGGGTGGAATAACTTGCGTGTACTACCCAAGGCTGACGTTTACTACCCAAGGTTGACATTTAGACCAATCAGATAGTCTCTTACAAAATTCGTATATGAAAAGCACAATGGGGAGAAAACATAGAGTGTCAAGTTACTTGATAAGTTTGGATCTGGCTTCTGGGTAAGCAAGTAATGCCATTCATAATTATTTAACCACAGTTGAAGGTATATAGGAATAGGAAAACCAAGTTTCTGGAAAGAGAGAAAGTCAAAGTTATGAGGTATGGCTCGCGAAAATTACTGCCCGTGGCCAAGGCCTTGGGCAGTAAATTTTCCGAGCCTTACCTCGTAACTTTGACTTTCTCACCAGAACATCGTACATGAAGACCCTTTTCTGTACCTCATACAAGGGTTATCGTTTAATAATATTTAAGTGAGTTTGCTAAGATAGTATTAGCCGTCCATAAGGTCGTCCAGAAGTGTTGAATAAAGTTGACCCACCTCGTCCCTGGGTCTCCTTGGCGTACAGAGATTGGTCTTCATCTACGATTCTAGATTATTAAACGGGCCCCAGAACCTCTGTGTTACAATAAACCGCACTACACTCAAAACGTTCACGGTGATTCCTGCCTGCTTGTCACTACCAAGGGATCGAATGGGGTCATTGTGACCTGATTGCACATTTTTTATTATTTATATATGTCTTTTATTGAGTTTCTATTGGTACAATAGTTCTTCCAATTCAATGTATGGTATTTACAATGAGTGCCCTTTATCAAGGGGGTTTTCGACTTTATCATACCCCTAATAAAAAACGCCATAGGCTTAACATGGAATTTGTTTATGTCACGGTTGTGACATAAAGTGTTGTTTATGCCACTACTTTCTGATACTGAAAAAATATGGAAACGGGGTAGGATAAAATCTAGACGCCACTCGTTTGAGTTTGATCTTATTTAGGCCACTCATTTTGTTGGCTCCGTAATGTCACTCGTCTTCGACTCGTGAAATTATGGAGCCAACAAAATGCGTGGCATAAATAAGCTCAGACTCAAACTCGTGACGTCTCTTGATATTATTTGTTTTTTTCAGCATTTTTAGAGGCCTCTGTTTGCATGGGTAAAGTTAGACTATTCCACTTAATTAAAGAGTAACAGTACCTACTGGTTTTCACATTTCGACATGATGTGTGAAGGAAAAGTCAAACAGGAAATTATATCATGAAGGTGCTAAAAACAGTTTGGTTTGGCACCCCTTGGAATGGAATGCCAATTGTTCCTGAATAGCTCTGAGACATTCTATAGAAGTAGGATTATCAAAACTTTGTGATAAAAGAAGGCAATTATTTTCTCAAAGTGACAAACAGTGAATGTATTTTTTTCAGGCTAAGATCTACTTGCCTTGCACACCTCTTGTCTGGATATGCTATGGTTTGCAACTGTGCTGTACATGTTGCCTTCTCATATCTCTTGTTGTATATGCTTCTATCTTCTCTAGTCAACCTCCCATGTCGTATATCAATATACAGTAGAACCCAAGCAGTAGACCTGCCTGTCTGTGCTCAGAACAGAATAGTTAAAGGCAAATCGGATAATTTGGCTTGGAAATTAAAACCCATGTCAATTTCCTGAAAATTTGATATGATGGCCTCCAGGTGTTCTAGTACACATATCTAACTTAGAAATTAGGGGTTACTGTGCTTGTTTTTGATCTAGAGATCAATATTATGACAATTTTATAATAGAATATACTCGAATTCTAAGAAGTTTTTCATATAGTAAAACCCATATCATTTTCCTCACACTTTCACAGAATACAGATGTATAGTACTATACATTTAAGTTTTAAAAACCATTGGTCACCGTCCTTGTTTTTGAAAGAATTGAATAAAACCATATTTTTTTATCCATTTCCTATGTGAATTAAGCAAATGCAAATTAACCTATTATACCTATCAAAATTGGATAAACTGGACAAAATGTTAGTATAACTGATTCAGAATTAGAATGAAACCCAAGAAACCAGTTTTGACTGATAATTGACAATATTTAAACATCACCAGTCTGCGGCTGCGTTAATAGTAGGATATGCCTTTAATATGACATTTATTTCCCCCATTAAACCTGGTGGAGGTCCACTTGGCAGGGTTCTACTGTATATCTCTGTATTCATCTGAATACGAAGATAACGAGGAAACTCCATACAAACTCTCACACGTAGAAACCTGTGGAATCACATACATGGGTCTGCCCCTTGTCACTTTACCTTTACGGCCATGAATCCTTCTATTTTTAGATCTCTGTGTAGTTTTCCCACTGGTGGTGAACGTTGAATTATTTTCTCTGAACTTGTAAAATATTGATTCCTTTAAATTATTTGCATGATAAAAACTTTAAGAAAAAACCTATATGTTTTTCAGATTATAATATGATATAGGACGTTTAGTGCTATAACACAATGCTGACTATAAACATAAGTAAGAGCCAAGAAAATGTGACAACGACAAAATGGAAAAATACAAGTAAAATGACCAGAACTTTATATTGTAATGAGAAGGTAAGAGTTTTTTCTCATATTATGCCATGAATTTATAGTTTTAGGAAGTAAATCTGTCAATATTTGTAGAGTTGAATATATCTTCTGTTTTCAGTTTCATCAATTACATCCATCAGAACTAAGGTCCTTACCCAGGCCAGGGTTTCAACACTTTCCCTTTAATGAACCTTACATACAAGGACAGTATTTGACTCATCCATCTAACCACGTATACAGTATATCTCATCTACACCCAGATGGCAAAGGAGTGCCTCTCTACCCACACCAAGTACTCACACAATCTGACAATCTTACCGCAGCTCCTTCACAGCTATCCTCTATATACTCTGATACGTCTCTTTCTCTATCTTCACCATATCCCGATAACTTTGTGATATCGTCATCAAAACTGCAGTACCCTACAATGACGTCATCAGTTCCTGCGCGCCCTGTGTTGAGAGTTGCTGGTGACTCTCCGTATGGCTTTCACGGTGTTGTACAACCACCGAAACCAGCGAAGAAGAAGAAACCAAACAAAACTGCGCCACCTGTGGACGCTCCTGTGCATTTAACCGGGAGTCATTTGCGGCGGGTTGCTACGGTTTCATCCAAGGATTTGAAGCCTGATTTACCAAGAACTGATTTTATACGCGGGACCTTGCATGATTCAATGAGATTACCTCCTACAAGGAGGCCTGAAGAAGAAGAAGCAGATAGAAAGCTCCAAAAACAGGGGTCATTTCACTATGGATTCCCAGAATCGAAGCGACCGATACATGCGACAAGTTACGGGATGTTTCAGAAGTTCATGCATGCTGTACCACCTGCACCTTGTGATGCTGGTCAGGATTCTGCACCACGTCAATATTCTGATGGCGGTGAGACATACTCAGGTGTGGGTTACAGTTACTCCCCACACCCTCCACCCACTGCTCCCAGACCTGACAGGATGTCCATGCAGGTCTCCCATCCAGGTCTGGAGGTACAGCTGGAGGTGATTCATCACCGAACCTCCTCGGGTGACCTCCAGCAGCAACTGTCCAGTAAGGAGAACCACCAGAAAGCTCAGGTGAGTTCCCAGATGGAGGAGATTATCGCTAAGCGGAGTAATCTGAAGCCGGTCGGTGTCGCGAAGAAGCCTCCACGGAATGATCTCCCGACAGACCCCAGAGATGCCATGGCGCAGTTACTCAAAGAGCAAAAAACAGTAGAGACGGAGGTCTCAGATGGTGAGGATGAGGAGCAGGTTCATAATGTCAAACCATCAGCTGTGAAGAAGATGTTGCACAAGAGGAAGGAGAAGAGAAATGTTCCCAAAGTGAGCAGAAGACCACAGACTTTAGCTGAGGCTATGAATAAACTGAGCAACTCACAAAATGTCAGTATAGGGAGAGGAAAGGGTGCAGGATTAGTGAAACAAATTTCACCTCCAACACAAAATGAGCTGGAGACTATCAGAAGGAATTTATCATCTATAGAAAAGCAATCATCAAAGGAAACTGTATCATCAATCTCCAAGCAGAGTCTTTCACGGCAGCAGGAGGTGGATTTGGGTGGTTCTAGGCAGCAGATTGTGGATGGAGGGAATGATAGTATGTCTGTCTGCAGCTCAGAAGGTCGTAAAGCAAGGCAGATGAAAGGTTTACCAAGACTCTGCTCTGTCTGTCACCAAACCACTGTCATCCACACTCCTGACATTGTGGAGGCTGTCACTGACTTCACCACTCCTGTAACTGGGTCAACTGTCTTCAAAACAAAGAAGTTCCTCTGTGAACAATGCCAAAGTAGAAATGTAGCCTATGACCAGTCTCCTTCAGTGAATTCTCATGGTCAGCATATGACAAATACTCTACCAACTGAGCAGTATTCACAGGTAGATTGGGCGAGTAACATGATGACGTTACCAATGCCAGATCCACCTTATGAATCAGACACTGATTCTACTTTGCCTGAGTATCCAACCACCAATGGGAAAACTACACATAGACCTAAAGATAGAAGGATACAAGGCCGTAAAGGTAAAGTGACAAGAGGCAGACCCATGTATGTGATACCACAGGTTTCTACGTGTGAGAGTTTATATGGAGTTTCCTCCTTATCTTCCTATTCAGATGAATACAGTGATAATCCTTACGGTACCTGGGATCAGGATCAACCAGCACAGCTGGATGATCCACCTTCTGTGGTGTATAACCCTGGGATTAGTGATAATAAAACAGGCTCCCCACAGAGAGACATCACCAAACATTTTGTACCTCCTCCTCCAAATACACCGGCCCCTGTCACACCGAATGATGTTAGTAAGAAACTACCTCCACAGAGGGCAAATAGCAAAGATTCTGGTGAGAAGGGGAACCAGTCCAAGAAGATGGCGGGTGGTAAAAGTAGGGGGGTGATAACTGTGCCCTCGCCACCCTCCACCAGACCCCCCACCCCGCCATCAGTAAGCCTCATCCCCAGCTGGAGAATCCCTCCAGGGCAGGGGGTGCCTCCAGGGCGTAGCATTCAGCACGTCGTGCCCGGCTTCCCCAGTAACGAGGGAGGACGAGCGAGTCACATTCTGCATGACGTGCCCGTCTTCCCCGACGTCAGAGTGACGGCACCCACTCCGGGTACCAGTCTGAACTCGCGGGAACAAGCGTACACACCGGAGAGCCTGCTGCTGCCGTCTGGTGGTTCGGAGCGGTACTACCACGTCAACAGTCAGTCCTCGTCGAGCGCGTCCGATCTGCCGCGTTCCGATCACGTGTCCACGTCTGTGACGTCACAGGATGACGTCACGAGTAGTTCGGCCACGAGTGGCGGGGCGCATGCGTCGTTGACCCCTGTTACCCTGATACTGTGAGCATTACAAAGGGACACCAGATGGGAAGATTCAAGTCCAGATATCCCAATATACACATGTGAATTATATGTATAAAGGGGCATATATAGACCCTATTGAGGTATCCCATAATTCAGTCTGTTTACATGATCCGTTGTTCGCTGGTTGCCGTCGTTGTATAGTGATAGACCCTTGACCTATAGCCCACGATTATTGCAGTTTAACGATTTTTATAAATCTTCAGATTAGAAATACAATGCCAGAAATGGAAATATCAGTTATTTTTACATGTACATTTCAAATTATATTCGGTTTCTCCAGGTAGAAATCAGAAAATGATTGTTCATCGGAAGACAGGCGGCCGAGGTGTGGCCAGCCAGTCGGGAGCGGATCCTGTACTTATCCGGGGCGATATTAGGGAGTTTAGAAACCTCTGGAGGGTCTATGGTCAATGTGTGTTTAGGACATTTTCGAATATTTAGAATTTTGTATTTCTGACTACTTTTACTAGATACCTGATGGTCATTGACCTCTTGTAATTCCGTCACGTTTTGGAATTTCACTTGCTGCTTTGGTCAATTGCACATGTGCGCAATGCAGCACTATGACATTTGGAATGGCAATAGTACAATTGGTCAGAATTTTCTGAAAATGTTTGAAGTACAAGAAAATTTATGCATATATCTAGATGCTTTTGTCTGGCTACCTATGTCACGTTTACCGTGGAATTCATGGTTGGATCATGGGAGGGGAGAGAATGAGCAGATCCCACACTGCGTAAGGTGGAGAGAGGACAAAAAAAGTATCCTTGCCCAAAATAATCAAATCTGAACGACGCATGGAACCTGATATTCAAACCATGCAGATTCCTATATGTATGTATGTACATACTACCTACAATGTGTCTTTCTTTTTTAATGTGTTAGTGTTTTTCAGTTTTAAATGATTGGTATTGAATTAAATCACATAATTATTGTAAATTCCCAAGTATCGTAGAAAAATGCTGACCATTGACAACATTAACCAACATTATCACTTAATGAGCACAATAGTCACTAAATCAGTGATCGAACTATTCTCTTTTGTAAATACGGTTCCGGTGAGCAGATACCACGCGTGTTTTAAGGACTTTCTCCACTGTGCGACTGGGGAAGCTTGGCGTACCGCATGTACCTCGGATCGCAAGGTAACATCGATTCTGTGTGGAGACTACCCCGCTTGCGACTGGAGCGCTTGCTATCCTAGGTACATAGGGTACGCCTAGTCTCAGACTGGGCGTACCAAATATCAAACATGTTTGATATTTAAAAACACTTGCGATCCGGGGTACATGCGGTACATCCAGTCTGAGACTGGGCATACCAGGTACGTACCAGGTACGCCCAGTCTGAGACTGGAGGGAAACTTGCTGTCTCCACTGTGCGTTTTACCGAGTCTGAGACTGGGCGTACCTATGTACCTAGAATCGCACAGTCGTGACAGGGCTTTAGCCCTGTAAGCGGACCACCCTAGAACCAGAACTAAGGCCGAGCGTCCACCTATTACGAAATGGTTCCGATATCGTCTACGATGCACCTCCCAATAAAAGAAATCGAAATTGCGTCGGAAGGTCACCTAATATTGGGGCAGTTGACCACTTTTTTATGCGATTATACACTGATAAAACCCCATACAATGCGTGGTGGATTGGAATGTTTAGACATAAGTTTACGATTTTGCACCTTCCTAATATGTCTCCGATATTTGCTTTTTGTGTCGGAGCCATATCAGTAGGTCTAAATTTCTATCGTAGTAGGTGGACGCCGGGCGTTATAAAGATGGTTGGTCTCGAGGGGTTCCATTAAAAAGGTGTTTAAATATCAGGATCGAGTAGTTACAGTTTACTTGAAAACTTGGATTTTGTATACTCTTTGCCATGAGTAATCATACTGAAAACATAGCTTACAAATTGATGAAAGGGTATTACTGGGGTTTATCCTACCCCTAATATAAAATCCCATAGGCTTAACATTGAGTTTCCATATGCCACGCTGACTGGCATACAGAGTTTTATATGCCACTAGTGGCATACAGAATTGTTATTATGTAATATTCTAAAATTGAAGAGATGGGTAGGATAAAATCAAAACCTGATTCGTTTTAATCTTGGCCACCACATGCCACTCCTGGAGTTTTGGCTCCGGACTTCACTCGGCTTCGCCTCATGAAGTCACTATGCCAAACTCCAGTCGTGGCATATGGTGGCCAAGATTAAAACTCATCCAGTTTTACGATAGTATGTCAAAATAAGGTTTATCTGTACAGTTCTAATCAATTTACGCTTAAGGCTATGGGTTCAATAATAGCTACCTATTGCTACATGTGCTGTTTTAATTAGTTTGCGTTTAATAACAAATGCCGGTATATATCGCAACTCCTCCTGTTTCTACTCAATTAACACTGGTGCTGCCATCTGGTTTCATGAAAATGTAGCAGTTTCCTATAAACACCAATAGATAAGCAATTACCTTCAATAGCCTTCCCATAGAAATTAGCATGGTGACATAGTTTTTTTAGCCTTTCTCCTTTGTAAATGTTCCCTAGCAACAAAGTCAAAATATTGTATTTTCCCATAGACACCAATAGTTAAGCACTTACATTTTCAGATGGCCTTCTCATAGAAGTTAGCATGGTGACATTCCTTTTTACGCATTTTCTATTTGCTGATATATGGAACTCATATTATCCCGAGTTATGTGCAAACCTCAATAGAATTTAGAAATCACCCAGCTACCAGCATTTGTCTTTAAGACTACATGTTCTTGTCCAGTGATAGCTACCTATTACTACTTAGAGTTTTTTTGGAGAAAACACCCACATAACTTGAAACCTGTCAACTGTGATAAGATCGATATTTTAAGTGGCCCAGCAAGATGAGATAGTCTTGTCCTCTATGATATGTGATATATTTCTAATGTGTACGATTCTGAAAAAAGGTATATTCCACACTTGAATTTCAAGACTGGATTGTTGTGAACTGGATTCGTGGTTCGATTACCATCTGTCATACACTGCTTCTTTCACAGATTTTATATTGTGATCCTTTGGACTTAGTCCTATATAACTAGAGCTCAAAGCGCCAGGGATGAAGCTGGAAATCTGACACTCTAAGGAAATCTAACCAAAAAAAACCATGACAGTGAGGATGTGGTGAGAATAAAGTGTCATTAAAATGTTATTTTAAAATCAATAAAATGTTGATTGACCCGACGGCTGTGCCCGATTCTACCTCTGCCCGACGGATCCGTCGGGTCTGTGACAATCTGCGTCAATCGGGTCGATGTACGCACTTCACTGACCCGATTTTATTACCTTTGCGACGCATCGGGCATTATTACCATGTCAGATATGACCGACTCTCCCCAACCTTGACGTTAATGTTATAAAGCCTATAAGACACCAAAATTTGTTGCCGATTCATCCCGACCATCGGCTCGGTGAGAGTTGGGAATAAAATTTCGATGTCTTATACCTTTGAAGCCTATAAGACACCGAAATTTGTTCCCGATTCCTCCCGACCATCGGCTCGGTGAGAGTTGGGAATAAAATCCCGATGTCTTATACCTATAAGACATCGACATCTACACTATTCCCGATCACACTTAGTCCTATATAACTAGAGCTCAAAGCGCCTGGGTTGAAGCTGGAAATCTGACACTCTGGGAAAATCTAACAAAAAAACCCATGACAGTGAGGATGTGGTGAGAATAAAGTGTCATTAAAATGTTATTTTAAAATCAATAAAATGTTCATCTTTTTTGTTTTTGTTTTGTTTTAAGAGAGCATTATTTATTTGTCATTCACAGTTAATACATTTCGATACAGAATGCCTATCTAATGCCCCGTTCACACTGTGCGACTGGGCGTACCTGCCAGCGACTAGCGCATCACATCGCACAGTGTGAACGGCGCATTTCCCGCTGGTCTGTGACTATCAGGTTAAGAATGTGCACAACTCAGCAGGTCCACTTACCGCAATGAAGAATTTCTGTCATACTAGCGACTTTGTCGCGTCGTATTTGATAGGGTGAGGGCTTAGTGGTGCCCCCTACTATTAATACCTGACATTATCAATTAGTTCCCAACCATCATTTCATGTGACACAGATTTTACCGACTACCAGCGAAATGTGATCTCATTGCATTCCCTCAAGGAAAGGAGATCGGAAAACAACAATTCTAAAATCATGTTTTCAGTACAGCTAGAAACAAATCTTAAGGATAGAAGTACATCTGTGTAATGAAACACAAAAAGAATTAGCAGGATTCAGTTAAGTATTGCACGAGAATCTCACTCTCGTGGCCCTTCAGTCTCCATGCCTAGGTCTGGTTCACTCTGTTTCTATGTACAGGAAAAACTCCAAGCGGATCCGACAAAATTCTAACGTTTTATATGTGGTATTTATAGGTAATGATTGGCCAGATGTGGAAGATCTAGGTTGACTGGTATCCCACCTTTAACAAGCAGACGACAAGGGAACCAGCTTAAAATCAAGGCTGGTTCCCCAGTCATCCACTGGATGGCTCAGTGAATTTTCACTTTTTGTCTTACCGCTTCTGTAAATCCTGGAATGGTATGGGAACGGGAGGTGCGCAGGTTTCCAGCTAGACTGGTTCCCTGCCCCAGTTAACAATTGGACAGGTAACGCCCAACGAGGGCAATGTGTGATCGACCTTGAACTTTCGCTGGTTCCTTGCTGATTCGCAGTGGCAATGAGAACCAACACAACCTCTCTCCCTCACGATGTTTCCCAAATACCTTATTCCTACTTGTTTATAATAAAGGATAATACAAAATAAAGTAATTGCAACCTTTCAAAAGATAGAGATGATTCATTGGAATGTTTCTCTAAAAACTGACAGATTCCGCTAAATCCCCTAATGGATGACCGGAGAACCAGCGTAATACCAATCCCGCTGTTACCCATGATGCCCCAGAAAGATGGTGGGTGTTACCTGGCCTATTATGTGGAGAAATAGGCCAGGGACCCGTTTAATAATCTAAGATCGTACATTAAAACCCTTTTCTGTAACTGGTACAAGGGTTGCCGTTTAATAATATTCATGTCTGCTCACTAAGACAGTATTAGCTGTCGATAAAGGTCATCCATAAGTTTTGAATAAAGTTGATCCACATCGTCCCTGGGTCTCTATGGCATTCAGAAAAGGGTTTTAATGAATTATCTCACCCCAGATATTTTTTCTCCATAGACTTAACATTGGAAACTCGTATCTAACACCCATTAGATATTTAGGAAATATATATCCAATAGGGGATAATGTCACAAATGTTAGCCCATTAGTCAATATTAAGGGTGAGATAAATTTAGAAACCCATTCAAGTTTAGGGTCAGAGCTCGATCCCATCTCATTTGAATCACATAGCAATTCACGCGGCTTCGCCTTGTGAATTACTACGTGATTCAAACTCGATGGGATACGAGCTCAGACCCTAAGCTTTCATGGGTTTCCTCTATAGGATCCGAGGTTATCAAACAGGTCCCTGGCTTCCAGGGACCCGTTTGATAAACTAGGATTGTACATGAAGACCATTTTCTGTACCTCGAACAAGGGTTATCGTTTAATCATATCACTGATTTGGATGTATATAGGTCCGTGATCATATTGAAGTCTGTTCACAAAGACAGTATCAGTCGTCCATAAGGTCATTCGTAAGTTCTGAATAAAGTTGGCCCACATCGTCTCTGAGTCTCTATGACATGCGGAAAAGGGTCTACTTGTACGGTCCTAGCTCAATAAACGGGCCCCAGGCTAGCTTCCAGCGTGCCTGACATTGAAGGATGAATGCGACGCCGTCTGGGGAGAGTTGGCCGCACTACAAACTATGTATGAACTCGCCCTCTACTGGCTAGGATAAGAACCATTCGGTCTACTCGTCTTTGGCCACCAAATACATTACACTGGCCACCAGAGATATACAAAATTAGCCCTGGGAGCCGTTTCAATAGTGTGTTACTGATTTTACTACATTCAGAAGTCATTTTGAGTTCAGGTAAAGGTAATGTCTGTATCATGCTCTTTTGTTTAATTCATTTTATGTACGTTTATTGAGTGTAATATAATGCCATTAGCGCGGGCAACACGAGGTCTGAGAAAAACGTTGCATACACAGTGTTCCAAAGATCGTTTTCCTTCTTCAGGTAAAACAAAATAGATTTAATTGATATAATGGCCATGGACAGGGGTCCAGATAAATAATAATTATATGAAGATGACAGTTACCGGGATGAAAACATATATTTTTACAACAGAAGTGAATGTTTGTTGTGAACCGCAGACGTATCAGTGCAGGAGTAAATAATCTTGTAAGTCGCATAGTTCATTGTCAGATGACTATGTCGCCACCTAGTATCAGTAGTTTCATCCATTGTTGGATTGTCACCAATTGAAGTTTCATCCGTTTATTGAAATTCAACTGATATCACTTGAGATTACTCACTAATAATCATCCAATGCCAGGTGATCTACTTAGGCTATAACGAATTCATGTACCCTGTCTTTTTCCATAGTGTGTAAAAGATCCTATCTTTTAGGAAGTAAAGACAATGGTATAGATACTGTGATGCACGATTTCACACCACAAGTCTATGCAGCAAGATTCATCACAGTTGATTTCAAAGATATCTTTCTCAGATTCTTATTCCTGCTCATATTTGCTCAGAACATTTTGGTTTCGTGCAATAGATATTTCATTTGCGAGGCAATCAAACTAATTATATTAACTGATTGTATGCATTTTCTTAGAACAGATTTTCAGTCTTTTTCAACCATTTGCGTAAGGACACCTTGAAGTCGACACTCTTGGTATCACTCTTCGCTTGCGTCTTCTTGGCCTGGTACCCGTCCTTACTTGCCACCAGCGCCGTGGCGGCGGGAACGCGAACTACGGGCCTGCTCTGAGTGGCGTCCAGTTTCACCGAGAACCTCACAGTCTTACCCAACATGGCGTCCGTGTCGCCATCTAGCGGCAACTGCGTGATGAACGTTCTCGAGTTGTCCACCTGGTGGCGCCTGCCGTACTCAAGGTCAAGGTCACGCGGGCCTGCCGGGGTCAGCGCTGCCTGACCTTGACCCCGCGACCTGCTGGTGCGCTTGGAGGGGTGGGATTTAGGTCGGTGGACGCGTCGGCCTCGTTCTAGCTCGGCCACTTCCGGTTCCGTCAGAGGGAATGATGGGAGGACGGCGCTCTGAAAGTGAGGCTTGTCGGCGTCCGCCAGCGCGTCCTCCCACACGTTCACCTTCTTCCGGTTCCGGACCGCGAACGCGTCGATGGTCAGCAGCGTCGACGGCGCGCGCGCCTTGGTTTTCAGCGGCTTCCGGTAGCCGGGCACATCGTCGTCCAATTCCTGTTCAAAGATGGCGACGCGGCGCAGCACTTCCGGTGAGGGCGGGCGTTCGACGATGAGCAGCGGTTCCGGAAGTGAGGCGCGCTCGTGCAGGAACATGTTGCGCACCTGCGCGGCGTGGAGCGACTTCCGGTAGCGTTCCTTCTCCAGACGCTGGATCTTCCGGTCTAGGAGGCGCGTCTCTTTGGTGTTCTCCTCCAGTAGGGCCAGCCCGAAACGACTGTCTTTGGCGTTACGTGCCATGTGGAGGGCCAAGGCCTTCTCCACGTTCACGCCCTGCCGCATGTCGACTGAGTTTCCTCTGTCACACCACACAAATCAACACCGATACACCCACACTGTGGGAGTATTTACACACTTAGAATCTGCGGCTCGTTGGATAATTTGGGGTCGTACATGAAGACCCTTTACTGTCCGGCGATGAGACCCAGGGACAATGAGGGTCAACTTTATTCAATACTAATGGACGTCCGTTGGTCAGGTGGAACTGTATGAGCTTAAATTTAATATCATTAAACAATAACCCTCCTGCGAAGTCTCCTTGTAACCTGTCCTTTCGCTGGCATAAGTTATTCAACGACCCTATCTGCAGGGAGTTGTCCATATACTTTCATTGCCAGATAAGGAATATAGAAAGCATGGATTGACCCATGAGCCAATGAGTGCATTCACTATACAAGGTCTTACAGCTTCACCGATTTCTGTAAATCATATCATAATTAAGTCCGCATTCATCAGATACCAGGTACTTTGTGCAGTATGAATACTTGTTGACTTCTCGTGAGTGTAATTTATAACAGACTCAAGTTTTAATGATCACCCAATCTCAGGTTTCGATCACCCACTCCAAGTGTCAATTCTGTGACGCTGTTCCGCGAGTGTCCACAATTCTGTCTCCTAATAATGTCCGTCGAGTGCTAATAGCTCATACACAGTACCTTAGGCCTCTGCTCCAACCACACAACTACCGCTGGGCAGATTTCCGCTACTTTCATGGATGGAAATCCACGACTCCAAATCCACCGGATTTACTGAATTCCCTTTACAGATGACACACACAGAGAGAAATCCAGGTAAATTCGATGAATTCTTGCTGATGTTGGAATAATTCTGTATGGTGAATTGCTAGTTTTAGGGATCAACAATCTCAACAGCTGCAGAGATGTGAACCTTGGAGGTGTTTTATGGTGGTGACGATAGTTGATAGTGACCGTTTCCGTTACATAGTCGAATTACCATACGATGTAGGCACAGTTATATCCAAATAGGTCTTAGGCCATCAGTGATCGTTTCAACCCAACAGGTCCAGGCAACACCTTCACTATCAAACACCAGCCTGGGACCTGTTTCAGTAGTTTCGTGACATGTCTAGATGGTGTCTGTGACACCATACGGACAGATCACAAGATTGCAGTCGATGACACACATAGTTTCACTCACTTCTCGTAGGAATTAAGCAATGACACTTTAATATGAGTAGGGAATACATATAATCTATAATCGTTCCAAATATGAAGAAGATTGGCCACTTCGATCTTCAGATATTTGCTAGTCTTTTTCCACTGCTGCTTGCACTGTTGGTGCCGTTGTTGATGTCTGTCTAGGCCTAATGTCACAAGACTACTGAAACAGGTCCCACTGGTGTGCGTCTTTTATCGCCTCTCCTCAGAGTATTACAAGAATCCAATCAATATAAATGACGCAGGCAACGACCCACCTGAACCGTTAACTATTCCCCAATAACAAAACCAAGTTGTCCTGTCAGGGTTCCTACATGCCAATCGTAATTCCCGTTTCTATGTTTCTCTCTCCACCAATACCTTTCATGTATAAAACACACGCTGATTAGAATGAATCATGACTCGGTCACCTTTCAAGGCATGTTCCCTCCAAGACAAGGCCCGGTGCTTTATCTGTGTATCGAGATAAGAGCGTGTCTGGAGGAGATGATAACCAATCAGTGGTGGCAGCGTTTCGACACGTGCTGAGGTGATAAATCAGGGATCTGCTTTCATCTAGACTTAACAACAGGAAAGTGCCGGCGAGACTCAGTTGCTATCCACGGTTATTGAGGCGCGAGTGGCGGTAGCCGTGTTTCGTATCCATGCTTTGTGATGGGTGATTAGATGGCTGGGGATTTGTAACTGTAAATCACAGGGTACTCCCATGCAGAGTGGTTACTGAAAACAACAGGGTACTGCGATGCAGAGGGGTTACTGTAAACAACAGGATACTGCGATGCAGAGGGGTTACTGTAAACCACAGGGTACTCCGATACAGAGTTTTTACTGTAAAGCTCAGGGTACTCCGATGCGGTGTTGATTGGGTGTGATTTCTGGTTCTAAATCTCCGACTCCAATAGTAAATAATCGTAGATTGACGAGGCTTACTTCTGAATCACTGTCTGTACCCACCGTGTTGTGATAGAGATAGAGAGAATTTTTTTCAACCATGGAGTTTAAGACAAACCCCGACTGGACGAAAAGGTTATAATCCAATAGTAAATAATGACAGTCAATAATCCCAGCTCCGATGTCGAAAATATTAGAAAAAAAAATTAAAAATTGATAAAAGGATGTCTTAGTTGTCCATGAAGATTGATATCTAATGAGTTGGATCAATCCATATCGTGCTGTTGTTCATTCTGGTTTCTGGTTCTTAATTTCTGACTCCAACAGGAAATAATGACCATAAACAATCCCATGTCGAAAACATGAGAAAAAAACAGAGAAATTAGACAAAAGCAGGTCTTAGTTGTCCATGGAGATTGATATCTAATGAGTTGGCTCAATCCATATCGTGCTCTTGATCTTTCTGGTTCTTAATTTCTGACTTAAACAGAAATAATGACCATAAACAATCCCAGCTTCAATGTCGAAAACATGAGAAAAAAACAGAGAAATTAGATAAAAGGATGTCTTAGTTGTCCATGAAGATTGATATCTAATGAGTTGGCTCAATCCATATCGTGCTGTTGTACTGGAGTAGCACCACCGTCTCCGTCAGATCCTTCATGTGTCCATGTTGCACCTCGCTCCTCCTCCAGTATGGATACTCCAGTGTTTCTCATGTGAAGTGTGGGTGTCGCTGGCTGCCGCAGGCCACTGGGAGTAAGCCTGGTGGACCACACTCCCTCCTTGACTGGAGCCTGTTCATAAACGACCCGCTGTGCATACTGCGCCGCTCCGGTTTATTGTGAGTTTCCCGTAGGTAGCTCTAGCGGCGCAGTGTGCCCGCTGTGCTGAGAGATCCCCAGAACGAGGCTAGGAAGCTCGCAGCTCACACACAGGAGGCGTCCTGCTGGCGTTCTCCGAGCGTTCTCCGGGCGTTCTCCGAGCGTTCTCCGAGCGTTCTCCGAGCGTTCTCCGAGCGTTCTCCGAGCGTTCTCCGGGCGTCCCCTGCGCGTCTCTGTGTTCCAGGAGGCAGAGCCTGGGGCCCGTTTAATAATCCTGGAGCATGAAGCCCTGGGGGCTGTTGAATAAACTGCGAACGATAAAAATTTATCTTAGAATCGTCTTTTGGGCCATAGTGTTGTATGGAATAATGTGTTATGAGCATAAGATGTTTTGATAAGAGTAATCTAAAGGTCTTAAAAGGTGCTGTATACAAATATGTTCATCCAAAAAATATTTTCTCTTTTGTCAAACAATACTGAATGGAAAAAATCGTCCAGGATGTTGTTTATCGTTGGAGTTATCGTATCGTCCAGCAGCAGCACCAGAAATGGGCGAATTTTATTCAACAGCCCCCTGTTCTGTAACTTGTACAAGGGTTATCGTTTAGTAATATTTAAGTCTGTTCGCTAAGACAATATTGGCCGTCCATAAGGTCGTCCATAAGTGTTGAATGAAATTAACCCACATCGTCCCGGGATCTCTACAGCATACAGAAAAGCCTCTACATGTACTTTCATAGATAATTAAACGGGCCCCAGGTGTTAGTCCTGTACGACCACCATATATAGCCTGGACTCTATGGGGTTCTAGGTGTCAATAAGATCCACCTATCAAATCAGTCGTTTTCTTACCCGTGCGAAGTCCCCATTGAAAATGTAAGGGGACACATTATTATCCATGGTATACAAAGAACCACGACCCATTATATAAAACCTGTCAGTTACCATAACTGTGGTATACGGATTCAAATCTGTGGTATACGGCCTCAAAGCTATGGTATATGGGAAAAATAGTCCCTTTGTGCTACCGAGCAAAGAAATAGTCCCTATTGTTATACCCTTCAATATGGCAATAAATGGGTTTAATTTATTCAAAAAATATGGCAATAAATGCAACAAACACTGGTTATGTGGACAGGTAGCTCTGTAAACTGCTCGAGATTGACGTCGTAATACACTCGTTATCGCTCGTCTATTACTACGCGTCAACCACTCGTGGTTTACGGCCGCCCGTCCAAAAAGCCATCGATCAGTGTCCATATTATGAAGGTGTTTGTTTAGCAATATCATATCGAGATCAACCCTTTAGAGGGTGCGTCCAGCAACCACGACAGGGCTGCGACACGCTCCGACAAAAAATTTCCAATCGGTGCCTTGTCACAGCCTTGTCGTGAGGAGAGGAGCTCTGCGACAGCGTTGTCGGGGCATGTCGGGAAGAGCAAGCTCCACCTAAATTTTATATCGTAGACCTCTGCGACAACCTCCCGACATGCCACGACACGCCACGACAAGGCTCTAAAATCGACCATGTTCGATTTTGTCGTAGCCTTGTCTGAAGGCCCCCGACAACCTCCCGACAAGCTTCGTGTCGCAGCCTGTCGGGGCCTTGTCGTAGCCTCTTGTCAGGAACTAGGGTCCACCAACCATGACAAGGCTACGACACGCCTTCCAATCGTAGAGCTGTCGTGGACCTTGTCGGAAGGCCGTTGTCGCAGCCTTGTCGTGGTTGGTGGACGCACCCTCTAACCAACTGCGACACGTTGTGTCAAGTTCGTTAGATTTCTATGTTGCTCCCAGATGCTACTCAGTCTCGATATTCAAGTGGTGTTGCAAAAAATTTAGAAAGGATATATGTTGGGATATGACAGGCCTCATTGGCTATAAAACATGGCAATGATAATGATAACACTATTATCATATCAAGGATGAAACGTCAATATTAGAAAATTAGGTTTTTCTCTAACCATTGTATCCCCATTGAATATGGGGAATTATTACCCATTGTTTAAAAACTGTCAGATACCATGATCACAGCATACGGATTTAAATCCATTGAACACGGCGTCAAGGCCATTACATACGGTAAAATAGTCCCAGTTGGGGCGGGTGGGAGTGGGGACTAATGAGCGCAAGTTGAAGAGGTTATGCTTTCAGGTTAATATGCCAATGCCGGATTACAATATCTGAAAACCTGAAAACCACTGTGATCGATGATGGATATTTATATATCAATGAATTTGAAAATATACACCAAGGGAGTAGTAAAAGTATTCTACACCATGCAACTCATCACTTCGATAATGATAATTCCAAAGATACGCGATTATAATCAATTATAGGCAAGGATAAATACCATGTGGTATGCTAGAATGTTTTTTATTATTATTTTTTATTATTGTTGATGATTTACCCTGTGAAGACTTGGGTTGGTACAACCTGTTTGAGTGTCCTCACAGCTACAACTGAACTTTTACATTGATCAGAAATAAACTTATTTTGAGGATAATAGATATAAAAGAATGTAGATGATTTCCAGTCCTTGAGTCAGCGACCAAATGGTCACATGTGAGTTCAGCAGGCATAAGCTCTGCTACTCCATTGTTGCATTACTGTATCTTAGTGATCACACCAGTGAGGTCTTATTGGCCAATTGTCTTTTCAATCTATAAATTATCTCATTTTAATATTCATATATTAGATTAATACAATCTTTGATAACCATTACTTAATATAACATAACTTATTTTGTGTCCAACTATACAAGGGTAACTCACGCTTGATTTCTTTATAACAATCATTGTAAAAAATAGACTTTATTCCATAGATAAAAAAAAACCTCAAAGAGGAGCAAAAGGGAGGTACACATCATACACATGGCTGTTGTTCACCTAGAAGTAAAGTGTTGGTAATTAAAATACACATTTTATTGGAGTCCTTTCTCTTGGTCTAGGTGTGGTTAAAGGGCCAATAAGGTGTCTTCTTGGCAGCGGACGGAATCGAGTCTAATTTCCTGATATACATCCGGTTGTGTAATTTATAATCGGATCAATAACAAGTAACACTCGTAGATTATATTCAGCTACCAAAAGTATGGAACAGCCACAGAACATTGGCCGAGATCGTTTTCTATACTTATTGTTATATACATATTTATATATTTTGTAACTTTTTGAAGCGTTTATTTCGAAAGCAGTGTTTACAATTTTCCTTCCACCAGATGGAATTCTGGTTCCTTGGGTAACTTGCTTACTAAAGCTTAACCTATAATTCGTCATTCACGTTTCGACAGGTAGGTATTTTAAAGTGTTGATCAGAACACTTGCTAGGCTTATCTCCATATAGTTGGAAAGTTAAACATTGATACTTATACACAATCTACCACCAAACATATATTTTTCTAGCATATTGAATGATACATATCTAAGGCCTGTAAACATAAAAAAGTAAAAAAAAAAAAGTAAAAAAAATAAATGTACACATTTTTTCAAAAGCTCCAGTCACTTTTCTCTGCATAGGCCTAAATAATTATTTCAGTACAATATGGAAATGTGTGTGAAGGGGGTGTGATGGGATGTATACTACATCTAAACAACATCATTTAGTAGGTTAAATCAGATTATATTTAGAAGGATGAATCGATCTCCCAAGTTGACCTTACATATTTGATAACATTGACTTATGTATCAGCTATCGACCGAATAAAGAAACTGTGGAAAAAAGTTTTTAAACAAAATTCATAGGATGATTGGGTAACGAACTGGGCAAGATGTATTAAAGTTTGCATGAAAGACATATCGGGCAATTCACCTTGGAAATTTGAACCCATGAAAATGAATATAACGATCTCCAAGTAATATAGAACACTTTAGTAATTAAAAAAATAGGGGTCACAGAGCTAATTTTTGATTTAGAGATTATATTGTCGATGAATTTATGATGAAATATATAGAAATTCTTAAAAATTAATTTTCACATAATGAAACACATGTCACCTTTTTTCAAATTTTCACAGAATATGACAAATGTACATATGGTACTACACATTTGAATTTAGAAAGCTATAGGTCTCCACCCAACCAATGGAAATATTTCCTGCTCCAATACACATTAACCCCTGAAAGAAACAGTTTAGATGTTTTGATAACTTGATCCACGTCTTGTCTATCAAAATAAATCCAACAAAACACCATCATGACCTGTGATCTACAAGACAAGAATCATTGAGGGAGTAAATATATCTGCGTTACTAAAACATCGATTCTTTTTTCACCTTAGAGAGGCTATCTTTACACTGGGATTTGCGTCGAGTTGAATGTTTGGCTTGCTGTTATTTCGTTGAGAGTCCTTAACACATGAACTACTTTAGTCAAATAGCCAGCGAACAATATTGATAGAATCTCTTGATGTTCAACGGGTGGAGAAAGTACACTGTTTAATTAGGAAGTGAGTGAGACAAGTGCTGCGCTATGAGGCGCCAAGTGTCTTCAAACTCTCTGTAAAGAGGGTTTTAGATTTAAACCAAGTAAAGAATATCATTTATTATCCACCTCATACAAAGCGTCCATAGAAAAGAAATAGGGAGTGTGTATTGACATACCCGGAGCATACAGATATGGTTTTTTTTTTAAATAGATGAACCTTAATAGAAATTATGAAAGGTATGTGTATTTGTTATCAAATTAAAGCTCCTGATGTCAAGGATGCATTAAATGTATAGCCAATAAAAATCTGGAAACCCTGCGTAAGCAGACACCCCGCATAAGACACCCCGCGTAAACGCCCTCGTCATATTTTTCATGGCTTGGTGATGAGAAACAAGTTTTTTTTTTGAGTGGCCTTAAAGTGAACCATATACATGTAGGAACTGGTCACCTAAAGGTTACTGAGTCCATCCAATCAATCCAGAAATTCTTGTTTGGTGATGAGGTTTTATGCCATAATAATAGCCAGGGTCATATTATAACGATTAATCAAAATTGATATCAAATCAAAATTGATGTTAATATCAGCCTGACGACCTTCCTTGATGAGCATCCAGACCTATAGCTCTAAAATACATACTTGGCCACCCACACCCACAAAATGTCCTTGTCTTGTCTCTTTCTATTTCTGTAAGCATGTTTCCATTGGCCGACGAAAATGGCGGAGACCTTTTGAGTTCCCCTTAAATTCTGCTTCCAATGACTGATTTTGTATCAGCAGTGCTTAAGGTTCATCACTATTTCTGATTGTAGATCAGTGACAGGAAATCGGCCAATGGAAATCGGCTTTATGTGTTGTATTAACTGTTCCGTACATGCGACAAAACCCATTACTCAATGTGATTATGTAATGACTACATTAAAAAAACAATCAGGCTGAACTGTAGGTCTTTGCTTGAATTAAAACAATCAAGCTCATATATCCAATATCTGTGGTACCATCATGAGCCAAGTCTCATGTAGCCTTAACAATATTGTTTTATCTATTCAGATTCTCAATGTGACATACACCTAGAAGGGCGTTTTTACATTTTTCATGTTACATAAATCAAGAAAAACACAAACACAAACTGTCCTTCTAGACCCTACTATAGAGGAAACCCATGAAAGTTTAGGGTCTGAGCTCGTATCCCATCGAGTTTGAATCACATAGTAATTCACAAGGAGAACTTGAAACTTGAATGGGTTTCTGAATTTATCTCACCCTTATTATTATATACCTATGGCCGTATGAACCACACATACTGCCCGCTGCTACCCATGACGTATGTATAGCCGTACGTCACACTGTGACGTACGGGGTATGTGATCACGTGACTAGCTATAATTTCACCATTTTTAGGTATATAATAATACGAAAACGGGCTGACTGTCTTCCTACGTCAAAATACTTGGTAAAATTATCAATCAGATATATCCCTCTGCCTTGGGCATCGGGATGTATCTGATCAATAATTTCACCGCATATTTTTGACGTACGAAGACAGTAAGCCAGTTTCCGTATAATATTGACCAATGGGCTAACATTTGTGACATTATCCCCCATTGGATATTTTTCCTAAATATCTAATGGGTGTTAGATACGAGTTTCCAATGTTAAGTCTATGGGGAAAAAATATCTGGGGTGAGATAAAGGTGGAAACCATCACAAAAGCAGTATTTTTATATTCAAATATGTAGAGTGGTCTCTGCATGCAGCTAAGTGTCAAGTTATGAGTATAAACTAATATAAACGTCTCCTTTAGGGCAATCGCAGAGTACGACAAAGAGGAAGTGTTATTATGGGGCAATTGGCTTCAATATACAGCAACATTAAAATTGCTGAAGGTGCACAACATTGCAAAGGGCCGATTCCCACTTGGAGATTCTTACCCCAGAGACTAGTGCCCGACATAGTCGCCGGGAAATGAGTAACAGAGTGGGTGGGAGGGCATAGTCGGCGACTAGTGGCCTGAAAATCTCAAACATGTTTGAAATCAAATTGCAAGAAACTAGTGCTTTTTAGAGCATGCTTGCATGCGCTATATACATCATCTAGAGCTTAGAGTGGTCACATTGAACTTCCAGTGTGCTTCCAGAAAACTATCCCTTTACTATCTGCATGCTGCTCACTGTGATATTGAGAACAGAGCAGGGAGCCAGTGTCTCAGGGTCTTAGAGGTGTGCCCAGCTGACCATGAGCAATCACTCAAGCCCGAAATACCTCATTGACCTACTGGTTTTTGATATGTTTGGATCCTATAGATAGACTCAGGCAGTTACAGAATTGGCAAGTTTACTGGGTGCAAGTGGGTTACAGAAAACTATCCATAGACTGAATCTAACCCAAACCTTTTAATTGTTATTCATTTAAAATTGCATGCTCATTCATCTATGATGAACATCCTATTTACTCCTAGTTTAAGATGGACTCGACTCGGCGATTCATGCACGAACAATGGTGGTCGGGGCAAGAGTCACTGATGATTTTGCAATTTTTGCGTTCCCACTTAGCGACTTGGGAGAATCCTAGAAATTTGTACTCATAGTCGCCGACTGAAGCCCCGCACATGCCCAGAAATCCCCTAGTAAGACGTCACTCAATTTCATATGATTATTTACATGGCGTAAGTTGTTATTATTTCCTAGTAATATCTCCAACCGAAAATTTAACATCTCAGAAGCAATAATCCGGTGAAACATATAAGCTATTTTGTGTTGGCGATTCTGGAAATCGCTGCCTCTCTCGCTTGGTGTGTCTCCGGCTTTACTACGGCCAGTACTGACACTGACAGGTATGATACCTACCAGGTTTTAAATTGCAGTGCCACAGATACGTCAATGTGCCTATGATGCTTGCTTTGCAACGATTCCATCGCATCAGTGTGGCTTACCCATAGGCTTTCTTTAGATAAATCCGTAGCAGTTAGAGTAATAAAACATGGTCGACCGGCGTTTATGGGCCATTATCCTACCCCTAATAAAAAACCGCCATAGACTTAACATAGGGAAATTTTATGTGGCAGGCCGTGACATTAAGTGTTTTTTATGCCACTAGAGTAATAACAATATTGACCAATCAGAGAGCAGGATGTCAGCTACTATGAGTTCTGTTGGTCGTTGACTCAATATTTATCTTTTTATCAGTAATACAAAAGCATAGATGGGGTAGGATAAATACGAAACCGAACTCGAGTTAGACTTGTCAATGTTTATGCCACTCTGTCAAGTCTAACTCTCGTTCGGTTTCTACTAAATAACACATGTGCGACGATTGCGTCGCACCAGTGGAGCCGGGCCTTTAGTAAATGAGCTCGAATATCATTAAACGATAAACCTCGTACGAGGTCGTCTTGTACCCTTTACTTTCGTAGGCATAAGTTATTCAGCAGGCCCCAGGCTTCCCCACGTTGCCAGGATCTACTGCATAATTGAAACTAGGAGCAAAATGTATCTTTATCATTGATGAATGAGTGTGCAATAAGAGATGAATAACAATTAAAAGGTTTGGGTTACTTTCATTCAATGGATAGTTTTCTGTAACCCACTTGCACCCAGTCAACTTGACATTTCTGCAACTGACTGAGTCTAGGATCCAAACCGATCAAGCACCAGTGGGTCAATGAGGTATTTCAGTCTCGAGTGATTGGTGTTGGTCAGCTGCCTCTAAGACCCTGAGACACTTGGGCCCGTTTAATAATCTAGGATCGTACATGTAGCCCCTTTTCTGTATGCCATAGAGACCCAGGTAAGATGTTGTTCAACTTTATTGAACACTTATGGACGACCTTATGGATGGTTAAGACTGTCTTAGTGAATGGATTTAAATATTATTATAAGGTAAGCCTTGTACGAGGTACAGAAGAGGGTTTAAAGGTACGAGCCTAGATTATTCAACGGGCCCCTGGCTCGCTGCTCTGTTCTCACTATCACAGTGAATAACATGCAGATAGTGAAGGGCTAGTTTTCTGGAAGCACACTGGAGGTGTATATATATATATGTGACCACTCTAACCTCTAGATGATGTATATAGCGCTTACAAGTACGCTCTAATAAGAGGAACCTTCTTTGAAATGAACACTTGGGGCAACATACAGAGTTCTGTGCGCTGAGTACACTGGCAACCAGAGCTACACAAAGTTAGCTCTGGTCGGGTTAAACTGAACAATGACCTTCACATGGCGTGGTAACTGGTTGTTTATGCTATTTCACTGGGTATAGGAAGTTTATTTTCACTATTTTAACGAATTTTTGGGAGCAGCGCCAACGTCATGCAACGTAGTAACGGGTACGTCCGGCCGCAAAAATGGACACTGCGCTGCTCGGTTTTCTCGCTTTGCAGTTTGCTTTCACAAAGCCGCTCCCGAGAATGCATGTGTCTGATCCTATGGCCGCCATGGCTTGTTGTCATTTGCTGCCACTCCCTCTTAACCTCAAATTCACTTTTAAGTATTTATTATTTACTCTGCATGGGTTTCATGAAAGAATCATACAGGTAGACTAGATTGTCAATTATTTAACCTAATAATATTTTCAAGTATGTAGATATACTTTCAGAGCTTAAATTTAACAAAAGTCTTTGGTTTGAGGCGAACACAAGGGACACAGGGGGATACCGTATGTGATTTAAGCTGACAAACCCCTATATTGTAGAAGGGGTTGGTTGCCAAACTATGCGCTGAGGACATCCGCCTTCACTGTTTTCTTACCACACCAAGCAGAGAGCTCCAACATGTCACAGTTACTTAATTAACACAAGTGGATTAGCCCTAAATGAGCAATTAGAATTGATACCTTATGTACCATCCACATTTAGGGTCTGTGCCTTGCCCGGTCTTTCCAAAGACTGTTATGTAAACAGAGGTTTGTTCCTCAAGGTAATGATATAAGAACGAAGTCAGTACAAATAGTAGATTTAGGTTCGGGGATTGGTGTGGGTTCTGGCGCTGCCAGGATTTAAACTGGTGAGATTTTCATAGATGTTTTTTTTATTGGGTCTCAGATGTTTTAGTTAGATTGATTGGCAGCAGTTGTTGTGCAGGCATAACACCCTCTGAAATAAAAGATTGTATCAAACACATAGCCTATTCGATTCGATTGTTATTTAACAATGTTTATAGACAATAGTAATATCACTGGTTACTCCAGCATTTTAATTACTGTGTCATATGTACACTGTTGACATAGTGGCGTATTTAAACAGAACTGAAAAAAGTTCTGTGTTTATCTCACCTCGTCCACAAACTGTATAATTTAATCAAAACTTACTTACTTAATAAATTTATTCACCCAAAATCCATTTAGGAATCGTAATAACATCCAATTTCATGTTGCGTCTGTTCGATGCCTCCAAATGTCTAGCGGAAGTAAACAACGCCGTAAGTCGGCGAGCTTTAACGACAGTAAATAGTTCTCGAAAGTAATGATGGAACTTTTTTTTTTCCCCTAGTCACTGATTCGCTAGTCGCATCTGACGTAATAGCACACACACTCCGCAACGAGCATGGCGTAGTATTGTCACTTTACTGGGGTAATCGTTGAGTATCTTTTCTAATGTTATTCCTATGGCTACACTTGTACCAGGGGTGAGATAAACTCATATTACTTATATTAGTGTGAATTTTCACATAAAGGGTAGCAGAAAAAGAGCAAAGTGCAGGCCTGATGCAGGTAGACTATAGTCGCATCCAAGTCGTTTCTCCATTTCTCAGATTCAATCTTGATATAAACTTAAATTTGTATTTTTCAAAATGAATCTTTAGGCTGAATTTTGGTGCGGTACAACAGTCCTTCCTCTTGAGTATACATGAACATTAGTCACAATAACTCTCTCGATGAATTGATATTTCAATTGTAAGATAAAATGATATAAGGCATTTGGTTCTAGTCTTACACCTACCAGATCAGTCTGGCTACATTTGTGTAAAAACACTTTAAAAATATGATCATGATTGCTGATTTGCATTGAGCACCAACTAAACACACATGGCATTGATTCATGTGACTTCAAGTAAAATGCACATAAGGATGTAATCTAAATGAAATATCGATATGTATAAACTGAGGCCAGCTGGTTATTATTACATACCTATGGCCGAACATCTATGAAATACTACCCGCTGCTAGAGGTGCAGTATAAATAATGTTCGGGCGCACTGCGCCCGTAGTGAATATTCGGGCGCACTGTGACCAGCGGGTCAATTGGTACATTTAATAAGTGTCTAAAATGGCCTTTGTAAAAAATATTTAGGTATGTAATAATAAGAAAACGTAGTGACTGAGCCCGTAGGGATGCCATTCTCGGCCTTTTAATGCCATAAATACGTCCCTCCGCCTGCGGCATCGGAACGTATTTATGGCATTAAAAGACCTCGAACAAGTTTTTATTTTTTAGTGGCCTTAGTACGTAATGTATACCTGGAGATATTCCACATGCACCGTATGCACTATATGTACCGTCTACCCTTCACCGTTACCTTTAAATACTGTAGGAGTATAATGTTGTAGGAGTATAATGAGTACAAAAGTTTTAAAAAATAACAATAAAAATTCCATTTGGTTTGGGCGACTTGAAAAGAAAATATCACTAGAATATAATCTCCACAGAGGCTTGGGATCAGGAAGGATTAAGAGATCACCTTTAAGATAAAAGGTCTGGTGAATTAGTAAGTCAGTTACCTAATAGGCTTAGAGCCAGCCAGAATAGAGAAATGGGCTGAATGAATTATACACGCTCTGTCCGCAGTAGAGGCCTCCCAGGGATTATCTCAGTGAATGTGAAGGACGTCAGATTTACCTCAGTATTGTCTCACTTTTAATGCGATTATTCGTAATGTGTTGATACTTTATTATCCATCGCATACAAAGTCCCCATTGAAAATCTACGGGGACTGAGTAAACTACGACCCATTATACAAAAACCTGCCAGATACCATAACTGTGGTATACGGATTCGAATCTGTGGTATACGGCCTCAAAGCTGTGGTATACGGGAAAATAGTCCCTTTGTGCTATAGAGCAAAGAAATAGTCCCTATTGTTATATCCTTTAATATGACAATTACTGGGTTTAGTTATGTTGATTTATTCGAAAAGATGGATAATAAATGCATTAAAACGATGTTTTTCTGGACAGGCGGCTCTGTAAACCACGAAAGACTGATGCTTAGTAATACACGAGCTAGCGAATGTCCACAAAACCATCGTTTATTGTCTATGTCTTTTATAACTTTCCATGAAATACTCATGGATGAATAAAATGTCTGGATTATATTGCTAGGATCCTTTTTTGTAGGGTAACATTTAGGGCAAAATTAACAGAAGAGAATTGTCTGAGATTAGGGGAAAGGAGTGAAGTACACCAATCTCAGGTACATTAGTCTTCATGTGTGAATCCCACTTTAGTACAAAGTTCTCATGGCAGGGTGCTTTTACCAGTCTCAAGGAAAGATGATGAATTTGATTCACATGAAAAGACACACCTGATACATAGTCACATACATAGTCACAGTGAACACTCACCCTGGGTCTCAAGTACCTTTGAGGTGAATGGTCTGAAGAACATGTGACCCTGTTTGCTGGCCTCCTATTGGCTAGGTTAAGGTACTTAGTCGGCGACTCAGTAATGGGTCCATTTGTCTCACCAAAATGCCGCTGTAAATCTTCAGTGGGATTCACACGAAGGGACAAATGAACCTGAGACTGGTGTACTTCACACCTTTTCACCAGTCCCTGACAATTTCCTGCTGGGTACAAGGTTTCACAGATTGGGGTGTTCTACAGTCTCAGGGAACCATGGCGGGTTCAATTCACATGGGAAGACTTACCAGGTACATAGTCTCACCCCTACACCCCTACACAGGGTACACAGGGTACACAGTTGCAGACTCAGGGTACTTCCCCCTGTGAATGGGTGTAATTTAGGACCACTGAGACTCACAGACTGGGGGAGAATGTGTCAAGTACATTTGTCTCACCAAAATGCCCCTCTAAATTCTAAACTTGTTTAAAGTCGAAATCTCATGAGGTTATGTTCTTTAATAGGGTGATTCCCACCAACAATTCCAAGGAAAAAATTTGTCTCAGCAAAATGGAACCATACAATTCAGACGAGGAGATTGTGTTCCAGTACCAAATCTCAACAGGATTTGTGTCAGGCAAACACTTTGTGAGGTACATGAATCCAACTCTGTGAATCCAACTTTAAACATGTTTAAAATGGGATTCACGAACCTCACAGTGTTCAAAATTTTATGAGATTCTGTTCCTCCTTAGGGGTAAATGTCGCCAACAATTTCAGGAAAAAAACATGTCTCAGGGAAATGGAGCCCTACATTTTAGATGAATAAATTGTGTTCGAGTACAGAATCTCAGCAGGATTTGTCTCAGGCAAACACCCTGTGAGGTACATGAATCCCACCGTGTGAATCCCACTTAACAGGGTACAGAATCTCAGCATGATTTGTCCCAGACAAAACACCCTGTGAGGTACATGAATCCCACCGTGTGAATCCCACTTAATAGGGTGCAGTAGGTCAGCATGATTTGTACCAGACAAACACCCTGTGAGGTACATGAATCTCACCCTATGAATCCCACTCAACAGGGTACAGAAGCTCAGCAGGATTTGTCCCAGACAAACACCCTGTGAGGTACATGAATCCCACTGTGTGAATCCCACATAACAGGGTACAGAATCTCAGCATGATTTGTACCAGACAAACACCCTATGAGGTACATGAATCTCCCCATGTGAATCCCACATAACAGGGTACAGAATCTCAGCATGATTTGTCCCAGACAAACACCCTGTGAGGTACATGAATCTCACCCTGTGAATCCCTCTCTAATAATCAGTGAACATATATATATATATATATATTTTTTTTATTTACTTTATTGCATCTCTCGTAACAACGAGTTTTTCTGATACAATCTTCAGATGTGTTTACATATATGGCATCCAACATAATAGAGACGTTACATTACATATGAGAGATTGAATTACAATCGTGGAGTCGATACATAGCCATCAAGAGTAGAACTGGTAATGGTAATGAGATGAGAGGTTGAAGGTAGCAGTGGAAGATCTGCCTTTGAGCAGAACTGCTAACTTTCTGAATAAAAAGAAAAGAAAAAAAGGAGTTAACAGGTAATCAATGGGTCAATAGTCATGCTGTTATTTGATTTAGGCAATCAAGTTGTTTCAAAATTCGTTCTAAATTTATCCACTCATTTGGCAATCGGCTGATAGGGAATTCCATAGATTTGCCCCTCTGATGTAGGGGCTTCTTTGGATATGGTTACTCTTCGTTAAGGGAATTTTATAGTTGGTTTTTTATACATGGCGGCCGTGTGTGTGCCCGCCCCCGGAGTTCTCTGTGTCCGGTGTTGTGCTGGTGTTAGCCCATTGTTGTACCACTCATTACGCCCCGTATTATTAGCTCACAAGACAAATACACAACTTGGCAGCGACCTTTGTCGCTCACAGCATTCACACTCACACAATTGTTCACGGGGTTTGCATTACACACACTCTCAGAAGTTTTGTCTTGTCTGCCGGTTAGTTGGTTGATGGACTTTTTGAGCACGGGATACCTATGGTCAGATACGTTGCCTAAAGGTTAGGGAGTTTGGAGAGGTAACATAGACTCTGAGCATGCTGCAAAAACCTAACTCTTATCTATTTGGGTGCCAACTCTGGGACATTGGAAAGGTCCAGAGGGTTAGTATCTAAGTCTTAGCGGCGTGCCCAGCTAACCATGACCAGCCACCAGATAAGTTGGTTGTATGGGGATTGGTTGTTGGCTGTTTTGGTAGTTTGACGTCCAATATGTTCTATTAGACTTACTTTGGGTTTGATGGTGATCGAATCTATGAGATGAATTTGGGTAGAAATCTCACTTGTGTAGGGGTGGGAGTCCTATCTGAATTCATCTCATAGATTCGATCACCACCCTTGTAGTGTAAACGAACCACCTTGATAAGGTCTTATAAGGACCTATAATGGTGCAGAGGGCTAGAGGTTGACTGGACGTTAACTCTTTCAGTCCTAGCAATGCCTGGAGGCATTACCACCCAGGGGACGAGGACTGCCTGGAGGCATTACCACCCAGGGGACGAGGAATGCCTCAAGGCATTGTTTATGTGTCATCATCACAAATGTTATGTTTTATGAGAAATAATGAATAGATTTACATCATTTCTTCACAACAAATAGCAAATAGTATGTTCATCATTATAATCTGTGGACATTCGATAATTAACTATAGTAACTTGTATCTAAAGGTTACTAAGTGACGTCCATACTATTAACAGACGCCATTGAGCCGATAGTCTCGTCCCCTTGGGGTTTATAGCGGTATCATGCATCGTCCTATGGTGCGCACACTCCCCACTCAGGCTCGGACAGAAAGAGTTAAATCGAACCAACGACAAACAACACAAACAAACAATTGGCTGCATTTATACCAAACGAACTATTTTCAAAATATGAAGTAAAAGTAATTATCTTCAGGTTAATATGAGACAATACTTTTTGAGGTGAGTGTAACACGTCCAGCTGACCTGAATCAATCGTGCCCACATTGATCTCATTATGGTTACCTGTCAGAGGATTACTGAGACCGTCACATGAAAACACTACTTAATACAAGCCGTCTTATACAGCAACCTCTCACTGTGAACCCTCATACGCCACCACTTAGTCCCCTCATGTTCTTATCCCTCTACAACACCACTCATTGGCCTTTTACATCTTCTGGGATCTTTCTTTAACGGCCTGTTTTATCCTCCTGTGACTAAAGGCATGTCACAAATGTCTTAATCTTAGGCCGAGTGGTTTATACCTTACCTTATAGAGCTGATTCAGCAAGGCAATTCCATACCTCATCTAGTGTGGAGTTTGTTTGGAATTTGTGGTGTCTCATGTACCTTCTTCTTCTTCTTCTTCTTCTTCTTCTTCTTCTTCTTCTTCTTCTTCTTCTTCTTCTTCTTCTTCTTCTTCTTCTTCTTCTTCTTCTTCTTCTTCTTCTTCTTCTTCTTCTTCTTCTTCTTCTTCTTCTTCTTCTTCTTCTTCTTCTTCTTCTTCTTCTTCTTCTTCTTCTTCTTCTTCTTCTTCTTCTTCTTCTTCTTCTTCTTCTTCTTCTTCTTCTTCTTCTTCTTCTTCTTCTTCTTCTTCTTCTTCTTCTTCTTCTTCTTCTTCTTCTTCTTCTTCTTCTTCTTCTTCTTCTTCTTCTTCTTCTTCTTCTTCTTCTTCTTCTTCTTAGTAGTAGTAGTAGAATTAGCAGTAGTAGTAGTAGTAGTAACACCATTAACTACAAAAATGTTTTCTCTCATCGCCAAAATCGTATATGGTATACGTTATTTTCAAAGCTCCACGGATCTTATTGAAAATATCAGAACATGTTTTGTAACGGGATCCCTTATTGCCCATTAGAGGTTTTATTAATCCCAAAGAAGGATCCATTAATATAAACCATTACTCTGATATCAAATCTCATAAAAATACTTGACTAATTCCATTTGAAAAATGACATATTTCTATCAATTCTGATGGCTAGCCAGTATCCTTTCCCATGTTCACCAACTTGAAAACACAGAGGGCATCTACCACTGAGGGTGACAAATATCAAAACCATTTAACAACTTATTCCTATGTTAATGTTATCATTAGGAACCTGCATACACACCCCTGGCATTTCACTATAGACACAATGCAGCCTGCTTACAATGAGTCCGTGTTGTTCCACATTGACCCCTGGCGTTATTTGCACACGGCACTTAAGCGCGCGTTCCAGTGTTGACCAGGCAGACGACATTTCGCCGCAGTCAAAATTAAATACAAATACTCGAGGAGATCGATCGTCGTCACAGCACTACATGCAACTGATTCTGTGTACCTGAGTATTGAAGGCTCACACTATAACGATCCCTAAGACAAAAACTAGCCTGGGGGCCGTTGAATAATATTTTGTCGTCCGTGAGGCTGGGCGATACAACATAACGATCGATGAATGACATACTTACACTGCACGAAAACCACCGTTTTATTCAGATATACGCCATCACGGAAGTGCATGTATTGGCTGAATATTGACTTGTTTTCATTGATATGCGCCCAGGCCTTATATATGACAGACGCGTCTTGGCTGTATTTCACACCCAGCGTATATGAGAGAAAATACCCTCTGCCCCCGCACCCTCCCGCCCCTTTGTCTTGGTAGAAGTACAGGTGTCCTCAGTAGGAAGCCCTCCCCCCCCACCCCCCGCCACCTCCCCCCGCCCACTCTCAGTGAAGCCCTGTTCACTGGACGCTTATATATACGCCCACAGATGAGGTGTATACACACAGGGATTAAGACGACCTTGTAGACGCAAAATACCTACTTATATACGGTCTGCGCATTCATATGTAAAATGATGGTTTTTGTGCAGTGTTAACGACCTTTTTCATTCAGGGTAGCATAAAACTTGTCATGGGACTCAGCAGTATGGTCCGTACGTCTTGGAGGGTTTCATCAGCTAAGTGGAGACCACAGAGGTCTGAGTAAGCTCTTTCCACAACATTGCCTTCTTGTAACATAATTTCAAAGCCATCTTTTTATATGGACGGGGTTGATAACGGAACCGAGAAAGGGACTTTTTTCTCATGAACTTGTCTCTCTGGGATTAATGGCATCGAAGAAAAATGACGATGAACCAATCATCGGAAGTGAAAACCCCTTGTTTTATTACTATTATTATTTCTTTTTTTATAGTTTTAGGAATTAATAGAATCTGATTGACACGTTGGAAGGTCAAAAGTGGAGATGGAGTGTGATAAGTGGAGATACGAAAACGAAAACCTGCCATTGGCAGATTGTAGTCTTTCATGAAAAAAAAACAAAAAAACTTTATGAAGAATGCTGATTGAAGATTGTCCATGGAGATTGAGGAATTGGAGAGTAAGGAGTGGAGATTGCGAACGGAGAGTGGTGAGTGGAGAATGATAAGTGGAGATTATGAGTGGAGATTGTGAATGGAGAGTGAGGAGTTGAGATTGTGAATGGAGAGTGATGAGTGGAGAGTGATTAGTGGAGATTATGAGTAGAGATTGTGAATGGAGAGTGAGGAGTACAGATGGTGAATGGAGAGTGGAGAGTGATAAGTGGAGATTATGAGTGGAGATTGTGAATTGAGAGTGAGGAATGGAGAGTGATAAGTGAAGATTATGATTGGAGATTGTGAATGGAGAGTGGGGAGTGGAGAGTGATAAGTGATATCTAACTTAGTTATGTGCTCCACAACACGAAAGTGAGGTAAAATCTATAAGATGAGAAAATATAGCAACATCCCAGACCCTGTGAACTGTAAATGACCGCAGGCATGTTATCAATATAATATTCCTACCAATTTATGAGTAATATACTACAGTTCTGAAAACA
This sequence comes from Alentia gelatinosa, assembly GCA_950022655.1. Classification (NCBI taxonomy): domain Eukaryota; kingdom Metazoa; phylum Annelida; class Polychaeta; order Phyllodocida; family Polynoidae; genus Alentia; species Alentia gelatinosa. The sequence continues at coordinate 10,558,226 of OX465593.1, forward strand.
CTGTATTACTGGTCAATTGAAAAGAAATACATGTTAATTGTCTTAAGCCCATACAGGATAATTTACCCTATATTTTAAATAAATTGCTATATAAATCAAGCAAAGAAAAATATGTCTATTTTACCAATTATATTAGGTTAAACTAAACAATCTTAAGATTTTACTCATTTGGTATTAAAATCTGCCCGAAACAACCAATTGTAATGGACAAATGTTGATATTTAGAAATCACCAGGTGGCGCCATATGCCAGGTGGCAGATATTTTGGGAGACTCACAATAAACAGATATGTTGATGGCGTTCTAAGAGAGGCCTTTTTACACTAGGCCTGTAGAAACTGATGCTGGCTTCATAGATGCGCCGCCGAGTTGGCCAAACATCCACATAGCAAGGTATCCTTCAGCACTGGAGGATTGGGTGTCTGAGATTAAGTATCCACTCATCCCTAAAGTTTAATCCAATGAGTCATTAAAATAATTAAAACAACTCAGAACCAAGTAATGGTTTTCAGCACTCAGAATTATAGGTGTTCAGGCATTTTGACGGTAGGTCTCTCCACTTGCCAGAGCGACAACAAGTAGAAACTTGAACTAGAAGGATGGATCTACAAGATGAAACAATAAAACAAATGTTCCCAGGGGAGGGGGGCAGCACAAATGAAAATTTGGGATCTTGGCCCAGGGACTATAGAGGGACAGTATGGGTCAACTTTATTCTACACTTATGGACGACCTTATAGACGGCTAATACCGTGTTAGCGAACGAACGTGAATATTATTAAACGATAACCCTTGTGCGAGGTACAGAAAAATGTCTTCATGTATGATCCTAGGTTATTCAACGGGATCCCGATTCATTGTTACCATACCCTATTCTGTCCCAACATATACTGTGGAAAACAACAGTGGCGCCATCTAGAGATACACAGTCAAACTGAACAGAGAAGTCACTCTCTCAGGCCTCTGTATGTTAATCCATATGTTGTGTTTCTGGTGTTTGAAAGAAATATTTATGTACAATGTACATATTGAGTGAGTAACGAGTGGGGATGTGGGTGGAGAGTGGTGAGTGGAGATGTGAGTGGAGAGTGATGAGAAGAGATGTGAGTGGAGAGTGATGAGTGGAGATTGAGTGGAGAGTGAGGAGAAGAGATGTGAGTGGAGAGTGATGAGTAGAGATGTGAGTGGAGAGTGATGAGTAGAGATGTGAGTGGAGAGTGATGAGTGATGTTAATGGAGAGTGATGAGTAGAGATGTGAGTGGAAAGTGAAGAGTGGAGATTGTTAATCGGAGAGTGATGAGTGGAAAGTGATGAGTAGAGATATGATGCGCTTATCGTAGTCATAGTTCTCCATTTTTTCGGTGTTTCTCAGGGTTATGAGGTGGGTTTTTAACATATCTTTCCTAGCTTGATCTATGTCGTCCATTGTCCGGTTCAGGGAGTTGGCCACGTCTTTGAGGGTTGATTCAGTAGTCGATAGCCGTTTGCTAATAATGTCCAATAAACCTGTTGATTTATCAATCTTTTTTTCAGCCTTAGTAATTCGTATCTCCAACCTGGTGATTAGGTTGAGAGTAGTGTGGTTTGAGGCTTCTTGTTCGATTAACATTCGTTCAAGTTCATTTATCCTATCAATCACTTGACTCATTGTAGCGTTTGCTTTCAACGGGACCGCTGTCTTTTTAGTAGCAGGTGACTTGGCTATTTTTGGATTGGTCGCCATACCCGTGTCCTCGTGCTTACCCTCAGGTTTGTGGTGTCGAGTTTTCTTCGTCGATTCCCTCATTTCTCGTTGAGGTTTAGCTTCAGCAGTTGGCGTTGACATGGTCACTGAGTATTCACAACGTATCTCCCAGCTTTTCAGAGTTGTTGAATTTGTATTCTTCAGTAGTTAATGGTGCTTAGTCCTGAGCGAGACGGCGGGCGATCACACGCCTGTCATACCAAGTGTTATAGTTAATGGAGAGTGATGAGTAGAGATGTGAGTGGAAAGTGAAGAGTGGAGATTGTTAATCGGAGAGTGATGAGTGGAAAGTGATGAGTAGAGATATGAGTGGAGAGTGATGAGTAGAGATGTTAGTGGAGAGTGATAAGTGGAGATGTGAGTGGAGAGTGATGAGTAGAGATGTGAGTGGAGAGTGATGAGTAGAGATGTGAGTGGAGAGTGATAAGTGGAGTTGTGAATGGAGAGTGATGAGTAGAGATGTGAGTGGAGAGTGAGCAGTGGACATTGCCAATGGCGAGTGATGAATGGAGAGTGATGAGTGACAAGCTACACATAGGTTTGATGCACCTAGACTGTGTACGTGTTCAGGAATGAAGCATGTCAGGGATGTAAAGACTTTGAATTCGCTCTAATAAACAGCAAGTAAAGACTCACAAGGTTGGACCCCTGAGATTATTGAACTTTATAAGTTCATTTCTTCGCGCAGACCCCACTACACACCTGTTATGGGACTAATTCGCCCCCAATCTCCTGTGCATTCCCCCCCTGCTGAGAAGACTAAAAGTGCGTGGGAACATTGTGTCCCTGTTTTCAAGAGTTAGCCCCTTTCCCCCCTTCGTCTCTGCAAGGGTCATAACATAGGTATACCTATCTTATTTCCCTGAGCCCCATATGATTTAAAGCAGGGCATATATATTGAAGGTGAACAAAAGATACTTATTTCATATGACGTACTACATTATTGTACTATACTACACAGAAGAAATGGCAGGGTACCAGATGTTGCCTTACTCATCTACTAGTTTCTAAGTGCTGGGGAATGATAAATGAGTGCGGACCAGAAATGACAACTCAAAACAATGTACGTCTTGTACACCCAGATGCCCAGATAATAAAACAATTTCCGAACGCTGCCAGTGATTCAAGGCAATGCCTCCAGGTGGCTCGACAAGCGTCTGGTGCCGGCAGGTAGCGCCCCCACTGGCGCGGGGCGGAACTAGCGGCCGAACCGCTGTCTGGTTGATCCCTGTCTGTCATCACTTGTCTGCCGACAATCCGGAACGCTCCCCGAGCCGGAATAACCCCTAAACCGGAGTGCCCAGCACCGGATCCGGAACATCCCTACGCGCATGCGTCCTGTGGACATCCGGTGCGGATATCAGGACGCGCGAGCAGACGGCAGACGAATGTCAGGAGGGTTTTCAATGAGTGGAGAGTGACGGGAGAGTGTAAGTGGGAGCGGCGCGGGGTTCCCCGTGCAGCATCATAATAATAATACGGAGGCGTGCTGTGAGGGAGATTGTGTCGAGGTGGGGCTGAGGTCGCTGTCAGCGTCTAGGAAGGTAAAAGGGTGATAGACAATCGCCTGAAACTCTCCTTGACACCCTGAAAACCACCCCAAATTCCCGCCAGAAATCTCCACCCGCCGCTGGATACATTCCGAAGAGCAGACGACTTTTTTACCCCAATGGATTAACTCCATCTCTACTCAGCGTTCCATGGACTTCCGGTGACGCTGGCCTGGATTTCCGGTCTGGGGTCACCTGGATCACCCCCACGTCTAGTCAGTCGCTCGGATACGTTTTTTTTTTCTGGTACACAGAGAAGAAAAAAAACATACCTAACAACTTTATCAGCCTGCTGAGTGCCTTTGGTAGGAGCTGAAGATTATATACACAGTAGGGTGCAAGGATCCTCTCATACCTCGACAAATTGAGTGCATAGCTTATAAATCTAAACCAGCCCGAGGTGTTCCAATAAGTGGAGCACCTGTCAGGGGAGATACTCAGTGACACTTTTCATTCAGCTACCAACTCGATCCCATCCAGATCTGATTATACTGAGGATCGCCTCTGGTGTCAAAACCTGTGGATTTGTAGTCTGACGAATTGATTTACATTGATAGAATCTATTTGTATTCGTCAGGGTATAATAGCATGTGTATTGAAGTACAAATGAGTTCTGGTCGATTGCCACTGAGAAATAACACAATAGTATGTGGATGAATGGATGCATAAATCATCATAGACGTATACACTGAACATTTTAATGTATGCCTAGCTAATACTTATTCTGGAGTGAATACAACATATACGGAGGTCAACATAGAGATTCGAAGGTGGGATTAAAATACTTGTGGATATCTTTTTTCATCTCCAAGACAACGTAAAAATACAAGACATCATCTGAAAGAAAACATTGGATCCCTTTTTACAAGGCGCCAGTCATTTTAAAGGTATTTAAATGCAATACATTCTTATGTGTGATCATAATTTCTATTTATTGCACCTTTTCATTCATTATAAAATGTGGCACATATTGATATGTATATTTTGACAGGTATCTCTCACTCTCTTCCTCTCTCTGCCCCTTCCTCTCTTTCTGTCTCTCCCTCTCTCTTCCTCTATCCCCCTCTGTCTCCCTCTGTTTCTCCCCCTCTCCCTGTCCATTCCCCTGTCTCTCCCTCTGTCTCTCCCTCTGTCTCTCCCTCTCTCTTCTGCTCTCTCTCCCTCTGCCTCTCCATCTCTCTTTATCTGTCTCTCCCTCTCTTTTGCTCTGTCTCTCCTCTCTCTTCCCCTCTCATTCACTCTCTCCCCTTTCCTCTCCATATTAATCTCTCTCTTGCTGGCTCCCTCATCTCTCTCTTCCTCTCCTTCTCTCCCTCGCTGCCCCCTCCTCCCCCCTCTTACCCCTTCCCCTCTCTGTCCCTGTCCCTCCTCTGTCTCTCACCAACTCGTCCCCTCTCTGTATGCATGCTGTTATCGCTGGAACAGTCTCTGTTAATATAATTTTGAATCTATTCAAATCACAAAAAGACCATCCCTGCCCCATCTCTCAGCGGCGCGGCACCTTGCTATCATCGCGGATATCTTGTTTTATCTATATGCCGTCAGTGTGGCTGTCACCTTCGCGCTCACTAAATATTTCTCCTAATGTGATCTAGTCTGCCACTGAGCGCAGATGTGGCACTAATGAAAAGTGCTATGCTGAGCCTGTAGCAGCGGCAGAGTCTAGACACACATTGACAGACAAAAAGCCAATAGAGACATCTATCTATGAGGGGATTTGTGAATGCCACATCTCAGCAACGTACATGGAAGGGACGGTCAGAGAGTCATAGAGACTAGGAGAACTGAGAAAGAAAGAGGTTAGATGTAGATATTAGGTCTCGGCGTGCTATTGAGAGTAAATACAGGAGATTGCCAAGAGAAACACCTGACGAGGTGTGAAACTGCCTAGAACCTGTTTATGTAATAGACACTGTCTGGTCTATTGAGCTGGTCTATTGAGCTCTGTGTCATACAATGGGAATGTTTATAATATTCTATATCTTTAACCCTTTAAGGGCGAATGATGCCTTGAGGCATCATCCAGGCCAGGGCGAATGATGCCTTGAGGCATCATTTCTCAAAAATCTACAAAATGTTCACAGAATATATGTATAATATCATTATTAGTATTTCTATTCAAAAGAAATAAAATATTTAAGATTATATATCATATCACGTGATTAAACAATTGAATTATGGGTTTTAACTACTGTGTGCCCATCTCCTAGCAGTATAAATTGCCACCAGCACCCGTCCTCCATGCGGTAGCTTGGCCACAGGCACCCGTCATTAAAGGGCTAAGCACACACCTCCCATGGATCAGTCTATAATATACTTACTAACCGTGATATTGTCTAAAGGGCTCTTTGCCTTTAAATAGTCCTATTACCCAAGGCATCGTCTACAGGGTTTTAGGATCTATGATAGACCTACTACCCAAGGCAGTATCTATAGGGTTCTATGATTTAAAATATGCCTACTACCCAAGGCATTGTCTATAGAACTCTATGACATATAATAGACCTACTACCTGAGGCACTGTCTATAGGACTCTATGACCTAAGATACACCTACTAATCAAAGCATTGTCCAAAGCGTTCTATGCCTTGACCTAGACCCCTAGGGCTCTATGCCTTGAAATTGTCTATAGAGCTCTATAACCTAAAAAACATCTACTACCCAAGGCATTATCTATAGAGCTCTATGACATATGATAGACTTACTACCCAAGGCCTTATCTATAGAGCTCTATGACCTATAATAGACCCACTAACCAAGGCATTGTCTACTAGGCTCTATGACTTTTAATAGACCTACTAACCAAGGCACTGTCTATAGAGCTCTATTCCTTAAAATAAAGCTACTAACCAAGGAGGTCTCTAAACAGACTATGTCTTGAAATAGACGTATTAAGCAAGGTACTGTCTAAAGGGCTCTATACCTTGAAATAAACCTTTTAACCAAAGAGGTCTCTATGAATCTAAACAGACACTGGCTCACGCTGTGAACGGAAACCCCCCCCCCCCCCCCCCACCACCACCCCTCCCTCTCCCTCTACATTAAGGAGGAGCTTTCTGCGAACACCGAAGGCGGGCCTCATATTAAATGGAGGACGGATCTGCGCCAATGAGTGCAATATTTATCAGCATACTCGCCGTTAGAAGCCTCCCATGTCAGGCTCATTTGTAACACGTCGAACATGATTAAATATTTACCAGCCCGACCTGCCGTTTTGACAAATCCCAGGGCACACCTCGGGCGACAGCCTCAACAACTATAGGCTGCACCCAGGCAGGGTGTGTTCAGATCGCCACATGGGATGGTACCGCATGAGCTGACATCAGGGATCTTATTGGAAGGGCATCTTTGTGTAGCGTTAAATACGTTGTAGAAATAAGGAAAGAATTGAACTGATATGAATAGAATACATATATATATATAACCACTATATATGAAACCACTAGTTATTTAGAGAGGTAAATTGATGATTTTATTTACCAGAATTAACTTGTAAATAATCATGTTTCTCAATCAGAGATATACAAAATATGGCACTAGTGGTGTAATAGAAGGGACCCAAACTGCAAGCATATGATTACCTTTATTTCTGAAAACAGTTTAAAGCTTAGGGAAGAGAGAAAAGCAGTGTAGGACAAAGAGAAACATGGAGGAAATAAACAATGTTACCAATGATACAGATTGGGAAGATTAAACACGGCTGAATCTTATCTAGATTATAGCCCAGTTCACTCACAGATAAAGCAAATAGTACCCATCACCCAGGGTTATAACAGGGCTCATTTAATACTAGTACCCTTAAAAGTATATCCTACAATTCGCAGTGGCGCCACCCGGTGAGTTTTGAATATAGACAAATTTATTTTCAGATTGGTTCCCTGAGACCTAGTCTGATGCCAAATAACTCAAATATCAAGGTTTATCCAGTTTGTCATATCCAAATCAGTAAAATAGTCCTATTGATAATTGCACATATGGGAAATGTACTGAAATATATTGTTTTGTTCAGTTCTTTCAGAAACAAGGACTGTGACCTATAATTTCTAAACTTAAATGTGTAGTTGTGTATACATCTACTCTACTCTGAAAGCTTGAAGAAAATGACATGGACTTTACTATGTGAAAAATAACTACATAAAATTTCAATATATTCTATTATGATATCATGATATTAATTTCCAAATCAAAAACTAGCAAGGCAAAACCCATCTTTAAACTAGTAATGTGTTCTCTAACACTTGGAGATCATCATATTCAATTTCCAGGAAATTGTCATGGGTTTTACTTTTCAATGTAAACCGTCCGATCCGCCTTAAACTATCACAGAGCCTACGATGATGTCTGGACAAAGCAAACAAGAGGCAACCAAAGCTCACGAGGCAAGGAGTAGATGAAACTGTAGCCGTGATTTCCTGAGTTGCTCGGATTTCTTCTTCTTTTGACCTCAGCCCCTGACGCTTCTAGGACCGAGCTCCACCCCCTCCTGGTCGCCGCGTTGCCATGGTGACAGACTCAGATCTCAGGTTGCGCCACTCCTCGGAGATAATCCTCACGCGTCTGTTTCCATGGCGACGTGAAAATGACGTGACAATGTGGTTATTGATCTCTGAACAACGTCCAGAGGACGTGTGTGTGTGTGTGTGAGGGGGGGGGGAGGGGATCATGATCAGCAGAAGGAATTATCGTGAAATGTTCAACTATCTAGAGTTTAACTCGACACTGCTATAGTGCAGTTGGACTGGGGAGATCTGCAATGTACATGTATGAGTCTAGGAGTGCCATGCATGGGTCTAGAGTTAAATTAGACACTGCTATAACACAGTTGGACTGGGGAGATCTGTAATGTACATGTATGAGTCTAGGAGTGCCATGCATGGGTCTAGAGTTAAATTAGACACTGCTATAACACAGTTGGACTGGGGAGATCTGTAATGTAGCTGAGTATAAGAGTACCATGCATGAGTCTAGAGTTAAACTGGACACTGTTACAATCCAGTTGGACTGGGGAGATATGTAATGTGCATGTATGAGTCTAGGAGTGCCATGCATGAGTCTAGAGTTAAATTAGACACTGCTATAATGCAGTTGGACTGGGGAGATCTGTAATGTACATGAGTCTATAGAACTAAACTAGACACTGTTACCATCCAGTTGGACTGGGGAAATCTGTAACAATCTAAAAGTGCCAGACATAGATCACAAGTAGTCAACATGCTCAGATATCTAGAGCTAAACTAGACACTACTATAGTGTAGTTGGACTGGGGAAATCTGTAATGTACATGAGTCTTAGAGTACCACACATGAGTCTACAGTTAGAGTAGATCCTGCTATTATGCAGTTGGGTTGAGGAAATAGTGCATGCATGAGTCTATAGAGCTGAACTAGACACTTTTGTAATGCAGTTGGACTGGGGAAATCTGTATTGTGTTGAATCTAAAAGTGCCAGGCATGGATCACAAGTAGTCAACATGTCCAGATATCTAGATCTAAACTAGACACTACTATAATGCAGTTGGACTGGGAGAATCTCTAATGTACATGAGTCAAAGAGTGCCATGTAAGAGTCTAGAGCTCGACTAGATCCTGCTATTATGCAGTTGGGTTGAGGAAATAGTGCATGCATGAGTCTATAGAGCTAAATCTAGACACTGCTATGATGCAGTTGGACTGGGGAGATCTGTAATGTGCATAAGTCTAAGAGTACCATGCATGAGTCTAGAGCTAAAATAGACAATGCTATAATCCAATTGGATTGGGGAAATCTGTAATGTACCTGAGTATAAGAGTTCCATGCATGAGTTTAGAGCTAAATTAGACAATGTTCTGATCCAGTTGGACTGGGGAAATCTGTAATTAGACTGGCTTCAGGCCCTGCATTATTTGGCTACCCCTCTGCCTACCTCACCCCTCCTCGCTGGAATACAGATTCGCTTCATGGGCTAGTCAGGGAAGGATGAATATTATAATGAACTATATTCTGATTTCCTTCAATTATTTAATTACCATTCTTAATCAAAGACCTGAGCAAGTATGGTCTGTAATGTGCCTGAGTCTAAGAGTGCCATGCATGAGTCTAGAGTTAAACTAGACACTGTTATAATGATAATCCAGTTGGACTGGGGAATGATCACAGAAGTGTGGAATTATTACAGAAGAAGAGATCCCATAAAGTGTTAGAGGTGCGACTCTTCTGAGAATAAGTCATTGTAACGTCTGAACCAGTGCCTTGAAAAGAGTCAGGGAGTAAATACAAGCTCTAAGAGGGTGAACTTGAGAAGTGTCACCTGAGATTAACCCGCTTTCATATACTACTCCCCTCCCCGCCCACACCCCGAAGTCATGGTGAGAGGCAGACTGCCATTGGTGAATCAATATCACGTGAACTTCCCGATTCTATGTGTACCCTTCGATAAAGATGGAATACTGTTTTATTAAGTATATGCAATACAAATTGACTTTTAAATTAGCTTCTAAATAATCTTGGTAGTTATGCTTTCTGTATGAGGTTTTCTGTATAATTTGACGATATTTGGATTTTACCTATAAGGCATACAAGTAACAGAATACGAGGAGCTTAAAATAGTCAATCATTCCTGACTGGTAATCTATCACTGCAGTATTCTACGGTAAAAAGAACTCGAGTGCTTGTGTTTCCCATATTAAGAAAGGAGTTTCTCGAAATATCAAACTGAATTGAGCAATGTCAATAAGCCACTCAGTCAGTCAATCAGTCAGTCAGTCAGCCAGCCAATAAGTCAGTCAGTCACTTAGCCAGCCAATAAGTCAGTCAGCTAGTCTGTCAGTCAGTCAGTTAGGAAGTCAACCAGCCAGTCAGGCAGCCCACCGGCCAATCAGCCAGCCAGACAAGTCAGACAGTCACTCACTCATCCAGTCAGCCAGTCAGTCTGCCAGTCAGTTAGTCAGCCAGTCAGTCAGTCAGTCAGCCAGCAAGCCAGTCATTCAGTCAGTCAGCCAGTCAGTCAGTCAGTCAGCCAGTCAGCCAGTCAGTCAGCCAGCAAGCAAGCCAGTCAGTCAGTCAGTCAGTCAGTCAGTCGGTCAGTTAGTCAGTCAGTCAGTCAGTTAGTCAGTCAGTCAGTCAGTCAGTCAGTCAGTCGGTCGGTCAGTCAGTCAGTCAGTCAGTCAGTCAGTCAGTCAGTCAGTCAGCCAGTCAGCCAACCAGTCGGCCAGCCAACCAGTCAGCCAGCCAACCAGTCAGTCAGTCAGTCAGTCAGCCAGTCAGCCAGCCAGTCAGTCAGTCAGTCAGTCAGCCAGTCAGTCAGTCAGTCCTCCAGCCAGTCTCTCAGTCAGTCAGTGGGTTATTCAGTCTCTCAGTCAGTCAGTGGGTTATTCAGTCTCTCAGTCAGTCAGTGGGTTATTCAGTCAGTCAGTCAGTCAGTCAGTGGGTTATTCCGTGTCTCCGTGAGTCTAGGAGGTGGTCATAGCTGATGATGATAAAGTACGCCGACGATGATAACATGATGCATGAATCCTGTGGGACCCCGGGAACAGACTGAGTGTACAAAGGTCAGCTCACAGATCAGCGGGTCGTCAGGTCAGTGAGACTCCTCTCTGCCTCTTACTGATTCACATTCATCACACTCTGCGCCCGGATTACCCGAGTGGCCGCCAATATCAGAGGTCACCCACTGCCGCCCTCACATGCGTCCACATCAGCTGTGAGCGTTAGCAATATCTCAGAGGAATCTTCTTATTTGTGACATAAATCATACATAAAGTGCATAAATACACAGCTCAGAAAGTGAGAAATGACTCAGGATGTATACCTTTTACTTTCTACTTCTCTGTGTTGTATATTTTATTATTATATACCTATGTCCGAATGTCTATTAAATACTGCCCGCTGCTATGGGTGCCGTAATAATAATGTTCGTGCCCGCTGTGACTGCAACTTTGTATGTCATTAAAATGGCGTTTTTTCACCAATTAAATGTATATAATAATAAGCAAACGTCCTCACTGTTGACGAAATGATTCTCGTTCTCGGTCAGTCTCCGTTTTCATACTGCCTGACAACTGACCTTGAACAGGAACCGTTTCGTCTACAGTAAGGACGTTTCCTAATATTATATACCTGTGCCAGTATGTAACACAAATACCAGTCGAGGCAGTGACTTGCACAAGGATCACAGGAGTTGAAGGGAAAAAAAGAGCAAAAAATGTGCTTGGAGCATATTCTGTGCTTGACTTTCACTAAGATGTCAAGAGATATACCAGCACACTTTGAATCCAGCTCGGACGTTGTCATATTTCCTTATGTAATACATCAAATACTTATATTTTTATCAAAAGAAACAAGGTATGTGAGTATGTACCAGTAAGGTATATACATTTTATCTTAATTGTATATACCTATGCTGGTAAGTCACAAATATACCAACATATGCTACGGTATTGGTATTATTGTCATACTGCACAGTATGCTGGTATGAAAACAAATAAGTAAAACTCTGCTTCTGGGGCACCCCGCTTAAGGGAGCACCCAGCTTAAGGGATCAATTGGTTCAAATGAAAGGTTTTTCGCTCTATCAAGAGTTTATTTTAACCCCGCCTGAGGGGCCACCCCACTTAAGGAGACCATTATTTCGGTACAGAATGCTTCTTAACCCCGCTTAAGGGGAAACTTTGGCAGGACACCTTATCAAATCTGATGGAACAGTGTAGGGACAGCACTCCAAATTATCCTGATTGCTTGTGTGAGGTGGGTAGACTGGTGTCGAGACATGACTGACTTCATGTACAGACTAAAGAAGAAACCAACAATGTTTGGTCAAAATCGTCGTTCTCCGCAAGTTTGATGTGAAGTGATATGAATGAGGCGACAGCCAAGAGAATATCACATAGCATTTAAACGAGTTGGATAACAACGACTTTGACCAAAACGAATTGCTTTCTGCATTTATCTCACCCCTGTACACACTAAAAGAATGGACGACACATAGACCATAGAGAACGGACTGCAATACTTGTAGGGGCATGGAGAACGAGTTCCCAATGTTCGGCCTATGGGACAAAAATACCAGGGGTGAGATAATATGAGAAAACGTGGTTACTGAGCCCGTACGGATGGCCGTATGAGGTCATTTGATGAAAAATATGGCCCGAATGGACACCGTATGGGCTCAGTCACTACGTTTTCTTATTATTATAAACCTCCTAATCGTTTAAAACACCCTTTTATCAACTTTACAAAGACCACTGCAATTCACTACGGCCCGCTGTCACAGCAGGCGCGAACATTATTCATACTACACCCCTAGAAGCGGGCAGTATTTCATACATGTTCGGCCATAGATGTGTAGTAATATAACAGCTGGCGAGTGTGAATGTACATGGAGCATGGCAGAGATGGAGAGAAGAAGAAAGCAGCATTTGAGAGAGATATAATTGGGAGCGGCTGTGCCTTCTGTGTTCCATAGGTCACAGCGGGAAGGCGTAACGATATACGCACAGCCGTGAACAGGCAGCCTCCGGCCATATCCTTCCGCGTGAAGTGAGAGAAAAAAAGAGTACCAATACTTCGCCGCAGGCTTCTGTCGTGTAGAAGTTCTATAATTGTATCCTACATGCTGCCCACTTCTATATCACATTAAAGGCATATCCTACATTTCACAGTGGCTCCACCTGGTGATTTTTAAATATTGTCAATTATCAGTCAAATCTAGTTCTTTGTGAATAATTCTGATTCTAAATGAGTAAAGTTAATGTTTTGTACAGTGTACCAATCTCAATAGGTAAAATAGGCCAATTTACATTTGCTTGATTTACCTAAGAAATCTACTGAAGAATATAGTTTTATTCTATCAATAACAAGAATGTAAGAAATGTACTGAAGAATATAGTTTTATTCTATCAATAACAAGGATGGTGACCTATGAATTTTAAAACTTGAATGTGGAGTACTATACATCTTCTATATTCTGTGAAAGTTTAAGGAAAACGACAGAAATTATTCTATTTCTTTTTTAAAAATAATTTTTATTTATTGACAATCTCTTTCACCCGTTAAGGGTGCTTTACAAAGCGATAGTCGCAAGACTATATTACAACATTTATCAATGCATTACTCAGTAATTTTCACATTTTTGCTCACATTTATCCTACACGTTTGATTCTAAAATCGCAAGAGGGGTATTTAGTGGCGACAATTGCCCCTCTGGACTGAGGAGGGGAGTGGTGGAATGTAATCGCAATGGCTTAGAAATACAAGGGTATGGTACCTTTTCTGTATATGTACCTTGTACAGGGGTTATCGTTTAATGATATTTAAGTTTGTTTGCTAAGACAGTCTTAGACGCCTATAAGGTCGTCAATAAGTGTTCAATAGAGTTGATCCACATCGTCCCTGGGTCGCCTTGGCGTTCAGAAAAGGGTCTTCATGTACGATCCTAGATTATTAAACGGGCCCGAGAATCACAGGGAATATTATCGCCGTGGAATGCGCCTGGAGGTACAAGAATCGCTCAGTGTGAATCCTGTCTGTTTTCGGTTGGTTTGATAAAACTAGGAGCAAATGGTATGTCCATCATTGATGAAGGAGCGTGCAATAATAAGTTAATGATAATCAAAAGGTTTGGGTTACATTCAGTCTATGGATCGTTTCTGTAACCCACTTACATCCAATCAAATTGCCATTTCTTTAACTGCCTGAGTCTAGGATCCAAACATATCAAGCACCAGTGGATCTTGAGGTATTTTGGTCTAGAATGATTGGTCATGGTTAGTTGAGCACGCTTCACACTGATACACTGGCACCCTGCTCCTTACCCAGTATCACAGTGAATATGACGCAGATAGTGAAGGAGTAGTGTTTTTACAGCATACTGAAAGTCTATATGTAGCCACTCTAACCTTTAAGCAACGTTTATATTGCGTGTGCGAGCATGCTCTAAAAAGATATTGGATTCTAGACATTCAGAGTTCCACTTTAGAGAAATCTGTATAAAGATATCCACCTGATTTGTGCTATCAACCCACGTACAACAGGTAACAGTCATAGTGCTGGCTTTTTTGGGGGGTAGCATTTTTTTAATTGTAATAAAAGAAGAAGTAATAGATGTGACTTATTGTCCATTAGGGAGACGTAAGTGGTGGAAATGATAGGGAATTGACTTGAAATAAACTGCGACACTCCAATCTGACAAATAAATGATGGCGGGATGAAAGTAAGAAAAATAAGCACCTCATTTGATGACGTGTAAACGACATGCGCACTACACACTGACTTCCCCACTTCCGCTTCCTCAGGGACAACTTCCGGTCAAATGGGGACCGCTATGCAGTCTGGGAGGAAGTGAGTCAAGCGTCCCCGACGACTTCCGGGGGGCGTTTATGCTGGTGGTCGGCGTGCTGTGCTGGAGTCTCCCTTTAGAGCCCTCAGTCCGCCGGGAACCGGCGATGAGGGCCCGGCTGGACGTAAAACGTGAATTATTCGGGGCAGACACGGAAGGGACCTCGCTCATGCGCGCCGTCGATAAGGCGACAGTCGGCGTCCGCGTCGTCATGGCAACAATATTAGTGTAGTGATTCATCCGCTAGGGGGACTGTCCAGCCGAGCATGCGCACACCCCTCCCCCTCCCGCGTTCTAATCACGTGACAGTGGAATCTAGGCTGGTCTCTGTCTGCCTGTCTTACCCACAATCCCCCACCTCACTCCACAGGTGGTAAATCTTCTTCCTGCCACCAGGAGGCGGGCCTGCATAGGTCTTTTTTAGTGAACGGGTGGCGCCGCGGTGGGGAAATTAATGAATTACCAACAAAATTAAGATAAGGAAAATCTCAGTCACAGTCAACGGCAGGGGCAAGAAATGAATACAATTTAGTGCCGATCTGCGGGATTTTTATCGATATAGGCATACCCCTCAATTTTATTTTTTGTGCACCAAAGATGGTAAAGGAGGAACTGGCATGTTGAGATGGTACATGCGAAAAAAATAGATGTATATATATATATATGAATGTATATATATATATATATATATATATGAATGTATGATATATTTATTTATATGTCCATATGTCAGTGTTTACCTTGTATAGTATCTCATAGTGGTACTTAGATTTGATCGTCTTAATTAAGAAATAAAACTAATTTGAAATTCCCTAACGCCTGACAGGCCCAGGAATCCCTGCGATGATGCTTGAGGTAGGTGAAGGGGTAACCATGGGATGCAGGGACTGAAGCCAGTCTAAGTTGCATTCATAGCAAATAATATATCAATGTCTAATCCATATAGATCTATATGCATGTAAACACATAACCTCCAATATCGTTTCGTGACACACAACTAGACGTTTCAGGCACCTCGTTTTGATATTCAAGATGGCCGCCTCCAGGGTCTAACCACACACTGCTCTATAGTCAGTAGGCGTTAACGTCTCTTATCATGCCCTCAGCCTTGCAGCCCCCCCCCCCCCTCCCCGCACACTGATGGTGGCGCCACCCATTGTCAGCTCCCGCAGTCAGATCCCAAGGTCAGATTTCAATTTCCAATGTCAAAAGCACGTCAATCCTAACGGGAAACGGCGGGAAATTAAAGTCACCTGAACAACGGAGATGCAGGTTTATGGGCATCCTGTGGTGTACAGAAGCTGGGAGTGGGAGGGAGGAGGATGGGGAGCGTGTGGGTGATGTATACCACAGGGGGGGAGGCAAGGTGCGACCACCAGACAGGTTTCAGACAGGATTCGGGCATTATTCTACCCCTAATAAAAAACTCCATAGGCTTAACATTGGGTCACTGTATTCGGTCTGGAGTAAAAAAGAAAAAAGAAGAATATCGCTCTAGTTGGATACACTTGACAAATGACGTCATTTGTTAATGTAGAAGTAATTTAGACGGGCGGGGTAGGATAAATTCTAAACCAAACCCGAGTTAGTCGCGTCATTGTCCATCGCACTCTGGCAACATCGCGGATGACTGCTCTCGGCTTCGCCTCGTGCAGTAATACGCAATCTTGCCGTCGTGCGATAAACAACAACATGACTAACTCTTGTTTGGTTTCTTCATATGATCCCACAAGAGAAGATACCTGCGTGAAAAAGTGGTGAAGTTTGGGTTTTATCCTACCCCTAAAATAAAATCCCATAGGCTTAACATTGAGTTTCCGTATGCCACTCTGACTGGCATACTGAGTTTTATATGCCACTAGTGGCATACAGGATTGTTATCACGTGATATTCCAAAATCGAGGAGACTAGGTAGGATAAAATCAAAACCTGATTCGTTTTAATCATGGCCAACGCATTCCACTCCTGGTAGTAGGGGAGCAAATGACCTGAAAAATGGGTCACAATGACACCCGAGAGTCTCCTGGCTGAAACTTGCCATGTTGGTCAATTATGACCTCAGGAATCTGAATCTGATGCTCGTTTGTTCCAAAAAGTGTAGCATCATGCTCGTTTCCATGGTAACAGAAGAAAAACATATTTTGATAATTACTGATATATATTAAATACTTTGATATAAAAAGGTAAAAATATGAATTTTTTCTGTGAAGAAAATCATTGATTCTTGTGTCATAAGTATACACTATGAAAATATGCACTTTTCCATTTTCATGGAAGAATTGTTGCCATAGTAACATTCCAATTTCTAGGAGAACCCTTATTTTTGTTTCTCTTATGGTACTTTATGCTACTTGATGTTGAATAAAAAGATTTATTTTATGAACAATAAATCAAAATTTATGAATATAGCAAAAGTACACAGCAATAATGAGCAGCACCATTTTTTGAAGTCATTAGATTGTTTCCATGGCAACCATCACAATGTATTTTCTATGACCATATCTGCCAAATAATGATAGATTAACTGGATATTTGTTTGGCAAGTCTTAATGACATGGCAACTAGTAGAGGAGTAGAGTATAAAAATGGTCATTAGAGAGTCTCCTGCATGAAACCTGCCATATTTGTCAATTATTACATGGGGAATCTGATTCTGCCACTATTTTGTCCAAAAGAATGTAGCATCACTTCTGTTTCCATGACAACATAAATGCATAATGAGTTACTCAGAAATCCTTATTTCCCTATACATATGAATAGTAAGTGTAAGAAAAACAACAAAACATCTGCTCACAAGCTTTCATTTTAATTTTTGTATGTATACCTTTGGAACATATTGGAGGATTGTTATTTACATTCCCTTAGAATTTGATTGCCATGGCAACCAATGCAGCCCAAAACATCCACTGCAGTAAGCAACTCTAAATGTCAGTGAAACTAACTGCTATACCTTTATAGTAACTGAAGATAGAGACTTTATTCTGGTACTTTGAGAGTCTACTGCATAAAATGTAGCGTGTTTGTCAATTATTACATGGGGATTGTGATTATGCCACTCTTTTGGCCAAAAGAATGTAGTATCACTTCTGTTTCCATGACAACATAAATGCATTATAATGTACTCAGAAACCACTATTTCCCTAAACATATGAATAGTAAGTCTGAGAAAAATGGCCAATCATCTGCTTATGAGATAACATTTGCATTTTTTAAAGCATGAGATAACACTTGAATTTCGGACATAATGGGAAAGTGTTATTTTCATATCCTTAGAATTTGGTTGCCATGACAACCTATGCAGAACAAAATATCCATTGAAGTAACTAACTCTGACTATCATCTATATAAATTGCTATAACTTTTGAGCCACTGAAGATAGAGATCTAATGGAAGTATCTATTCTGGTACATTAAAGCATGTAGAATCCAATGGGATGCATTAGCCATCCCAGAATGCAATATTTTGGTTGTTATTTTGAATTCTGATAATTTCAAATCAATAAAGATATGATACCTAGGGTCTAACACCATTGGGTACAATGGATATGATATTTAGGGTAGAACACTATTTGGTATAATGGATGTTATACAAAAGTGATTTGTCATCAAAATATCAATGAAATTGAGCATAAGTCAGGTGGGCATGATATAAAGTTTAGTGAATGTGCTCAAAAAATCAAACTAGACGTATCATGCATGCCACTCCTGGAGGTTTGGCTCCGGACTTCACTCGGCTTCGCCTCATGAAGTCACTATGCCAAACTTCAGTCGTGGCATACGGTGGCCAAGATTAAAACTCATCCAGTTTTACGATATTATTATCCTCCCTCCCCCCTAATACGTTCCTGAGTTCCTCAATTTCAGCTTCTCTGCTTGCTTATACACCATATGGGTTATGTTTTAGGCAGACATCTCACCCCTACACATTTACTGGGGTGAGGCTTCTTTTCCTAGCCTCTGTATCAATCTCCAGTGGTCCGAGTTTTAGAATTTCTATATATTCTTTGGTGATGTAATCATAATATTGATCTGTAAATCCTATCTACTGGTATGTGTGAGTTTACAACCAATCATGCCACCTCATCACTGTCGCCCACGATTTTAAAGTTACATATGTGTTCCACAACATTTGGAAATCATCAAATCAGATTTTCAGAAAATTGACATGGTTTGCTATGCCTTTAAACAAGGAAGAAAAGATTCCATTCCGGGGAATTTAGTTTGATTTGCAAGGGGCAATTCCCCTAAAGGGACATCGGTATATCTTATTATGACTTCATGTTTATCTCACCCCTGGTATTTTGTCCCATAGACTTAACATTGGGAACTTGTTCTCCATTCCCTCACGAGTCTGGAAAGGACCAATAATGGTTGACTTAGACGTAAAATCAAACCAAAAAAACAAACAAATCCCCCACGAGTATTGTAGTCCGTTCTCCATGGTCTATATTCTGTGTGTCGAATGTATGACGGGGCATGTGTAGAGTCCTATATCCTGTGTGTCGTCCATTCTTTTAGTGTGTACAGGGGGGGGGGGGGGAGATAAATACAGAAAGCAACTCGTTTTGGTCAAAGTCGTTGTTCTTCAACTCGTTTGAATACTATGTGATATTCACTCGACTGTTGCCTCATCCATATCATTCCACAACAAACTCATGGAGAACGACGACTTCAACCAAAACTTGTTGGGTTCTTTTTAGAGCGTGCTTGCACGCCTATATACATCATCTAGAGCTTAGAGTCAGGGTTAGAGTGGTCACATTGAACCTTCAGTGTGCTTCCAGAAAACTATCCCTTTACTATCTGCATGCTGTTCCCTGTGATAGTGAGAACACAGCAGGGAGCCAGTGTCTCGGGGTCTTAGAAGTATGTCCAGCTGACCATGACCAATCACTCAAGACCGAAATACCTCATTGACCCACTGTTTTTGATATGTTTTGATCCTAGACTCAGGCAGTTAGAGAAATGGCAAGTGGACTGGGTGCAAGTGGGGTGTAGAAAACTATCCATAGGCTAAATCTAACTCAGACCTTTTATTTGTTATACGTTCATAATTGCACGCTCATTCATCTACGATGAACTTACTTTTTGCTCCTAGTTTAATGATATGTTGGTTGAAGCAAAAGTGACCTCTCAATCTTCTCCTCCCTTCCATATTGAAATCAATCCTTGCAATGTCAATTCTACTGAATGACCTGAGTCCATATCACCAATTACCATGCACTGGATCATGACTCTGACTTAATGGGGAGGACAGTCCATGAACAAAACTGATCTCAGTTCTCTGGGTCATTTAGGGCATATTTACTCTCAACAAATCAAAAAGGGTCGGTTCAGGTTGCCACTGGTCACAGACAGCCGAGGTTTATCGGGTCTAAAAGCAGGTCACTGTGACACCAAATGCTTAGATGCGTGACAAAAGCATAGAAAATACAGCTTTAGAGATACAGAAAATACTATGGAGAAACCCAAAAAGAGTTAGTCGTGTTGTTGTTTATCGCACGATGGCAAGATCACGTATTACTGCGCAAGGCGAAGCCGAGAGCAGTAATACACGATCTTGCTGGAGTGCGATGAACAATAACATGACTAACTCGAGTTTGGTTTAGAATTTATCCTACCCCGCCCATCTAAATTACTTCTACCTTAACAAATGACATCATTTGTCAAATGTATCCCACTAGAGCAATATTTTTCATTTTTCTGAACTCCAGACCGAATACAGTGACCCAATGTTAAGCCTATGGAGTTTTTTTATTAAGGGTAGGATAAAGGCATGGGCTACATGAGAGCGTTTTAGGTCTTACAGTTATCCAACCTGTCAGGCTTTCTTTCTATATCACAGTTTTTCAACTTTCTTCACGTTGTAGTGTGGTAGGTCTCACAGCGTCCTATAGACTTTATTGGGATATTCCATAATTCAGTGTGTTTACAGGATCCAGTATTAGCTGGTTTTCATCGTTGTATTGTGATACCTTGACCCATTTCTGATGACATAAATGGAAATTCAGTTATTTCTACATATACACTTCAAATTATATTAAGTTTCTCCATTTAGGGATAAGAAAACGATTGTTCATCGGCGAACAGGCAGCCGTAGTTCGGCTGCACAGTCGGGAGGGTATCCTTTACGTACCCGGGGCGATATAAAGGAGTAACGTCTTGAGGGTCTAGTAGATGTCACACATTGCTCCTTGCGGACTTACAGTGTGGGGTTGTGTCTAACATACACAGTATTACCATGATTTGGATCTGCGTGGCCATATTTTCCACATGGTTGATGCATAGTACAACTCCGAGCAATAGCGAGGAGTATTGCGTAGTGTCAATTTCAAGGAGAATTTAAAATAGTGGTGATGTTGTATTTAATACTCGCCCTTCGACTAATTATTAGAAAGAAATCTTAAATGTAGTTATTAGACTGTATCATCGGGTCTTATATCATCTTGTCGGGCTTTACACTGTATTATCGTGTCTTATAGCATCTTGTCAGGTTTTACACTGTCTTATCGGGTCTTATAGCATCTTGTCGGGCTTTACACTGTATTATCGGGTCTTATAGCATCTTGTCGGGCTTTACACTGTCTTATCGGGTCTTATAGCATCTTGTCGGGCTTTACACTGTATTATCGTGTCTTATAGCATCTTGTCAGGTTTTACACTGTCTTATCGGGTCTTATAGCATCTTGTCGGGCTTTACACTCTATTATTGGGTCTTATAGCATCTTGTCGGTCTTTACACTGTATTATCGGGTCTTATAGCATCTTGTCAGGCTTTACACTGTATCATCAGGTCTTATAGCATCTTGTCGGGCTTTTCACTGTATTATCGGGTCTTATAGCATATTGTCGGGCTTCACACTGTATTATCGGGTCTTATAGCATATTGTCGGGCTTTACACTGTATTATCGGGTCTTATAGCATCTTGTCATGCTTTACACTGTATCATTGGGTCTCATAGCATATTGTCAGGTATTGTATTATCGTGTCTCACTTCATCTTCTCGGGTCTTACACTGTATTATCGGGTCTTACTTCATCTTGTCAGGTCTTACATTGTTGCATTGTGTCTCATGATATCTCGTTGAGCCCCAATCTGCCTTTTAAGGTGGTTATAGTTTCCACCGCGACACAGTTTGACAACCGCGGGAGACTGATTGGTCTTTTGTGGCCACTGTCAGGTGGGGACCAGCAACCACAATGACAGGTGTGTGTGAGCGACCAGCAACCAGCGACCCTCCTGTATCCATGGTGATCTGTATACAGCAGAACGCTGCCCTCTCACGGCACCTCCCCCGCCCAATCTCCCTCCCAGCACGCTGCCACTCTCCAATTTCCATCCCAGCACGATGGTCGAACCACACTGAGGCCTCTGTGAACGCGTCTTTATCCAATACAACTTTTTATTCAACCTCACTTTTTTTCCTGAGTAAATTCCCGGGCAATTCTCCGCAATCTTTAATTTTTTTAATTTTTTTTTAAAGGAAATCTTTATTCGGGATCTAACTGGAAGGAATGCAATTCGATGGTGTTTCGGCTCGTTAAGACTTGAATGCGATCACTCAGTTCCGTTCTCCCTCTCAAGCGTGGCGACGCCCAGTACTGCTCAAAAGGCATATTGGATAATTTGGCTTGAAAATTGAAACCCATGTCACTTTCCTGAAAATTTAATATGTTGATCTTCAACACATATCTCACTTAAGAATCTGAGGTCACAGTGCTTGTTTTTGATTTAGCGATCAATATATAATGATTATATCATAAAACAATATATCGAAATTCTGAAATGTTGATTTTCACATAGTAAAACTCATGTCATTTCCTCCAAACTTTCACAGAGTATATCAAACGTCTTGTACTACATATATTTAGATTTCAAAAAGCAATGGCCATCGTCCTTATTTTTGAGAGAATTGAAGAAACACTATTTTTCAGTACATTACATGTAAATCAGTCAAATGTAAATTAGTCTCATTTACCTATTGGGATAGATCAAGCACGATGATATGTTATAAATCACTTATTTGGTATTAGAATGAGTCAGAGGAGCAGGTTTGAATTGATAATTGTCAGTATTTGAAAATCACTAGGGGGCACCACTTTGAATCTTAGGATATGCCTTTAACCCTTTCCCTGCAGCACCCAGTTCCCCTGTTCACCTCTACACGGCAGGCATTGCCTCCCCAAATGACCCTGCTAGGGCAGGCACCTTTTTTTGGGAAATAGCAATGTCATGTGATGTGTCGTGTGATTTAAATAATTTACCTTGGTGACTGATCATATTTTATTATACCAAATCAAAGGTCAATGTGCCCATTATAAATTGTCAAAATTTATTTTAAATCAAACAATTATCTTTTTATCTATTGAATTTTGTATATAATAATCAATGATGCCTCTAAGATGCCTTGAGGCATCTTCCTGCCGTACCCAGGGGAATGCCTGAAGGAATCTTCCTGCTGTTAAAGGGTTAAAGCATGGAATAGTAGGGTGTGTGTGTGTTGCGGGGGGAGGTATTGGTATTAGGTGCACCGATAGTGTCCCCCCCCCCCCCCCCCCCGCTATTTTTCCTCTTTAGAACCAAGTAGCGTTGAATGATTGACAGGAATACAGTATCTCCCTTATACGGGCCCCGACCCCATGCTGCTAACAGCCACCATTACGTGCATGTAACCATGGCAACGCACCGGAGAGGATCATGGGAAGGTGTATTTCCATGAAGGCCACCAGAGGACGCCACTGTCCGTCTGACCACAGGGAGGTCAAAGGTCAAATGGCCGTATACGCTTGCACAGCATGACTTAATTATAAGCTACAGGCAAAGGTATGACCCCCGACCTTTGACCTCTGACCCTACCCCCACCCCTCAACACCCCCTCCCACCTCTCCACCTACCTGGGGGCTACCTGTAGATGTCAACTGTACGCCAGGGTGACATGTTCAGGTAGACTCCCCAGGTGAGATATAGTGTTATGGGCCCTGTGTGGAGTGCACCGTCTCACAAGGTCAAGGGTGCGGGCAGAATTTATGTAGTGATACCTGACTGCGTTGCTATGCTCGTTGGCGCTGAAAGAAAAGCCAACACTTCAGAGTGGAGCCACGCGGTCATGAATTAAAACGGGGATTTCTGGATAACCCCCATGAGCCCGTTGATTCACCCGACAGATTCTGTCTGTTTGCCCCCAGGCTCCGCAAGCCCCACGTCGCGACAGACCATTGGAGGCATTTGACGACATTCAAGTCTGAAGTGTGGTCCTTTATCCTCGCCTGACAGTTTGATTAAAGATTAGAATTCCCGCTTTGGAAAGGCTCTTTTATTCTCTAATAGGCCTCGTAAAGGCCACTCATGATATAATGTATTCTAGACGCTCTTGTGAACAGGAATGCTTTATATGATATAATGCATATTAGTTTACTTCTGGGTAGAGTGGTTCATACCCCCGATGGTGTTTACTGAGGGTTTCTAAGGGCCTACCATCTGCTGGAAATCCAACGATTTTAAGCATTATCATTTTTGTAAGCCATCTACAATGATTGCTTATGTTTATGGACCTTATAGTTACTTCTTTCATGAGTGGATGATTCTTTTTATCAACATCTGTCAAAATAATGCCTAAGAAATATAGTTTTTGGTATTCATATCCCATTCATGTGAATGATTTGAGGTTATTTTTTATCTTTTTAAATGGTGTATTTATTGAGTTTCTGTAAATATACAGTTCTTCCAATTCAATACTTGACAAAACAAAAATGAGAAAAAAAACCGGATTATGATGATATACAATGTCGTGTAACCACAAAAATTGGTTTTCATCTTGCTTTACATTCCTTACAATTGTATAAATTGTAAAATTACCATATGTCTATATATTTCTTTTGCGTCAATCATATAGTTGACATGCCCATTAGAATTCATTTACTCAGTCAATTCCGGCTAACATATATTACATATATTATATTACAAGAGTGCGATACAGTATAGGTTAACGATACAATTTATTGCGGTGTTGTGTATTACCCATCAAGTATATCTTTCGTTACTATCTCTTTTCATTCATTGAAATGTTACACCAGTCAAATACTAGTTTGGAATAACGTGTATTTCACATAGGAGAATTTTAACAAGCGAGTGTCTGTGAGGGCGATGAGGCACTAGAGAAGAAATACCTTGGGTGAGACAGTTATATAGAACTGCATCTAGAATTGTATAAATACACAATACTCCATGAATTTGGATGTGCCACAAGGGTCATCAAGCCGAGTGATGATTACGCCCCATCCAAACAAGTGGAGTATTGTGTATTTTATCATTCGAGTGTAGTTCTGGATTTATCTCACCCCTTCCACTGACATTAAATAGCATCACAATATCAGAATAATTAAATTCACTTCGCATATCCAGTTGGTTAATAACGTATGACATCATCTCATGTTCACTCCATCACGACTGTGGCGTAGTATTTTCACTTTACCGGGATGATGTGGAGTATTTTTTTCTAACATTATTCCTATGGCTAAACTTGTACCAGGGGTGAGATAAAGATCTGGTCTTCATAATTGACATATTGCTTTTCCTCTTGCAGGTGAGTCTTCCAACGATCTACTATCTCAGTAACTCTGTGGATACAGGTGGGTACTTGTGGGTCAATAATGATGACTTAAAAATAAGATAAAATGTACATACCTTACTGGTACGTACTTGCATACTGCGTTTCTTTTGATACAAATATTCCACGAGCTCACAGAGCAAACTTGGAATACTTTTATTAAAAGAAACCAGGTTTGCGAGTAGGTACCAGTAAGGTACATTACATTTAATCTCATTATTTACTTTCAATATAAGTATTTGATGAATTACATACGAAAATGTCACTACGTCAGAGCTGGATTCAAAGTGTGCTTGTTCATCTGTTGACATATTACTGGTACAGGGGCACATACATATAATGATATCATTTCGTCATTTAGTGAATAAATAATTCACTATATTCATCAATACCAACTAAGAGCAAATGGGTAAAATGAGCAAAATTAACGACTCACAGAGTACCTCAGGAGTAAGATAAAAATTTAGTATAACCTTGAAAAAGACTATCTGATATTCGAAACGTCAGTTCTACAATAAACGCCTACATATGTAATGATAACCTTGGTACTTGTACTATTTAGACCCCACCTTCTTTCATATAGTGAATAACTAATATTGAGTTAATGATAGACTATAATAGTGAGTCAGTAAGGGTAAATCAATAAAGGTAAATCAATATATAATGGCCCCGGAAGCACTCCGATATCACCCTTGGTATGTGCTTGTAATTAGCCATTATAAAACACATGTTACATTGTAGTGTTCACACATTCCCAAGCTTTAGATAATCGATAATGATTTGTTCCTGGCAAGGAACAATTAATTACCTTGGCAATGGCTTGGTGCCTTTGAGACCTTCCAATGGGAGTTTAAGTCTGTTACTATGGTTACAAGCCATGGAGTGTCTGCGTATTCATGTAAATCGGTTTGACGGTGTAGCTGAGATGATAAACATTATCCTCTAATCGTAACTGGTTTATTTTCTTAATGTTAATGATGTTAAAGGCATATCCTACAATTTACGGTGGCACCACCTGGTGATTTTCAAATATTCCTATTCATCCATTGAAATTGGTAATTTGTGAAAATTGGAGTTTTGTCTAGTTTGACCTAACCCAATAGGTAAAATAGGCCCTTTTTTATTTGTTTGATTTACACTGGAAATGTACTAAAAAATATGGTTTTCTTCAATTCTTTCAAAAACAAGGACGCTGACCTATGATTTTAAAAACCTAAATAGGTAGTACTATACGTATACTGTATTCTGTGAAAGTTTGAGGAAAATGACATGGGTTTTACTATGTGAAAAAATAACTTTTTAGAATCTCTATATATTCTAATATAAAATGATCTTAATATTGATCTTTAAATTAAAATCTAGCACGGTGACCCCTCGATTTCCAAATCAGATATGTGTTCTACAATACATAGAGATCATTGTATTCAATTTTCAGAAAAATGGCATGGGTTTTAATTTTCACGCCAAATTGTCCGCTATGCCTTTAAATACACTTAACATATCCCATGTAGTAAGCTTTATAGATATTATGGACTTTTAATGAAAAAAAACCACTGTGTTGAAGAAAATGTGAAAAAAAGTCGTCTGGGCAGGGTTGAGGCGGGATTTCTTCCGTAACCATGGCAATAAGAAGATCAAAGGATAGCGTCCACACATAAGTAGTGAGCTTGAGACGCTGGGCTGTCAGTCACGTGGTCAGTCTGCCGCTAGGAGGCGTTTTGCTGCCAGCTTCACTAAAATGTCGTCTGCTTCATAGGGAAGGATGGGTACCAGTGAACACGGTCCACATGGACGTAGGAGGTGCTGGGAACCAGCAAGAATGTTACGGTGAACGTTGCGAGTGCAGCTGGCAATGAATTAAACTTGGAGGAAAGCAAGATGGTGGACATTATCTCACCCCTGTTTGGCAAATTAAACTATAAGAATGACGTTAGAAAAAATTCTCAACGATCACCCTCGTAAAGTGACAATACTATGCAACGGTCGTGGCAGAGTGAATATGAGATGACGTGATACATTATCAAACAACTGAATTTGCGAAGTAATTTGAGTTATTCTGATATTGTGGTGTTTTTTTATTGTCAGTGAAAGAGGTGAGATGAATCCAGAACTGCACTCGGATCGTAAAAAACAATACTCCACTCATTTGGATGTGCTATAATCATCACTCAGCTTACGATGACAATTGAGGCCCAACCAAATTTGTGGAGTATTGTGTATTTATACGATTCTCTCAATGCAGTTCTATAGAAGTCTAACAATGAATTAAACTTGGAGGAAAGAAGTTTGAAGAAAAATTAAATAGAAGGTGAGAAAATAGTACAACCACTATTTCCACTTTTACATAGTCTTTCTATGCTAAGAAAAATACAAAGATGGCAACCAGGAAAGTAAAATAAGCAGAGTTAGACTGGCATTTAGCTTCTTACAATTCATCTAAGAGGGGAATAGGATAAAACTAAAACCTAAGAAAAGGAATCAATGTGAATAGACCACAGTACTATAGACATGATGTGCTGGTACATGAAACGGCACGCCAATGTAGAGTAAAGAAACGTACATAAACTGTAAAACTGAAAACTGTATTTGAAAACTGGGGAATGAAGATTTGCTCACCGCAAAAAAAAAACCCAGCAAAACTGGGAGGAAAGCAAGATGGTGGACTGTCTCTTCAAACGCGGTTATTTATAACTTTTAGGTTCGGAGAGATGATAGAGACTGGGAAAGTAAATTCAATAAATTGTAAGTAGACCATATAAGTGGGAGCAACCCTTCATGGGATAAGTGGAAAATGAGTGCAAATTTACCAATAAACCAATTTTCTTCAATATAAAGTGTTTTCCTTTAAAAGCACCAGCAGTGAAAAGAAAGAGCAGAAAATATCCCGACGAGAGACAAATACTCGAATTGAAATGGAATGCTTTTGAACTATATTAGAAAATATCCTTCTGAAAATATAGGAAACCCAATCTTTTTCTCTAGTTTCCTTTAAGCTTCAAGTCAAAGACAGAAGGGAAATGGGAGGGGTAGGGGGTTATACCCTCAACCTGTGAATATACAATGATTTTCTACACGCTAGATGGGAGGGGAAGGGGGGATATACCCTCACCCTGTAAAAATACAATGATTTTCTACACGCTTTAGCAACTAGCTATTGGGAAATGCTCTGCTAAACTTCCAGGATTGTCATGTTTTCTGTAGTTTTGCTTTATATAGATGCGTGGATATCATATCACTGATTTATATGAATCGGTAACATATATCATATCTATATCTGTATATATATCATAGCGTAGACTTGTGACCTCTCGTCAACTCCCCCATAATCCTCTAGGCACTTCCGGTATAGCTGAGTCTTGGATTTTCTTGGAATGCCCCTATAGATGGAAACGAGGCTAAACACAGTGAGGGTGGCGTAGGGGGTGCCATTGGTTGTCATGGCAACGTACCTGAGGGTCTCGGGGACCCCCTAGGGAGACCCTTGACTGAGGGGTCCTGAGTGGGTAACTATATTGACCCTTTTTGACTCCTTAAGGTGAGAACCGACTGAGGTCAGACCAAGGTCAAACCAAGGTCAAACACCTGTCAGTTGTTTCTGAGTTATTATGCAAATCCGTTCATACTCATGTTTCTTCGTTGTATAGCAAGCAAAAAAGGCAAAACAAAACAATCAAGGGGGAAAACGCAAAAGAAAAACAAAAATACCACCACCCCTTTCGAGTTTTTCTATGCATTCTATCTATGATTGAATCATTTCCTCTATTTTCCTCTATATTTTACAGTAGCTTGCTTATAGCATTGAGAGTATATTTCTACAACTGTTGTGGAGCTAGAAAAAGTGGTATAATAGGTAGATAACAAGGCCCTTGCCAATCCTGACGAGTAAGACATAAAAAAGTAGGCAATGATTCATGTTGCTAACTTAGAGCTCTGTTTTCTGGGCTATTTCAATACAACAGGACCAAGATATGATTTGAAACGCCTATAATAGTTTCAAATCATAACTTAAGAAACGTCTGGAAAACTGTGTACCTAACAAAAGTCTTCCTCCTGTGAATATATGAAGTATCATAGTTTATTACAGTCAATGCTAGACATTATGGCTCACTAAATTGTACAGATTATAACTGAAGACTCGAGGCAGCGATACGCTCTAGCAGCAGCGATCTTCTATGCTACCCGTTATATATGTTTCAAATATTATCCTACCCCTAATATAAAATCCCATAGGCTTAACATTGAGTTTCCGTATGCTACGCTGACTGGCATACAGAGTCTTATATGCCACTAGTGGCATACAGAATTGTTA
This sequence comes from Alentia gelatinosa, assembly GCA_950022655.1. Classification (NCBI taxonomy): domain Eukaryota; kingdom Metazoa; phylum Annelida; class Polychaeta; order Phyllodocida; family Polynoidae; genus Alentia; species Alentia gelatinosa. Next base: position 10,587,746 of record OX465593.1, read on the forward strand.
TCACGTAATATTCCAAAATCGAGGAGACGGGGTAGGATAAAATTAAAACCTGATTCGTTTTTATCGTGGCAGATGCATGCCACTCCTGGAGTTTTGACTTTAGACTTCGCCTCATGAAGTCACTATGCCAAACTCCAGTCGTAGCATACGGTTGCCAAGATTAAAACTCATCCAGTTTTACGATAGTATGGCAAACATGTAATGATCACATATATAATGATGATACTGGTCTCGCATTTTATCTCACCATAACAACAACGTGAATTGGATAATCTTTGTCTCACCCCTGGTGTTTTTTTCCCATAGACTTAACATTAGGTACTCGTATCAAACGCCCATTGAGTATTTAGAAAAAATACTCAATGTGGGATTATGTCACAAATGTAAGCCTATTAGTTAATGTGAAGGGTGAGATAAATTCAGAAACCTATTCAAGTTTACATTCAGAGCTTGATCCCATCTCGTTTGAATTGCGATGTAATTCATGCAGCTTCACCTTGTGAATTACTACGAGATTCAAACTCTATGGGATATGAGCTCTGACTCAAAACTTATATAGGTTTCTGAATTCATATAAGTTTCTGAAATTACCCTATTGAGTATTTTCTTCTAAATACTCAACAGGCGTTGGATACGAGTAAAAACCAGCATGCTGTATTTGCTGAGCTCTGATAGGTCTACATATAGACGATACTAAAAAAAAGGTTGTTACACGTAACCGTAGAGATTTGGGGTATGGTCATTATATGGATACCGACTCACAAATCCCCCTTTCTTCCCCACCAAAGAATTCACCCCAAACCAGACGGTTTTTCGTTTACTGGAAGTAGGCCTTCATGGAATAAGTGGAAAATGAGTGCAAATTGACCAATAAACCCATTTTCTTATTGGGGGATGATGGTAGACTGGACTGTGACAAGGCTAGACAGCTGTGGGGCTTGTTCCCGCATTAAAATTCACTCACTCCAGTTCACGGATGGTTCACAGTAACTGTTCACATGAACCATGGAGAGGGACAGGACAAGGGGCTGACAGGGAAAGGGATAGAGATAGGCGGATAGGGACAGGGATAGGAAAAGAGATCAACAAGGTAAGGATAAGAGATAGGATGACAGGGACAGGGATAGGAAATAAGATCAACACTGAGAGGATAAGAGATAGGCGGACAGGGACAGGGATAGGAAAAGAGATCAACACGGAGAGGATAAGAGACAGGGACAGGGATAGTAAAAGAGATCAACAAGGTAAGGATAAGGGACAGGGACAGGGACAGGGATAGGAAAAGACATCAACAAGGAAATGACAAGAGATAGGATGACAGGGACAGCGATATGCGGACAGGGACAGGGACTAGAAAAGAGATCGACAAGGAAATGACAAGAGATAGGATGACAGGGACAGAGATAGGCGGACAGGGACAGGGACTAGAAAAGAGATCGACAAGGAAATGACAAGAGATAGGATGACAGGGACAGCGATAGGCGGACAGGGACAGGGACTAGAAAAGAGATCGACAAGGAAATGACAAGAGATAGGATGACAGGGACAGAGATAGGCGGACAGGGACAGGGACTAGAAAAGAGATCGACAAGGAAATGACAAGAGATAGGATGACAGGGACAGGGATAGGCGGACAGGGACAGGGACTAGAAAAGAGATCGACAAGGTAAGGATAAGAGATAGGATGACAGGGACAGGGATAGGAAAAGAGATCAACACTGAGAGGATAAGAGATAGGCGGACAGGGACAGGGATAGGAAAAGAGATCAACACGGAGAGGATAAGAGACAGGGACAGGGATAGTAAAAGAGATTGATGGGGACAGGGACTATAGCTAGAAAAGACTTTTAAAAGAGGTTGACATGTACTGGGGCAGGAATAGAGATAGGCTGACAGGGATAGAAAAAGAGACAGTGAAAAGGATGGGATATGAGTTAGCCTGACAGAAACAGGAAAACGAGAAAGATACATAGCCATGCCCTTTACATGCAGTTTACTTGTATTATCTCACCTCTCGTATTTTTACCCATAGACTTAACATTGGGAACTCGTATCCAACACCCATGAAGTATTTAAGTAGAATGTCCAATGGGGGCTTTATGTCACGAAGGTTAGCCCATTAGTCAATGTGAAGAATGAGATAAATTCAGAAACCCATTCAGGTTCAGGGTCAGAGCTCGATCCCATCTCGTTGAATCGCTACGTAATTCAGGCGGCTTCGCCTTGTGAATTACTATGCAATTTAAACTTGATGCGATACGAGTTCTGACCCTAAAATTTAATCGGTTTCCTCTACAATATCAATCACCCATAATAAACGTCTTTCGATATATACCTTTTCATGCTCAGAAATGAATATTCCAATACAAGATGAGTCCCTTCCCTTCATATCACTCTGTTTCCGAGGATAAAAAAACATATTTTAGAATAACTAGATTCTTTTGGTAAAATCAAATTTGTATTGATTAAGTAGGTGGTACAAATCCAACATGATCTGATCTTGGAATCTTCACTACAAACTTTAAAATGGAATGCTTTATAAAGTGGGACTATTTGTTGCTGGTACATAAATACTATTATTATATACCTATGCAGTTGTGGGATGTTTTTAATATGTTCTTCTGTTTTTTTTCGAGAATTTTTTTTCGATGGGATATGAGCTCTGACCCTAAATTTTCATAGGTTTCCTCTATAACAGAAAGCAGGTGTAAATATCCTTCAAACGGCTGAGATAAACTCCTAGACTATTTATAAGACATGACACACAGGGGGAAAAACGTACTGACATGCATTACCTACTTATTTACTAAAGCTGAGAGTTGATCATTTGTTTAACCTTGTTAAGGTTATCAGCAGCCATCATAGGAATATATCTGCATGGTTTATCTGCCATCATGGGGCTACACCTGCATGGTTTATCTGCCATCATGGCGATACATCTGCATGGTTTATCTGCCATCATGGCGATACATCTGCATGGTTTCTACGCTTACTTCACTTTAATAGACTTCACGGGTATCACGGCATGCTGGGTAAGCACCACGAATGACTGCACCGCTAAGCACACCCTCGTACCCAGAATGCACCGGGGCGTGCACGAAAATTCCACCAGGTGTCGCCTCCAACAGGTGCGTCTAAGCTTGTAGCCGTGTGTCTGTGTGGTATATTAGCGAGGACCGATGGGTACCAGCGAGACGCCACACTCTACCATGCTTAGTCGAGCGGGTAACAAGCGACCTGAGTCACCCGCGTCCGCGAGGGAAAGGCCACGCAGCCGCCATCTTGGTTTCTTGTCCGTATATACTTTACTGTTATATGTTCTCATAGAATTCTTATAGAGGAAATCTATGAAAATTTAGGGTTCAGAGCTCGTATCCCATCGAGTTTGAATCGGGTAGTCATTCACAAGGCGAAGCCGCATCAATTATGTAGCAATTCATACGAGATATTGCGATATGGCTACGACATGCCTATAACATGGCTATGAATCGAAATTACTGCATCATGGCGTTTTCAAAATGTTGAAAATGACGGTTCTATAGAATGTCAGACTACGAAACTGAATTACTGTATCGTTGCTGTGTCGGAATGTTGAGAAATTCTGTGTTGTAGTGAGTCGGAAGGCTTGTCGTAGTGTGTCGAGAGCTCAGTGGGTTCCTGGTCATACAGAAAGGCTCTTCGGATCGTGCATTTTCAAAATTGTGTTCCTGATTTCCATATGCGTTTCATTGTACAGACCATCAATATGTTACTAAACTCCCTAATATCGCCCCGGGTACGTAAAGGATCCACCGCCGCATCACGGCCACCTGTCCCCCGATGAACTAGTGTTTTCTGATTTCTAACTGAAAAAAAACTGAATATAATCTGAATTGTATATGTAGAAATAACTGAAATTTCCATTTCTGCCATCGGATTTTCCAATTTGAAGAGTTATTAAAACCGTTAAACTACAATATTTGTGGGATATGGGCCAAGGGTCAATCACCATACAACGTCGGCAACCAGCGAACACCGGAACTTGTAAATAAACTGAATTATGGGATACCCCAATATTGTCTATGATATTCCTTCTCCTGAGGCTCTGTAGCTAGATATCCAACAGATATCTAACATAATACTTAGGCACATGTAAATATGATTCTTGTGTGTGTGTGTGGGGGGGGGGGGTGTAGATATGAGCGTGTAGGTAGTTTTATTACCCACCTAATACGGAGTCTCCATACTAAACCTATGGAGCCTACAGATTGCTACTGAGTAGGATACGGACCTCTTGAATCTCCTAGGAGGATACAGATTTATTAGATGAAAGTAGTCCCCAAACATCGGTAAAAAATGTAAACATAACTTCTTAACTACGTTGAAAAGTTTTCTGACGATCATATTTATTGCTTAAATGTGGGTAATAAATACAATATAACCATGATTTGGATCTGCATGGTCGTACTCTCCTCGTAGTTGACGCTACGCATTACACCTCGCTATCGCTCTGAGTATTACTACGCGTCAACTACGCGGAGAATACGACCCCGCAGATCCAAATCATGGTAATATTGTGTATGGATGTGTGAGTGTGTGTGTGTATTCATCATAACTTTCCTGTTCATTCACTGAAACATACAGAAAAGCTCTTCAGATCCTGCATTTTCAAAATCGCGTTTCTCATTTCCGCATGCATTTCATGGTATGCTATTCCTTTTTCTGAGAGTCAGGGCACCGTTCAGCAGTCTAGGATCGTACATGAATACCCTTTTACCTAGGAGTTTACTTATACCTCATACAAGGGTTATCATTTACTAATATTCAAGTCTGTTCGCTAAGTCAGTATCAGCCGTCCATTAGATTGTCCATAAGTGTTGAATAAAGTTGCCCCACATCGTCCTTGGGTCTCTATGGTATACAGAATAGGGTCTATATGTAGGGTCCTAGATTATTAAACGGGCCCCTGTCCCGTAAAACTAAACCCGTTTTTGGCGCGGCCTGAGAGGCGGACGCTGCGTGCGACGTCAGACGCCACCGACGCCAGTCTCAAAGGCGCCAATAATTCTCTTCGATTATCATTGGAGTGGACACCGGCCTCCTGGTTGTCATGACAACCACTCAAGCATGGCGACGTGGCGGCCATGGCGACTTGGTCACAGGTTGCTTGTATCGGATTTTTTTGGTTTTTTTTTTTTTACATTTTCCTCATGTAATATCCTCATGGAAGCTTTTATCGTAGGGTAGCGGTATATGGCAGTGGTGTTAGTATTTGTGGTGTTTTCATGGGAATCTCAATCCAGTTTCTATACTACTAGTACAAACGAGTATAGGTTCCATTTTGAACCATATTTAATCCTTGTTCTATCACCCTCGTCTTCCGCACTCTATTATGGACTCCTTATTCTTTTCTATCCCGGCCCATTTCTAGCACTTTAAACCTCTTGTAACTCTACAACACAGCACCACACTCCCAAACCCTGTACCCCATCTCAACCTACAACACACCACCCCACTCCCCAAACCCTGTACCCCATCTCACCCTATAACACACCACCCCACTCCCCAAACCCTGTACCCCATCTCACCCTACAACACACCACCCCACTCCCCAAACCCTGTACCCCATCTCACCCTACAACACACCACCCCACTACCCACAACCTGTACCCCATCTCACCCTACAACACCCCACCCCACTCCCCAAACCCTGTACCCCATCTCACCCTACAACACACCACCCCACTCCCCAAACCCTGTACCCCATCTCACCCTACAACACACCACCACACTCCCAAACCCTGTACCCCATCTCACCCTACAACACCCCACCCCACTCCCCAAACCCTGTACCCAATCTCACCCTACAACACCCCACCCCACACCCTGTACCCCATCTCACCCTACAACACCCCACCCCACTCCCAAAACCCTGTACCCCATCTCACCCTACAACACCCCACCCCACTCCCCAAACCCTGTACCCCATCTCACCCTACAACACCCCACCCCACTACCCACACCCTGTACCCCATCTCACCCTACAACACACCACCCCACTCCCCAAACCCTGTACCCAATCTCACCTACCACACCCCACCCCACACCCTGTACCCCATCTCACCCTACAACACACACCCCACTCCCCAAACCCTGTACCCCATCTCACCCTACAACAACCACACCACACTCCACACACCCTGTACCCCATCTCACCCTACAACAACCACACCACACTCCACACACCCTGTTCCCCATCTCACCCTACAACACCCCACCCCACACCCTGTACCTCATCTCACCCTACAACACTCCACACCATACCCTGTACCCCATCTCACCCTACAACACCCCACCCCACACCCTGTACCCCATCTCATCCTACAACACCCCACCCCACACCCCACACCCTGTACCCCATCTCACCCTACAAGATACCACACTCACTCCCAAACCCTACACCCTGTCTTACCACACCCCACCTCACTTCGCACACCCTTTATCTCACCCCTGGTACAAGTTTAGCCATATGAATAACGTTAGAAAAAAATAATCAACAATCACCCCGATAAAGTGAAAATACTGCACAACGGTTGTTGGGAGTGAATATGAGACAATATCATAAACTATTTACCAACTGGATTTGCAAAGTAATTTGAACTCTTCTGATATTGTTATGCTATTTGATGTCAATGAAAGGGGTGAGATAAATCCAGAACTGCACTCGGATCGTAACATACACAATACTCCACAAGATTGGATGTGCTGCAATCGTCATCAAGGCGAGGCCAAGTGACGCTTATGGCCCATCCAAACTCATGGAGTATTATCGTAAAACTGGATCAGTTTTGATCTTGGCCACCGTATGCCACAATTGGAGTTTGGCATAGTGACTTCATGAGGCGAAGCCGAGTGAAGTCCGGAGCCAAAACTCAAGGAGTGGCATGCGGTGGCCAAGATTAAAATGAATCAGGTTTTGATTTTATCCTAACCCTTCTCCTCGATTTTGGAATATTACGTGATAACAATTCTGTATGCCACAAGTGGCATATAAAACTCTGTATGCCAGTCAGCGTGGCATACATAAACCCAATGTTAAGCCTATGGGATTTTATATTAGGGGTAGGTTTATATGTATTATACGATTCTCGATGCAGTTCTATACAGATACCCCATCTTTCCCTGCCATACCTCACTCATCTCACCACACCACACCTCACTTACCCTCCCCCCCCCCCGTGCACTCTATACCCCACCTTTCCCTCCCATTCTCTACTCCACTGCCCAGACCCAATGCCCTACAACGTTCTCCTTTTCCCCACCTTCCCTCACAGCAGAGAACCAGACTCTGCTCGGAGCATGTACCCGCGCACACACTCGCCACCCAGAACCTCCGGCCTACTTCCCACGCCACTATTGGCACATAGCATGTGGGGTTTGATGCGAGAAAATACAACCTCAATAACACATGCTTGATAATTGTTTACTAGAGAAAAATGCTGTGGATATGTGTTCAGTATTTCAGCATGGATTTCAAAGTGATGAAAAAATATCTATATAACTTTATCACCAAAAGTGTAGGATATTTTGGTCATGATAGGAATATCTCCACTATATGAAACATGTTAAGCACAACACCATTATTTAAAGACAAATTTATAAGGAGGAGATTTCTACCTGAATTCATTACATAGATTTGATCACCACCCTTGTGATGTAAAGGATCCTTGAGGAAGTCCGGTAAGGACCCATAAGGATCGACTAAAACAAACCTACAAACAAACAAAACATCAAATGCAAAATTAAAAAAAACACAAAAAACCATACACAAATACTGGTAACTGCAACTGATAGAATCAATCAATAATCCCGTACACATTTACTAGATTAAAAAAGGCGTTATATCTATTTTCCAATACACATTTATTATCCCAAATAACCAGGGGTCGGTTTAATAACCTAGGATCCTACATGTAGGCCCTTTTCTGTATGCCATAGCGACCCAGGGATTATGTGGGTCAACTTTATTCAACACTAATGGAGGACCTTATGGATGGCTTAAAAAAAGGAAGAAAACTGTCTTAACGAGCAGACCTGAGTATAATTAAACGATAACCCTTGTGCGAGTAACAGAAAAGGGTCTTCATGTAAGATCCTATACATTATTCAACTGGCCCCTGTACTGATACCATATCCTTCGGTATAACGCCCTTTATCCTAGCCTGGTATAAATGTTCTTTGGCTTAAAACACTGGGAACTCGTACTCAACAGGCACGCGAGTACGGTAACCCGTACTCAATGGGTGATAAACCGAGAAACCGAGAAAATCAGGAACATATTCATGTTTCATCTGTGTCCCCGATAGCCATCTCTTTTGAATATTCACTCCTAAAAGGGTATTCATGTACTATCCTAGATTATTAAACGGGCCCCAGAGGAAACCTCACCTAGAAGAACCCCACCAGAGGAGAGCGCCTGTGAATGGTACATTGGCCACCAGAGCTTCACACAGTTAGCTCTGGTCGGGTTAAATAAGCGGCCGCCTTGACCCAGGCCATTAGCAGGACCTGTTTGTTACTCTCCTACCAGATCTGTTGCACTGCTCGAAGAGTGTGTTATGTCATAACCTCGAAGCCAATCATCCATTTTCTTATTTCCTTTCCTGTCTTATTTCCTTTCAAAATATATTGAACATAAATCTTGGTTTCTTTATCAATTTGTTAGCTAAAGATATTTCGTATTAAGTAATATATCTGCTTTTAGAGTATAAATAGAACAAAAGTACTTGGTTGTAGACGAACACAGAGGGTTACCTAGACTGGCCTCAGTCCCTGTATCCTACCCCTCCACCCCTTTTTTAATTTATTTTTTTTATTACTTTATTGCATCTCTCGCAACAACGAGTTTTTCTGATACAATCTTCATACACAAGTATATTTGTGGCGTCCGACGTATTAAAGGCGTTACATAACATTGAAAAAAGTAAGGTAAAAAAGTTTTTAAACGGTCTGGTACTATAGAAACTGATGATGGTAATGAGATGACCCCTTCTGAGTGACACAGGTTTGATTCATGGGCCAGTCAGAGAAGGATACCTACTTAAATGAACTTTATTCTGATTGTGATTAATCATTTAATGAATGTTCATAATCAAAGACTTGAGCAAGTCTAAGGGATACCGTGTGGGATATAACCCGACCAACCCCTATATCGTAGCCCAGCGCAGACAGGGTTTGTGTGGGTGAATGGGTGCCTACAGTTCTCAGAGGGCGGCCCTGAGTCGGGGGGGGGGGGGTGGTGCTGGGGGGGGGGGGGCTGTCTGGGGGCGCTGTGGGCAGAGACTGGAGGGCAGCCAAGAGGCGTGTGGAGCACTTGGGGTGTGAAATGTCGCCATCACAGAGGTGTGAAATGTCAGTACGACTGTGCTTGCCGCCAGACAGTCCGTCAGGTGTGAAGACGGCGCCAGAACCGACGTGCCGGGGGCGGGGGGGGGGGGGGGGGGGCGGGGGGGGGGGGGTTACAGAAAATGAAAAGGGAGGAGCAGGGAGAGCAGAAGGTACTCAGATGTGTGTGTGTGTGTGTCCTGAGGGGAGGTGGCAGGGACCGCCTGAAGACACTACAGAGAGAGAGAGAGAGAGAGAGACATGGGAGAAAGAGTTAGAGACATGGGAGAAAGAGTTAGAGACAGAGTTAGAGAAAGAATGTGGACAGAAACACAGGTGTATCAAGTATGAGAGATGAACATGGTATGAGAACAGAGATACAGATATATATGCAGCGTGAGAGATAGAGAACTAGACTTGCTCAAGTCTTTGATTATTAACATTCATTAAATGATTAAAGAAAATCGGAATACAATTCATTATCGTATGTGTCCTTCTCTGACTGGCTCAGAAGGGGTGTAGGGGTAGGATACAGGGACTGAGGCCAGTCTAATAGAGAATGAGTATAAGGAAAGAGACACAGAGAGATATGAAGCGTTGGAGATAGAGTTAGAGAATTTTGAGGACAGAGACAGAAATATATTCAGCATGAAAGATAGAGAAATAGTTAGAGAAGGTATGAGGACAGAGACAGAGATATAGTCAGCATGAAAGATAGAGAAATATAGTTAGAGAAGGTGTGAGGAGAGAGACATTTATATATATATATATATATATATATATATATATATATATATATATATATATATCGATCATCGTTCTTAAGTATATAATGATGATGTATGGACTATTCTGTCCAGAGCATAGTGTATAAACATGATCACACGAATAAGCAGGCATTATAATTGAGTATAGAACTGAGGGACAGGGATGAAGGCATGGTGGGATAGGAAGAAGGGAGGCGAAGGAAATGAGATGAAGAGAAGGAATGAGACAAACATGCTGGGAGGGGGAGTTGCATGAGGGGACAGATAATGTGACAGATAAACAATCAGGCGGACTGACCGTGTCTCCACCTGTCCACAGCTAAAAAGGAGCAGTCTCGGATGTGTCATCAGTCTGGGCCAACCCGTGATCCCGGACTTCCGGGTCGGTCTACGCATGCGCGTGCCCAGTTCTCATCCGGGAACCTTGTTCTCGTGCCGACTCATCTTCCTGCTTCAGCTCGACGTTTTTAGAGCATCGCCTAGAGGTTGGAGTACCCACATGTATAGACTTCCAGTATACTGTATGAGAACTATCCCTTTACTATCTTGGTGCTATATAGACTGTGATACTGAGAAAAGAACAGGGAGCCAGTGTCTCAGGCTCTTAGAGACATACCCAACTGTTGATGCACCCCTCTCATAAGATCGCACATTCTCTAAGTGGTATTCTGTACAAGGTTCTCACTACGTTCTATGGGAGAAGAATTCTTAATGAACTAGGCTTGTTTCTAAATACTTGTTGGGCGTTGGATACGAGTTTCCAATCTTGAATCTTTTGTGAAAAATACTAGGGGCTGAGATAATATGGTAGCATTGATGTACGGCATGGGAGGCAGGTCAGTGGATTCTCAAGGCTCTAAGCCTAGTTCGTTAAGAATTATTTTCCTATAGAACGTAGAGAGAGTACAGAATACCACTTAGAGAGTGTGAGATCTTATGAGAGGGGCGCACCATGACCAATCACCCAAGACCAAAATACCTCAAGACCCACTGGTGCTTGATGTCTTTGGATCCTAGACTCAGGCAGTTGCAGAAATGGCAACTTGAATGGATGCAAGTGGGTTACAGAAAACTATCCATAGACTGAATATGACCCAAACATTTTAATTGTTATTCTTTTATTCAATATTGGACGCATTCATCAATGTATCATTCATCAATGCTGAGAATTACAATACAATGTATGTATGACCTCTAAAACTAGGATAAAATGGTATGTTCATCATTAATGAATGAGCGTGGAATTATAAAAAATATTAATTAAAAGTTTTGGGTTATATTCAGTCTATTTGTCATTTTCTGTAAACCACTTGCAGCCAGTCAACTTGCCATTTCTGCAACTGCCTGACGGGGATCCAAATACCTCAGGCACCAGTGGGTCAATTAGGTATTTCGGTTTCTTGTGATTGGTCACGGTCAGTTGGGCACGCCTCTAAGACACTGCGACACTGACCCTCTGCTCCTTTCCCAATGTCACAGTGTTAGCACGCAAATGGTGAAGATTAGATTTCTTCAGCATAATCAATTAAGTTTAGATGTGACCACTCTAAACTTTAGGCAATGAATATGAGCGCGTGGCCCACGCTCAATAAACTCAGATAACAGGACTTGTACGAGTCATAAATGATAGGGATAGTTTTGTGTAAATGACCTTTTTTTTAGCAATTTTTAAAGGGATATTGTGTTACACAGTCACCAAGTTTGGCCATATTGCCGCTCTTCCACTCGGGCCCTAGACCCCTACTCCTCATTCTAATGGCGGGTGTTAAGCCGAATGGGCAGTGGGTACCATTTTTGTGTAAGTCTTTGGTATGATCCGACCGGGGTTTGAACCCATGACCTCCCATGCTCGAGGCGAACACCCCTACCACTTGACAACCGACCTTACCGACATATTCCTCAACCTGACTGTATTCGTTTCAATAAAATCATCTATATATAGAAGTTAAATATTTTCATCAGGTGCAAGGGTGTGTGTTTCTCACTTCTGTCTAAGATTTCTTCTAGACACAGGTGGGTGTGGCAGGATGAAGGAGTTATATTTACAGAACGACATGACAAAGGCAGTAATTATATAGAACGTCCTGACCATGCTGTACAATTCACAGAACGAGATGCTAATTTATGGTTTGTACAGACCGAGGCATTTATGCCAAGTTCTGTACAAACGGTAAATTATCATCGAGTTCTGTGACTTGTACAAGCATGGTTGGACGTTATGTATTTACTATATACCCGAAATTTAAAAAAATCAATTTCATTTGGCTTAACAACCAATTTTTTAATAAATGTGCATGGCAAGGTGGTCCGTATTTTAGTGTACAGACCAGCGGTTTGTACAGGATTTTTATGTCATATGCCAAAACGGTGCGTATTTACAGTATATACGGCATGGGTATATAGTAAAACCTGATGCTACTGGATAGCTGAAAAAAACATACATTTACCTTTATAAATTACTTCAGAAGTTTTAAATTGTATATATTCTGAAAAAAATATCTATCAGGAAAACTATCTCTTAAGTAGAAATGTATGTAGTCATATATGGATAAGAATGTTTCTATCTTTTTTCAGATATTCCTTTATTGATGCTTTACTTTAAGGCAGGGTGTGCAGTTTTCCGCAAAAAAAAGTTTTCTTATAAATCGACCGTAGCCTATCCTAACATAACAAATGTACATTCGCACGTAACACTTTTTTACCAGTTTCATGCTATATTCTTTAATTATTTGATCGCACAATTCACATCCTTCAATTTTCACATGATTCTATATACCCAAGTTAAATCAAATTCTCAATACCTTTTCCGTTTTATGAAAACTTTAATGCATACCACATTGGTTTTCCATGGTTTCAAGGTTTTCCATGCATATGATTCTTAAATCATTTGAAGGTAAAATGATATTGTTTAGAAGTTGTACGAAACTTACCATAGGCAAATGATACATTATGTATCCTCTGATATTGCTATGTCATGGTGTAAAGCCTAGAGGCCTAGACTTGCTAGGACCAATTAGAAAATGCACACAAAAATTGCATGTCACCATGCTAACTTCTATGGGAGGGCCATCTGAAAATGTAAATGCCTAACTATTGGTTTCTATTGGAAAATTCAATATTTTGACGTTGTTGCTAAATGACACTGATGCTCTATTGCTAATAATCTTCAAATAGTTCTGGATTATGATAGTTGGGAACATGTACAAATGAGAAATGCTAAAAAAATACTGTGTCACCATGATAATTTCTATGGGAAGGCCATCTGAAGAGGGTAAGTGCTTATCTATTGGTGTATAATGGAAACTGAGCTACATTTTCATGAAACAAATGGAAGCACCAGTGTTAATTGAGTAGAACCAGGGGGCGCTTTAATACCTATCCACATTTGTCATTAAGAGTAAGAACTCAAACACAGATGTGCTAGGTACTACCATGAGTCAAGATCTTAACTGATTTTAATGACAGATTCTTCAGCTTATATACAGACAGCAGGTGGCATCTTGCTTCAAGTTGAGCTTGTAAGCTCTGTGTTATGATTGGCTGTTGAAGCAACAGCCAATGAGGAGTGACTAGTCTAGTTCCAGTTTGTCACCTATGCCAGGAGGGCCACTCATGTCACCGATAACTCAGATGTCAGGTCAGAGTGCCCTGCCTCCATGTGGGCAGACCGGTAGACTGGCTCCAGTCCATGCATCCTATAACTACTCTCCTTGCTGGGATACAGGGGCCAGTCAAAGATGGATACACGCTATAATGAACTATATTCTGATTGTGTTTAATCATTTAATGAATGTTCATAATCAAAGACTTGAGCAGGTCTAGCAGACCGGGAACTAGGGTTAGCGATAATGAGGGTAAATATGCCATTCACTACATGGCTGCCATACTGTTAACATCAAGACAGGGAGGAGCTGCTATGAAATGCGAATGCTAATTTGGTAACAATGAATACGGGCAATTCAGATGACTAATCTCTTCGCAAAGAAGCCAATATAATTGGTCACGATAGGAATGTAGACACCAGAACTTTACAACATGATACATGATATAATTCATTTTCCATATAATCTTTATATATGACATTACCTACATGGTGGGAAAGGTTCATAAATATATTCATTAACTATTCCCTATGTTCTTACAAAAATATAATTGGTCACGATAGTGATATAGAGACCAGAACTTGTTTTGTTTTTTTAGTTGTTTATGGCATCTCTTGTAATATAAGTTTTTCAGATACAATCCGGGACAACTTTACAATAGTTTTCTGGAGTATAACGAAACACACTGATCCCATCTAGCCTAGAATATACAGAGAGCCTCGCCTGTGACCTTTTAACCAGATTGAGAAAAGATTGCCACTGCTAAGAGTTCACTACTAGAGTCTAAAGGAAGGGAAGCTACTTTCAATTATTTCGACCTTTTAGAGCCTAGTCTCCTTAATCCAGATTGGCAGCACATTTCCATTAGCATCCACCATGAGCAACACTACCGACTGTAGACCTTGGGCTTTGGGATGTTTAGGTAAGTTTAGGTCTCTCTCTCCGTTCCGGAATGAAAGGCAAACACGAAGGGGGAGAAAATTAAAGGTCAACATACGGGCACTTCGTAAATGAGACACTGCTGGGTCCTAGCGAGTCACTTGGCAATGCTTTGTGTACTTGCGGCAACCAGCGAACATGCAAATGTCGTCTGCGGCTTGGATTCATGTTCGCTGATTCCCGGCCTGTTTTTGTTATACATATAGATGGAAATTGTGGTCGCCGGAAATTAGCAGTTTTAGCTCAGGGACGTTGGATACATGGCAGGTGAATTGACTCTTGTATGTGAGATCAGAGACATGGTTCTAGGGAGAAATCATGAATGGGGGGGGGGGGGGGCTGCACGTTGCATACATACACAATATTGACTGGTTTCAGTTACGCTCCGAGGAATTGAGGCGTAGTAATATCCGAGCGTATGCGAGGATATTGCGCAGAGTCAACTCCGAGGAGCATACAGTCGCTTTTATCTGAAACCTGTCTATATTGTATTTATTATCCACCTTTTCTGGACAGATGGCATGTTGATATCAGTTATGTACTATTTTTCCGTGCGCGCTATTTTTCCGTATGCGCCACCCGGAGCACACAACATGTCTGTATGCGCCGGCTATGTCCCTACAAACTCCCTATGTGTTTTGTATTGACGCTTTGTATTTTTTTTATATATATTTTTTTATTTCATGTAAGACTACAATCTGCCAATGGCAGGTTTTCGTTGCAGTTGTACAACTTAGACTAGGTCGACATTTACAATGGTGGATTATAAATAGATGACCACGAGAATAAGGAGAGTTATGCTACAGCAACACGCCGATTCCTCCCGATCACACCTTTGCCTGACGGATCCGTCGGATCGGTCAGAATCGGTGAACTTTATGTCGTTGTACGCAGTTCACAGACCCAATTAAGTCTAATTGGACAAAGTGGACATTAAACTACCCAAACAAACAAATAGACCCGATTATAATCGGGTCGGGCATTACTAGCATGGGGGTAATCACCGACTCTGCCCGATCTTAAGATTGTCTCTGTACGCACTTCACCAACTGTTCCCGATTCTGAGTAGGCCTCATATATAGCGATGATATGTATCCCCACGTCCTACACAATTAGCCTATTATACCTACTAAAATTCGATAAACTGGACAAAACATGATGTTTACTTATTTAGAATTAGAATGAATCCCAAGAAACCAGTTTTGACTGATAATTGACACTATTAAATAATCACCAGGTGGCGCCTCTGTGAATTGTAGGATATGCCTTTAAAGGGGTGAATCCACCAGGCCGATTTCTCACCCGATCAATTGTTCCTGGGCCCTTAAGAGGAAGCTCCGTATTGTAATTCATTTAATTCTGATAATAATAGTTTAATAAATGACCATTTTCAAAGATTTGAGAAATTCTGGGGCATCCGATAATAATCGGCGATTCTCTGGCTACGGAATCGGCTACCGTCGGTCCAGTGGAACACCCGCTTAAATTAGCGTCCTACTCACTGTTCTTCTTGGTGTGTATTTTCACACAGTCACATCAAAACGAGTCAGGTTTGTCCGGGGTAATGACATAAATGAGATCAGAAAGTCAGCCGTTTCTCTCAGAATGCTGACTGCAGAATTCTCCTCACGTGCTAATTATCTAAGACAACTCAACAACAAAGATGTAATTAGTCGTCTAGTCCCCACAGACCTTATACAAATATTAGCTCCTTATTTCAACTTACATCAAACACAGCGTATACGGGGAGGGGTGGGTTTGGTTGTTGGAACACCAGATTAAGGTTGTGGCCACTCTCCCAGCAGAGATCTTGCACTCTACTTCATGTGGCCGCTTATATCTCTGCCCCAACCTGCCTGTTTGGGCTCAAATCTGGCCCATACGCCAGTTTTTGAAATATCCTAAATTCTTCGTGCTTTGGGCAGTATTTTGTGGTTTACATGTAAATAGATGTGCATCTATTTACATGATAAATGATTTACACTCATTTCCGTTACTTGTTATATCAAATCAGGTATAGTCTTAGGGATTACTTTCTTCATTGGAAGGCACCTCATGTGTTACAGGGTTTTGTTTGTCAACATAACACATATGCTCACTCGAAGTGGCAGTCTAATCAACAGTAGATTCACATCATTAAGTAGTTTTAGAAGCAGCTACATTGTCTGTTAATCCTATTTAACAATTCCTATATTTCATAACTAATGATGTGTGAGTTGTTTGACTTGCATAACTTTTGACAGTTGCCTTGTTTTGAATCTGAGATCTTCGCTGGTCCCCCCTGTCTTTAGTGGATACCCAGGGAACAGGCTTTGGGTTGGGGCAGAGACTAAGCTAGCGCTAGTGCCGCGAAAGATCTGGGGGGAGAGTGGGTTGTGGCCGTAGTGGGAAGGGGGTGTTTGCTGAGTGGAAGAGCCCAAATACTTAAGGGTTTACACTAACTTTGCTCGCACTGGACATGTTCCCCAGCACTTTCCACAAACTGCTTTAACCCTTTAAAGACGGAGGTCTGTGGCAGAGCCCTATTAGTCGGGGCAGGTGCTTTAGATTGGTATAACTCCAGGGGACGGGCCAATTTTTGTCTAAACCCATATTCCATTATTTGATCACGTGATATGACACATCATTCATATCTCTATCATTTGGTTTAATAAATAATATTAAATACTATATCTTAGGTATATTCTCTGAAAGTTTCAGATTTATTTATCAATTATTTTTTCATAAAACAATGAAATGGTAAATATTACTAAATTTCATAAATATTGCCTCAGGGCATTATCCGGTTTCCGCGGGGGAATGCCTCAAGGCATAAGCCGGTCTATACTGGGGAATGCCTCAAGGCATTATCCACCCTGAAAGGGTTAACAAATATTCACTGGTGTTGATAAGACTTGCTTGGTGATTTAGAATCTCACACTTGGAATTAGTGAAAGCAGTTCGTTTCTAATCGAAGAAATACTCAGATTTACCAACTTCTAAAAAATGGTTAAAACCAGAAGTAATTCTAGATAAGTGATTCATAGGGGTCATTTTGGAATTTTTTTATCATGTTTTAATCAAAGTTAAGGGGATAATTAACTGCTCAGATGTACATCGAAATAATGTGTACTTTAAGGATTTTCGCCATTACAGGGATTATTTCACTCGTACGTAGTTGTGCTAATATTGAGTGAAAACGTGAGTGTTTTGAGTGTTTCGTGTGAAGTGTTTTACAGTTTCCTAATTAGAAAAAGAAGTGTTTGTCCCCTACCTCTCGACCCTACCCTACCCAGCCCCCTTTAGCATAAGGGGGGAAGAGAGGCGGTGGAAAAGCAGCAATGTACTAAGCGACTGTGTATATCAGTGGAAATATAGGCATTTTGAACTAACGTAGAATATGAATACTTTATTTTTATGGGCCCTTTGAATATATTTTCAAATACTGCTAATAATGCACAGCAATACTACAACCAATATTAACACCATTTTTATTATCTTTTACTCATTTTCCTTTGACGTAACCCTATTTCCATATATTATCATATACCCATGGGCGAATGTCTCACTTTTACTGACCAGGAGTACATATTTCCTGGGTCACTGAGTGACAAAAGATTGCTCATACGTTCCTTCGTACCACGTGACCATTGTCATTCTGCTATTTCCAGGTAAAAGGATACATAGTGAGTGTCTAAATTTACATCTTTTCCTTGTTGTTTTGGTCGGAAATATTCACCTCGTTCTTTGAACTCGGCTAATATTTCAGACCAAAATATATCTGAACAGATTCCTTTGAGGCACACTAATCATGTCTCCATATATTAACCATAAGATATTTATTGCTTTTCCCTGATTCATGCTGTACCTATAAACTGAACAGATCAGCTAAACACCTATCGCTGTGACGCGCTCTATGCTCTGTTGTAGAGGTGTCTTCATATAAAGGTCCTCTGCTTTAGATCGTCGGTACCAGTATCACCTGTCCTTTTCATGTTTTTATGAGAAGCCTGCATTGAAGTAACTGTCACTGCTTTCATATAAGAATATGTCTCTGTTTGTGAACACAAGTAAATGCGATGAAAGTCGTATAAAAGGTATTATTCTCTGAATGCGACAGACAAGAATAGAATTCTGAGTTGCTTCAGGTTATATCATTGATCACCGTCAGTGTACTAAATGTTCCATATTAGTGGAGCAGATAATGGCAAATTTTCAAGGGAGTCTTACAAATGGTGATACAAGCACCAAATTTGGTACAGTGATTCTCTTACTAAGTAATTCTAACCGAGGAGCCACTTGAAAACATGTAAATTGACACCAAGATAACTCAAATCACCCAAGTGGTTTCTGTTCTGTGAGGATCTTCATTCTTACTTTGGCAGCCATCTTGGAAAACGGCCGCCATCTTGGATTTTCCGTTATCTGCTCCACTATATTATCAAGAAACGTCACGAAATTTCATACAATTGTTTATATGGCATGAGTTGTATTCGCGGAATGATATCACGAAGCGGAGCTGAGTGATATCTGTATAGCAGAAGACAACGAACGCCATGTAAACAATTGTATGAAATTAAGTGACGTTTAGTTTTTATCCCACCCGGTAACATGTTTTTAACTTCATATTTCACCTGTGGCATATACATGTTATATGGCATAACCGTGGCATACAGTCACTCCATGTTAAGTCTATGGAGATTTATATGAGGGGTAGGATAAATACACAGCCAAGACACACAGTATAACAGAGACTATTGTGTCCAATAAATAATTGTAGCTATTCCCTGGTGCTCATCTGGCCACTAAGTCTTCACGACCCAGTTTCAGAATAAAATATAATGCATGAGGACATTGCCCCGTGCAAACAATAGGAACTACTTTTTAAACGAAAGTAGTGCAGGTAATTCCCTTTAAGAGCCTGCTCAATAGGTAAGGCTACATACAAATACAAGTAACTTTTTTTTTTCTTTTAAAATATTTTTGTTTAATCAGGGAGTAGGATTTTTTCAGAGCTTTCACATGACTGAGGGAAAGAAAACGGACAATAGGCTTGGTATGGGGCACTTTCCGCCTCTGATATTACGCAGATACAATGTTCATCTTTTATATACAATACACACATTTATCTCATCCCTGGTATTTGTGTCCTATAGGCTTAACATTGGGAACTTGTTTTCCATACCCATGTGAGTATTGCAGTCCGTTCTCCATGGTCTATATCCTGTGTATCATATACATTCTTTTAGTGTGTACAGGGGTAAGATAAATACAGAAAGCAACTCGTTTCAGTCAAAGTCGTTGTTTTCCAACTCGTTTGAATGCTATGTAATATTCACTTGGCTGTCGCCTTGTCCATATCGCTCTGTATCAAACTCGTAGGGAAAGACAACTTTGACCAAAACTTGTTGGTTTCTTCTCTTAGTATGAAATAGTCTCCACATTAGCTGTGGAGTAGCCATTAATCTGGGTGCCATCATTGATGGCAGATGCGTGGAGAAAGTCACACACCAAAGACCTAATACCGAGTGTTCTTTTGACTGCACCGATAACATTTTATTCTAGTCTTTCAAATTTGTATTTATAATGGGATTTACTCAAACCCAAGGCTGGTTTCATTGTGTTCCCAAATCATTGTTTGCTACAATTTCTTTCTTTTGCCATGTTTATACGACATGTGACCAGCACAAAACATATAGGCCTACAATTCACTAAATGTGCTCAGACAGTTATTGACAGACATCTAATATACTGACAAATTTCATTTAGTGGATATGGTGATATTTCATGGTTAAATCCTTTTGCATTCGAGGCGAAATTTTGTAAAGCTGTTCTATGTAGGTACTTGAGATGATGGTAACTTGAAAGTCTAGCAACGCACTATCAAAGTGGAGTAAAGCAATGTCTATTTGTCAATGTCATTTTTTCATTTATATATTTTTGTGCTAAGCAAAACCATTCATAGGGTTGATGTATATGCCTTTCAATATATCTTGCTATATATGAAGTTACTTTGTGTATGTATTTATTTGAAAATGAATGGACCGTTTGAGGCCATCTCTGACACATAAAAGAAGGTGAAAATTGTTTGTAAAATCGTTCAGGTTGGAAGGTTCAATTGCACCGGCTCATCGCCGACTAGCATCCCAATGAAAATAAAGACATTTAAAAAAAAAGAGTGAAAATAGGATGGACGGGTATATATTCTTTTATATATTTTTTCAAATAGCAGCATTTATTGACATCATGAAAATCTAATTACAATGAGATATCACGATACTATTTCAGCAAGATATGAAAGGAAGAACAGTTAATAACACCTACCACATACCAATTCAAACAATAAAGAGTAATATAATGATGAAATTATTGCTGCTTCTTTTTGATGGACACTACGGGTATTTATTTCTTCTTTTCAGGCAGAGTCAAAAAGACTTCTCTACCACCTAACCACCACCCCCTCCCCCCCTCCCTTCCAACCCCCTGTCACCCACTCTGGGCTAGACTTGCTCAAGTCTTTGATTATGAACATTCATTAAATGATTAAACAAAATCAGAATAAAGTTTATTTTAGTATCTATCCTTCTCTGACTAGTCTATGAACCTGTATCCCAGTGAGGAGGGTAACCATAGGATGCAGGGACTGGAGCCAGTATCCCTGTATCCCAGTGAGGAGGGTAGCCATAGGATGCAGGGACTGGAGCCAGTATCCCTGTATCCCAGTAAGGAGGGTAGCCATAGGATGCAGGGACTGGAGCCAGTATCCCTGTATCCCAGTGAGGAGGGTAGCCATAGGATGCAGGGACTGGAGCCAGTCTAACTCTGGGCCTGAACCCTACCCCCTGGTCTCAAAACCCAAACCAATATTGTCCTTGTACACCAGGCAGGCGTGAGGCTCGGCCGTTCTTGTGGATTTTCCCCGCAAAGAAAACATTGACCCTCCTCGAGACCGGGAACGCTGCATGTGACGTCATTGTTTTGTGGGTAACCCCCGGACTTAATTACGTAATACGCAATCTGGCCTATTTAGAGCGGATCATGTTTTCCCTTTAAAAATAGTCGCGAGAGGTTGTTCATGGCATGGAATCAAAAGTCGTCTGGGTCCAACGATCCTTTAAGAACTAAATAGAAAGAAAGTAACCAATATACTGTGATGCATAGTGGTAGGAATATTCTACTCAAAGGATCGTTTATAGCAGATACTGGTGATTGATTCTAAAAATATTTTAAAATAGCTGAATTCAATTATCTTTCTTTTTAAACTGCATATATTCCTAAAATCTGAAGTATAGCTGTATGGATATTGTGCTGTGTCTATAATGACCTGTATTAATCTCATCATAAGGAAGAATACACAGGAGTGCTCCAAGGTGAATATTGATAACGATTCCATTCGATATGCAGTAGAACCCCGTGTAAGCGAAGACCTTTCGTTCCGGGGCAAAGTGTCCGCTCACACCACGTTAAAACTAGGAGCTAATAGTATATTCATCATTGATGAATGAGCGTGTAATTATAAATGAATAACAATTGAAAGTTTTGGGTTAGATTCAGTATACGGATCCTTCTCTATAACACACTTGCACCCAGTCAACTTGCCATTTCTTCAACTGCCTATCTATGATCCAAACAGATCAAGCAACAGTGGGTCATGAGGTATTTTGGTCTTGAGTGATTGGTCATGGTCACCTGGGCACACCTCTAAGACCCTGAGACACTGGCACCCTGCTCTCTTCTCAAAAGCACAGTGAAGAGCACACAGATAGTAAAGGGATAGTTTTCTGGAAGCACACTGAAAGTTCAATGTGACCACACTAACCTCTAGGTGATGTATATAGCGCTCTAATAAACATCTAATATAGGGATCCGTTCCGAGCAAATGCGTCCGTTAACATCTGCTCAAGGGTCACCCTGCTTAAAGGGAGAATTTGCTTGGAATTGAGGGTGTCTCCTTAACCCTTTAAGGACGCATGATGCCTGGAGGCATCACCGCACTAAAGACGCATGATGCCTGGAGGCATCACCGCACTAAAGACGAATGATGCCTGGAGGCATCATCGTTCCAATATTAACAAAGAAATTTTAACAAAGAAATAAAAGAGCAATATTCATGAAATCTTCAGGAAATGTAGATATAACATCATATTTAGTATTTCTATCAAAAAGTAATAAAATATTTATGATTATGTATGATATTGCATGATTACAAACTTAAATATCAATTTTAACCATTATGTGCCGGTCCTCTAGCCAGACAAACTGCCACCAGCATCTGTCCTTATAGGAGTAGCTGGGCCCCAGGCAGCCGTCCTTAAAGGGTTAAGCGGGGTTTTACCGAATATCAAAGTAATATATACAGCTTTGCCTCGCGTAGTAATTCACAAGCAAAGCAAAACGAGATGGGTTTGAGCTCTGACCCTAAACTTGAATGGGTTTTCTCACCCTTCACATTGACTAAAGGAATAACATTTGTGAAATAATCCCTTATTGGATATTTTCTTGTAAATATCTAATGGGCGTTGGATACTAGTTCCCAATGTTAAGTCTATGGAGAAAAAATACCAGGCGTGAGATAATAAGAAGGAAATTGATGAGTGTTTGGTCTGTGTCCCCATTCGCCAGCGAGCTTGGAGTGCACAGCGATATGAACGAGGCGACAGCCAAGTGAATATTCTGAGGCACTCCAAACAAGATGGTGGACGGGGACTCAGACCAAGCACGAATATGTTTCAAATTCTATCTTAAATAGCCTGGAAATATTCATCTGTTCATCACCCATTGAGTATGAGTTGCATAACTCGCAAGCCTATTGAGTACAAGTTCCTAAACTTAAGCCTATGGACGTTTATACCAGGTCGAGATAATCTCGTAAAACTGGATGAGGTTTAATCTTGGCCACCGTATTCCACGACTGGAGTTTGGCAAAGTGACATAATGAGGCGAAGTGAAGTCCGGAGCCAAAACTTCAGGAGTGGAATGCGTCTCACATCAGGTTTTGATTTTATCCTACCTCGATTTTGGAATATTACGTGATAACAATGCTGTATGCCACTAGTGGCATATAAAACTCCGTATGCCAGTCAGCGTGGCATACGGAAACCCAATGTTAAGCCTAAGGGATTTTATATTAGGGGTAGGATAAATACACAATATTACCATGATTTCGATCTGAGTGGCGTAGTATTGCGTAGCATCAACTTACTCACTTATTTTTAGATTTACGCAATAAATATGATCGTTCGAAAACTTTTCAACGTAATTAAGAAGTTATGTTTGCGACTACTTTCATCTCAAAAATCCGTATCCTCCTAGGAGGGTACGGAGCTCCGTATCCTCCTCAGTAGCGATCTGTAATCTCCATAGGCTTAGTATGGAGACTCCGTATCAGGTGGGTAATAAAGACTTAGACGTAGATGTGGACCCCTCCATGCAGACACACGTGGGTGGCGCCTCCCTCACCGACCCGCCTCCCTCACCTGCGCCTCCAGGAGATGCACGGGGCGTGGTACTCCAGGTGAGGGGTCGAGCCGTGAGGGTGAGATGAGATTATCTGTGTATATCCAGGTGTGCGGCTATCTGCCTTATCTCTGCGACTATGACAACACTCCCTGCCACCTGCCCCCACTGCACTATGTGACTGCAGCGCCACCCAGTGACTGACATTCCTTAAGTGAGATTCACATACACTGGCCACCAGAGCAGGCGTTAGCTACGCACGTTAGCTCTGGTCGGGCGACTTTGTCCCAACTCGAGGTTGACTTCGTAATAGATAATTACCCGAGGTACTTACCTAGTACTGAAGGGGAATTGATGTTCCTACGAGCCTAGGGAGGTTACAAATCTCCCTATTATCGCCTCGGGTAAGTAAAAGTTCCGCTCCCGACTGACTGGCCACACTACGACTGCATGAACCACAGTTTTCTTACTTATAATTGGAGAAACTGAATATTATTTCGGATTTAGATGTAGAAATAGCTAAAAATTCCATTTCTGGCATCAGAATTTCAATTTGAAGATTTCTGAAAACCGTTAAACTGCAATAATTCTGGGTTACGGGTCAAGGGTCTATCACCATACAACGTTGGCAACCAGCGAACACCGGAACTTGTAAACAGACTGGATTATGGGATACCTCAATAGGGTCTATACACTCGCTAGCGCCCGTGTATTACTACTCGTCAACCTCTCGTGGTTTACGGCCGCCTGTCCACAAAACCATCGATTATTGTCTATGTCCTGCACTGAAGCATCCCATATACCATAAACATAACCAGCAATGGCAAGACTAAGCTAAACATGGTTTTATAGCATCTCATAACACACCATAATCTGAGACAGAAATTGTTGTTTAGATGTTTAACTAGGATATGGAATCCTATTTGACGTCATCTTGTGACGTCTGTGACGTCATCTTGACAGGTTTATAGGTCGGGAAACGCATCATTGTGGAATAATGTTTCTGGGTGGTCTGCTATTATCCCATCAAAGTGGAAGGTACAGTATGGTTTTATTGTCGATTAAATGTTTATAATTGGAATGTATAGTCAGTTATTTAGGTTTATTATTCCATACAAGAATATGAAAAACGTCCGTAGTCTAAATCACATATCAATCAGTGTGGCATGCAGTAATCAATAAAACAAGAAAATATCCTCCCATAATACATCTTGTTATACATGCATAACATGCTAACTCAGCTTTATTTAAGTTAACATGAAATCTAAAGTTTATATGCAGGGTTAAACGCTTTCGCTACGGTGTTCACAACACATCTTTAAATGCGCCAATGTGGTGTCATTTTCACTCCCTGCAGTACACTGGTGTTCAATAGCTAGCCTAACGGCATTACATATCACAACTCCATGGTAATCAATATATTGATAATATTAGCTATTATATAGTTTTCGATTGTGAAAATATTGTGGAAATATTCTCATTATTTCATATCACAAATAGCAAATATTGAAATTTCTAAAATGGCTCGTTATGTCCGGGAATGCCTCTAGGCATCACAGCGTAGTGAAAGGGTTAAGGTTTATATTATTGGTATGTTATTGTATATATCATTTGGAATTTAACCCTAAGTTCCATTTCTATCTATTTAGTGAACAGAGTAATTTTAATTGGATCACAGTATTTGAACAATTTTTTTCCGAACAAAATCCTAGAAGTTTTTAGCAGGGCAAGATGTTCTGTCACACATGTCAGACTAGGGACGACAGCTTTCCTTTTAACTCTAAGAATTTATTTAGTTTCCAGAACACCAAACTGAATTGAGGGTCACAACCCTCAACGATAAACCACTGATAGGTGACAGAGGGTACGCTATACACATGGCCCAGTGTGCCTTTCACAGAGATGTATGTGTGATTGCATTAAGCCGGATGCCCATCTACCGATTTAGGGTTGAACGATTAGTTCCCAAATCGTATAGGAGTCGGTCACCTTGTCGCAGGCAAATTACGTAACCCATCGCTCGATCCGCACACTGATAAAATCGGTGTATGGTCCACTAATCGCTGGGGGAGGGCAAAAACCAAAGAAACCAAGTGTTCACTAATCGCTGGGTAGCCTTGACTAGCTGTCCTACATCTACCGACTCCGTTAGGATGGCTCTGCTGAGACAAATCACCCTCCGTTTGTCGCCGACAAACGTACATAAATGCTCCGAAATCGGTAGATGGGCATTGGGCTTTAGAGATAAAAAAGGACCTGACAAATGGGAGAAGCCCAGGCACCTGTACTTTGAATCTGTAGTCTGAGGATGAATCAAAACTACGTTGTATCTGGCATGATTAGTAATCAATGTCTTTGAATGCCTAAAGTGGAATTCACAGGATGGGATTTGTGTACCTCACAGGGTTCACAATCTCATAAGATTCTGTTCCCTGTTAGGGGTAAATGTCGCCAACAATGCAGGGGGGAAAACATATTTTAGTGAAATGGAACCTTACAATTTAGACAAGGAGATTGTGTTCGAGTACAGAATACCAGCAGGTTTTGTCTCAGAAACACACCCTGTGAGGTACATGAATCCCATCGTGTGAATTCCGGTTTAAGCTCATTATTTATAGAAAAATCTTTTTCCGTTGAACTACGAAAACTGGGGCCGATACCTGTCTAACCTATTGGAGTAAAACGCATTATAAGAAAGACTACGGATAAGATACTGTATTTTTGTGTCCAATAGAGAAACTCTAAACGAAAAGCAAAAAAGCTGTCTTGTGGGCTCCCCCACAGGAATTCGACATATATATTTATATATATATATATATATATATATATATATATATATATATATATATATATATATATACATGTAGTAAATACAGTTTCCTCAATTTTATCCAACAGCAGTACCTGTATGCAATATTTTATTTCAGATATATAAGTGTATATAGTATATATCATCATTATTGCCCTTATCCTTACTCAATGCCTTCTGTATATCTCCGTGCAAATCACACGATTAGCAGTATTACCTTTATTCAATACCTAGCGTGAGGTACAAGTCGAATATGGAGGTTGATATATGTGTGAGACTGCCCTGGGGCGAAGGTGGTGCCCTCTCCTGGCAGCTGTATAACCCACACACTCACATCTCACACGCCCCCACAGTTTCTGGGTTACCATAGCAACCCGAGATCTAGGTGGAGGTGTGCAGACAAACGAGTGCCTCGCGCCCGAGACCCGACACTCCCGTGAGGTGGGTGGGACTGCGGCCAGCCGTCAGAACTCCATTGAGCAAATCTGAGCAGAACGTACCTATTCAGAACTCCATTGAGCAAATCTGAGCAGAATATACTAATTCAGAACTCCATTGAGAGTGGCTCAAACCTGCAGAAATGCTAATTCAGAACTCCATTGAGAATGGATCAAACCTGCAGAAATACTAATTCAGAACTCCATTGAGAGTGGCTCAAACCTGCAGAAATGCTAATTCAGAACTCCATTGAGAATGGATCAAACCTGCAGAAATACTAATTCAGAACTCCATTGAGAGTGGCTCAAACCTGCAGAAATGCTAATTCAGAACTCCATTGAGAATGGATCAAACCTGCAGAAATACTAATTCAGAACTCCATTGAGAGTGGCTCAAACCTTAGCAGAATATATACTAATTCAGAACTCTATGGAAAGCGACACAAATCTGGACAGAACATATTCTAATTCAGAACTCTATTGAGAGTGACGCATACCTGAACAGAACATATACTAATTCAAAACTCCATTGAGAGCGGCTCAAACATGAGCAGAAAGTACTAATTCAGAACTCCATCAAGAGTACTAGCGCTCGTGTATTACCACGTGTCAACCTCTCGAGGTTTACGGCCGCTTGTCCACAAAACCATCGATTATTGTCTATGTCTCCTATGCCTACCCCTCCCTGTCCACCCATTCTGGGCCTGTCAGGCATTAGGGGAAGTCCAAATGCTGCAAAGTAGTTTCATTTCTTGATTATGTCCATAATCAAAGACTTGGGCAAGTCTACCTCAAAGCCTCGAATGTATGCCCTGATGTGAAATAATAGGAATAACAGGACTTTTGATCTTATCGGGAATTTGATAAGCACAGGGGGGGGCACACTCCCTGGGTTGCAACCTTCAAAAAAAGAGGCCACACACCTGCTTTTCCGCAGGTGGGCGTTGCCATAGCAACCATGTGCTGATCGGACATAGGTCACGTGACAAAGTCACATGATAGAAGCTGTCACGTGACGTGGGTCAGTCAGCGTTCATTGAGGGCTGTTTTTTGTCAAGGACACAGATAACCGTGCACCGCGATAAGGTGGGTGCTTCAAGGTCACCCAGAACAGATAAGACCGATAATAAAAAACAAATATTGTCGCTGGTTGGGTCCACTGTGGAGGCTGTAAGCTCTGTACACAGAGGTACCAGCAGCACACCTGTGGAGGGGTGTTTGAGTTCATCGGATGGGCTGGGAGAGTGATAAGACGCAGTAGGAGGCATTACACTCTCCATCGTAGACTCTCACTTATACATAGTACATGCACTCACTACAGCCACCTTTCTCCTTCATCCCCAGCAGTGGTAGATTTTTTGCTGCTTTATCAAAGGCCAATCCTTCTCCTTCTCATACCATGTCTAAGCGGTGTGGTGTGCAGCCACTTTTCTCCTTCATCCACAGCAGTGGTAGATTTACTGCTATATCAATCAGGCCAATCCTTTTAATACCATGTCTATCTGGTGTGGTGTATAGCCGCCTTTCTTCTTTATCCCCAGCAGAGGTAGATTTACTGCTATATTAAAGGCCAATCCTTTTCATCCCATGTTTAAGTGGTATGGTGTTCAGCCACCTTTCGCCTTCACCCCCAGCAGTGGTAGATTAACTGCTATATCAAAGGCCAATCCTTCTCATACCATGTCTAAGTGATGTGGGAACTAAAAGAAATCGTGAATGTGTAGGGATGTGATTTCTACCTTACTTCATCTCATAGATCCAATCACCATCAGACCCAAAGTAAGTCTAATAGAACATATTGGACGTTAAACCACCCAAACAGCAACAACAACATGCACTCAGTGGGGAGGGACGGAGCAGACCCTACTTGTGCTGGGAGAGTGAGGTCATACCTCACACAGGAGGACACACAGGTGCGGTGGGTGGAGATTTCCCGATAACCTGGAGTCAGTGGGCGTACCCCATGGTCGGGGCGCAGGGATCCGATGTTCTGATGGTAATCTCTCAAGGATCCAACCTTCATCCATCAGCCCCATTTACCACAAAGATTCTGGGGTCCGTTTAATAATCTAGGATATTATCGTAAAACCGGATGGGTTTTAATCTGGGCTCCCGTATGCGATTCCTGGAGTTTTGGCTCCGGATATCACTACGCCAAACTCCAGTCGTCGCATACGGGAGCCCAGATTAAAACGAATAAGGTTTTGATTTTATCCTACCCCCTGTGAACAATATTTTTTTGTGAGTATAATAAAAAAACACACGATAAAAACGTTCTGAAGTCCTCTATATAGCTCTCCTTGCTGCTCTGAAGGCGCTTGGAACTACTTTCAGCTGCTGATCTCTGATTGGTTCATTTTTTGTACACTCCTAGGAGCGATTTTCTATCCGTATGCGACATACGGGCGCATACAGAAAGTCAATGTTAAGCCTATGGGATTTTATATTTGGGGTAGGATAATACATGAAGACCCTTTTCTATGCCTTGTTCAAGGGTTATCGTTTAATGATATTTAAGTTCGTTCGCTAAGTCTTATCTGTCAATAAGGTTACCCATAAGTGTTGAATAAAGTTGACCCACATTGTCTCCGGGTCTCCTTGGAGTACAGAAAAAGGTCTTCATGTACAATCCTAGATTATTCAACGGGGCCGTTTCCAAACGATTGGTTCCTTTGTATATTGGGTATACCATGGCCGTAGTGTAGCAGATAAAGGTTTTATACATTTACCTGAATAAAGAACAAAAGATAATTTCATGCCTCATAGAAATTTGCATACCTTTGCGTAACATTGTTCCTCAGCCCAACCTCATCACACTCAACATTTATTGTCTGCTGAACATACTTTAAAACTCTATGAAACATGATCTAAGATCTGAAGTGAGCAGTTCTATGTAATATTATAGATGGAACTTATGAAATGATGTCATATGCTATTAACTGAATTTGCAAAGTAATTTGAATTATTCTGATATTGTGATGCTATTTAATGTCAGTTAAAGGGGTGAGATGAATACAGAACTGCACTCAAATTGTAACAAACACTCCATTCATTTGGATGGGGTGTAATTTGTCACTCGGCTTTGCCTCAATGACAATTACATTCCATCCAAACTCATGGAGTATTGTGTATTCATACGATTGTCGATCCAGTTCTATATAATTCCTTGATACCCATCCTGATTTTTCTCGTGCCTTACATAACCCTTTCAACAACAAACAGTACTAGCAGACGACACTGTTTCCCTTGGCAGGTGAGCTTACTAATCATCTGTGCTGTCGTACCATTTTAACCAACTGTAGGCCATAATAAATCTGTTTATGATTTTGACGCAGTCTTTCTTATATTTTTTCAGGTGAGTTCATTCTCTATTGAAACTCCACGTGAACATGTGCCACAGCCTGGTAAGTACGTTGATGATGAGAACATTGATTATTCATTCTTCTATTCGATATTATGTCCTGGCCACAGTCCAATGCTTCCTGTTCTCATGAATTATCCTACCCCTTATATAAAATCCCATAGGCTTAACATTGAGTTTCCATATGCCACGTTGACTGGCATATGGAGTTTTATATGCTACTAGTGGCATACAGAAGTGTAATCACGTAATATTCCTGAATGAAGAAGACGGGGTAGGATGAAATCAAAACCTGATTCATTTTAAGCTTGGCCACCGCATTCCACTCCTGGAGTTTCGGCTCTGGACTTCACTCCGGAAGTCTCGGAGTTTCTGACACAGATCAACAGTATGTTCCCACAGGAGTGGAAAAGTTTGAAGGCCACTTCACACTGCATGATATGAGGCGAAACAAACATGCATCATTCAAAAGGTTGCATAAATTTTCAAAGAAGTCTGAAACTCTCTTTTTTTCTAAACCATCTGCCTGTTGGACATACAATCGTAAGCCTTTAATAGTCAAGTCTGTGCTGAGATGGGGAAGACAGGCTTAGGCAAACTTCCATGTTGTGCATTTTTGACACGAAATAATAGATAAAAATCCATAACTTTATACTTTATATGGAGCAGGAATAATTAGAGGCGTTGCTACAGAGGCGTTGCTGAGTATTTATTTCAGGTGAAGTAAATTGATTTCGATATGTTCACAAGCCATTCCCATAGCTGTAAATGGAATTCGAGCTAAAGTGAAATTCCGCTTCCGGGACACCCCGGTTAAGGGAGGATCCCACATAGGTGGGCATCCCGCGTAAACGGACGGCCTTTTCGGTATGGAATGCTTCTTACCCCGGTTCTGGGGTCACTTTTGGGGGACGTGAATCCCATCGTGTGAAGCCCACTTTAGCGATCTGTTGGGTCACGGTGCACCCCTCTCATAAGATCTCACACTCTCTCAGTTGTATTCTGTACTCTCACTACGCTCAATAGGCGAAGAATTCTTAACGAACTAGTCTTAGAGCCTTGAGAATCCACTGGTCTGCCTCCCGTGTTAAGGATGTACATCAATGCAACCCAAAGATTCCCATAATCTCAATGATGCCACCTAGCCATGTGCCAGTGGATTCTCAAGGCTCTAAGCCTAGTTCGTTGAGAATTCTTCTCCCATAGAGCGTAGTGAAAACCTTGTACAGAATACCACTTATAGAGTGTGAGATCTTACGAGAGGGGTGCACCGTGCCTGTGTCGACTGGCACTTCGCATGGGTCAGTTCCACCAATACTTCCATGGAGCTCCCTCTCAGTGACAGGTCAAACGTCAAACGTCCTACGTGAAGGTCACACCAGGTCATGTGATTAGATTGACCTTTCATGGGCCCTGGATAGACTTGCCGATGTCCTTTATATATGTTATGTATATTTTTTATATATAAAGCCCAATGCCTATCTACTGATTTAGGAACATTTATGTACGTTTGTCGGCGACAAACGGAGGGTTATTTGTCTCAGCCAAGGCATCCTAACAGAGTCGTAGATGTAGGACAGCTAGGCAAGGCTACCCAGCGATTAGTGAACATTCAGTTTCTTTGGTTTTTGCCCTCCCCCAGTGATTAGTGGACCATACATCGATTTTATCAGTGTGCGGGTCGAGTGAGGGGTTACGTAATTTGCCTGCGACAAAGTCATCGATTTGGGAACTAATCGTTCAACCCTAAATTGGTAGATGGGCATCCGGCTTAACAGATAACATCTAAATGTGTAGCTATTGTTCTAGCTTAAATGTGTATCCATGCAGGTTGAACGTGGCAGCAAGTGACTGACCTGACACCTGTGGGTAGGAGTCCTGAATTTGATGAATATTCATTACTTGTGAATATTTTAACATTAGTAAGACCTCCATTGGTTGATCTGGTCAACATATAAGAAATAAAACCCTTTTAGAAAAGCCAAAATCTCCGTGAGTTTGAGGCTTTTTCACACAAGAGAAACATTTGTTACTTGTGTATCAAGCTAGGATCCTGTCAACAGAGTAGAACCCTATTAGTGAGGTATTATAGAAGAAACCTATGAAAGTTAGGGGTCAGAGCTCGTATCCTATCGAGTCTGAAATGTGTAGTTATTTACTAAGCAAAGCCGCGTGAAATACATAGCAATTCAATCGAGATGGAATCGAGCTCTGACCCTGAACTGGAATGGGTTTCTGAATTTATCTCACCCTTCACATTGACTAATGGGCTAACATTTGTGACATAATCCCCCATCGGATATTTTTCCTAAATATCTCATGGGCGTTGGATACGAGTTCCCAATGTTGAGTCTAATAGGAAAATTACCAGGGGTGAGATAAAGCGTTTTATCTCACCCCTAATATAAAATACCATAGGCTTAACATTGAGTTTCATTTCTAAATTCTTAGATCTAAGAGTTTTTTTCAAATCTTGCTGTTGAAAAAACTGTTGTTCTTAGTTATCTAAAAAAGAAATTTGAGTGCAGTCGTGCATCGTTCTCCTTACACCTCGTCCCCGACAGTTAACATTGCGTTTCATAATGCGATGTCCAGTGTATAACGTAAAGTGGTCCCATATCGACCTTCGTTTTACTCTCTGTCAACTATGTTTGTCTTCATGTCACAACATGTACTTGTTTATGGTTCTTGTCTGTTAGACTTTGTCTCAAGATACTTCACACTAAATCATTTTCCTGTGATTATCTTACAACTGTGCTAAATACCTTCCAGTCTACGTAAGGATACTTTGGACACTTTTCTCGCAAAATACAAAAATTAAGCAGTCTCTTTGTTAAATGAACTTAAGGATAGACATTCCATTACTACTGCGAAAACAATGGAACGTACTATAATGAACCTACCTTGTATCTACTCAGTAAGTTACCTCAATAAACTGCTTACAATTAAAAAATAAATAAAAAATTAATTTATTTTTTTTTAAACACAAAAAAAAACATTGCGTTTCAGACACCTATATCCACTTTGGCATCAAATATGTTTTAGGAGGGCCAACTTAACGAGGTCTTGGTGTACTACTCATACACTATGGCGAAGCTTCACATCTACTCTGGGGAAGGTTTATAGATACTCATCTGACGGAACTACGCATGTCTACGTGCCGCCTTTGATCTAACCACGTGATATTAATCCACACGATGTCACAGCTGCCAGTCTCTACAGCCCCGCTAATCCAAATGCCTTGGAGGAATCCACAAACTCAATTAACCGCCCGGTCCGTGGCGCCCTCACCGGCCACGCACAGAACGAGGCTGTGTGTCTCATGTTGACAGTGACGTCAGAGGCTGCGTCTCTCATAGTAACAGTGACGTCAGGAACTGTGTCTCCCATAGTGACAGTGACGTCAGAAACTGTGTATCTCATAGTGACAGTGGCGTCAAAGGCTGCCTCTCCTTTAGTGACAGTGACAGTGACGTCATGATGGATAATGGGAGGTGGGGGTGTTCACGACATTGGTTAATGTACTGGGTATGTTTACATGCGTATTTAACATAATCTGTGTGATTGTATGGTCGCGTTGTGCCCTGTGGGTGAAAACAGCCATGGATGATTTAGTGTTGCAGGTGCAGAATGTAAGTACTCAAATAACACAATCAGTGGATTCTTAAGGCTCTAAGCCTAGTTCGTTAAGAATTCTTCTCCCATAGAGTACAGTGAGAACCTTGTACAGATTCCGACTTAGAGACTGTGAGATCTTATGAGAGGGGTGCACGGAGAACGAGTTCCCAATGATAAGCCTATGGGAGAAAACGCATAGATCCCAAGATCATGAACACATACACACACATGAGAGACACAACGTTAACTCACGAGACTTAACCCACACTCCCATATAGGTTATAACCACAAAGACACTCTTAAGCACACACAACATTACGACCACACCGAACCACTTAAGGGCGAACGTAACACGCTACTTAACGTTTTTGTAGAGCACTTTAAGACGTACGTAACCATAGATCACCGCTTTAACTAGCCCCCTCCAACCACCAATATAAACACCGCGAAAATACCCTCCTCCATTCCCACGAAGAACAAAAAAACAATATATCCACAATAACCAGATAATTAGGGGGCCATTAGACGAAACAGGAGCAGAAAATAACAGACACAGTGTTCCTTCTCAGGTTGGTTCATTTTAAAGTTGAAAACAGTTTAGAATTCCATGACGTGAAAAGCAGACGACATTAAGGTTTCCGGTTCCGCTGATTTTAGCCTTCAGGCGTCACGTGGTCTGCCTGTTTTCCCGCCGGATTTTCCCCGTAGATAAATATTTTCCTTTTGTTATCCACTCTCCCTCTGCCACCCCTTCACATTTTAATTTCTATATGTCGCTTTTCTGATCTGCAAGCCATTAATATATTTACCAAATAATGAATTCATTGACAGGAAATATTGCCAAGTTTGCGAGGAAAATTTGCGTTTCAGGAAGTAGTCAGTGGTTATGTGAATGTGTATGTGTGTGAGCAGGTTGGGTTAATGTTAGAATGTTATTTGTGTAGACATTAACTATTAATACCAGGCTTAATGGTACTAAATCACCCTTATCCCCTCTTACTACACACACACTATACTTCTTGTTGGGTAGGGTTCACCGCTAGCTACTTACGATGTTGACTTTCTGAACTCAACGGGCTAATATTTAAAACAACATGAATTTTGGAAATTAGCCAATGAAATTTCTCATCCTTGTATATAACGCGAATTTGTGGAAGTGAGGCAAATAATCTTCCTATCCAATGGTCATAGCCAAATAGTGAGGAACTATGGTAATTTTAGAAAGATAATAAGATCTTAAAGGTTTAAGGAAAATAAGTATACAATTGAATTGATAAAGTATTATGTTGTAATTGATAGACCATGTACTGTTCAGGTGGTGTACTTGTGTTGTTATGTTGTAATTGATTGTCCTATGTACTGTACAATGTGGTATACTGTGGTGTACTCCCTGACGACTATATGGAAGAACGCTAATAAGCGAATATATGATGTCAATTGTATATTATTGTGATCGAATAAAAAAAAATCTATTCTTCCCTACCCAGGCTACTATACTGGAGTAGAGGGCTGTATAGTTGTTTTTTCTTATATTATTTAGATGTGTTTATTTTAAACAATTCTGAGACTAGCTCAGTTCTTCCATTCTGATATGACAACACAGCGGCTGAGGCCAGTCTAACACTGCCTGTTTGCTAACATAAAAGTCCTTAAAATTTCGAAGCCCCAGGGTGGACAGGCCGTATAACATTACCTGTTCATGGTCCTTTCAATGTAACGCTAATTAGCTTTCACAAACCTGAAAGCATCTGCTGGGAGAGTGACCACATGCGGCTAATGGCGGCTAATGACGTCGTAGGGAATACTGGAAGGCGCTCTGACGTCAAGAGCTGCTTTATAATATACTCTTATATATAAGCACATTGTTTTATCTCACCCCTGATATTTTTTCTTCATAGACCTGACATGGAACTCGTATCCAACGCCCATGAGATATTTACGAAAAATAACTAATGGGGGATTATGTCACAAATGTTAGCCCATTTGTCAATGTGAAGGGTGAGATAGATCCAGAAACCCATTCAAGTTTAGGGTCAGAGCTCAATCCCATCGTGCTTGAATCGCTACGTAATTCATGTGGCTTTGCCTTGTGAATTACTATTCGATTCAAACCCGATGGGACACAACCTCTGACCCTAAACTTTCATAAGTTTCCTCAATAATAACACGCTATGTTAAACGTTATATTGTTATATCGATATTATGACGCATGCTACCAGACAGACTATAATTAATTGAAAACCAAGACAACAAAATCATATTTATTTAAAATAAATCAATTTGATTATGAGAAATAAAATGATTCAACCACCAAATATCTCAGAGAATTGATGGACCTGTGTTACCATGAAAACCGGATTCATATGCTCATTTGTGAAGCTCATATAACCAAATATGAACAATTTCCATTCTTGACAAGGCTGCTTACTGCAGAAACGTTGTGAAACTTACTGTTCAATAAAGCCAATCAACATAACAAACTTGGGAAGTTGATGAGTTGTACTTGCTGAACTACCTAGCTAGAAGATAAAAGCTGCACACATCCATTTGAAATGGAAACTGCTGATTGGCTGTGTGACATACACGTGACCAATAACTATGTTTATGTGCTGGTTGTCAAGACAACGAGCATGCCCCTGGGGGCGGAGTCAGCAGAGTCCAGGTCGCTAACGACGCGTTACCCCTGGTTACCGGTTGCTAACGACGCGTTACCCTTGGTTACCGGTTGCTAACGACGCGTTACCCCTGGTTACCGGTTGCTAACGACGCGTTACCCCTGGTTACCGGTTGCTAACGACGCGTTACCCCTGGTTACCGGTTGCTAACGACGCGTTACCCTGGTTACCGGTTGCTAACGACGCGTTACCCCTGGTTACCGATTGCTAACGACGCGTTACCCTTGGTTACCGGTTGCTTACGACGCGTTACCCCTGGTTACCGGTTGCTAACGGCGCGTTACCCTTGGTTCCCGGTTGCTAACGACGTGTTACCCCTGGTTACCGGTTGCTAACGACGCGTTACCCCTGGTTACCGGTTGCTAACGACGCGTTACCCCTGGTTACCGGTTGCTAACGACGCGTTACCCTGGTTACCGGTTGCTAACGACGCGTTACCCCTGGTTACCGATTGCTAACGACGCGTTACCCTTGGTTACCGGTTGCTTACGACGCGTTACCCCTGGTTACCGGTTGCTAACGGCGCGTTACCCTTGGTTCCCGGTTGCTAACGACGTGTTACCCCTGGTTACCGGTTGCTAACGACGCGTTACCCCTGGTTACCGGTTGCTAACGACGCGTTTCCCCTGGTTACCGATTGCTAACGACGCGTTTCCCCTGGTTATCGGTTGCTAACGACGCGTTACCCCTGGTTACCGGTTGCTTACGACGCGTTTCCCCTGGTTATCGGTTGCTAACGACGCCTTACCCCATGTTACAGGTTCCTAATGACGCCTTACCCCTGGTTACCGGTTGCTAACGACGCGGTTCCCCTGGTTACCGGTTGCTAACGACGCCTTACCCCTGGTTACCGACCATAACCGCCCCTCAGTGTTCCCCAGTGTCCATCCATCAGCCACAGGGAGGTTTGTCGATGGACCAGGGGGTTGTGAGTGAGGCGAGTGAGAGGTGGCACATGGGAGAGTTACGCCCGATTCCCACTGTGCGATTTTGAGGCATGTGCGGGGCTTCAGTCGGCGACTATGACCACACATATCCAGGAATCCCTGAGGTTGCTAAGTGGAAGTGTGAAAATGAGAATTCATTGGCGACTCTTGCCCTGCCCCCAGTGGTGCGTTCAACCCAAAAAACACTAGTTTCTTGCGATTTGATTTCAAATATGTTTGAAATTGTCAGGCCGCTAGTTGCCGACTATGTCCTCCCACCCGCTATGCGACTGGTGTTTCTCGGCGACTATGCGGGACATCAGTCTCTCCAAGTGGGAATCGGCCCTGGGTGGGATAAACAGAAAGAAAGGCAACATTTAGACTGTTCATTTATGGTATAACTAGGAACAAATGGTATGTTTATCGTTGATCAATGAGCTTGGAGTTATTTTAAAAGGATTAAAAGATTTGCTTTTTAATAAGTATATTGGTCAATTTTTGTAACCCACTAGGCACCTAGTCAACCAACTATATCAATACAAGTGGGTCACTGTGGTACTTCAGTCTGTGGTGACTGGTCATGGTCAGCTGAACATGCCTCTAAAACTAAGACAATTGTCCTCTGCACCCTACCAATGTCACATAGTTGGCACGCAGATAGTGAAGGGATATACTTCGCAAATCAATATGACGTCATCTCACATTCACTACTCCACGGCCATGGCGTAGTATTGTCACTTTACCGGGGTGATCATTGAGTATTTTTTTCTAATATCATTCCTGTGGCTAAACATGTACCAGGGGGAAGATAAAAGCCTCTTACTTGAACTATGAATCTGCTTGGAGGTTGAGTCTCTCGACTTATGAGGATCTTGTTATAAAACCCTTCCATTTTGTCCAAAAAAAAACAAAAAAAACTTCTGGCCACAAACACTGCTTTTGAGCAGCCATGTGCATCTGCGGACGCCCACAAAAAGCCCCCCACTGACCCCTCCCTCCCCCCCCCCCCCCAACATGCTCTGCTTCTTAGCCTCCAGTAAGCTTAATGAGATTGTTCCATCTCTTTATACAGAAAGTGTCGATCAATCACAGTCCCTCAAGTCCACGGTCCTGATTACATTGATGGCGCATGCGTAATGACAGATGAATAAGGAAGTTCATTTCATTAAGAGGCTAGACGTAAATGTCGTCTGCTACTCAATCCTCGGTCCGCAAGTCAGGCTGAATGAGCTGCAGACTCCAGAGAGCTATTGGAACATTGTTTGTCAAAAATAATCACTATACTGAAGGAAAATATCTTATGTTTTTAATTATAGATTCCCATGGTTAAAAGGAATGTTATTTTATGTGTAAAATGCATTCTTAGAAAAGGAAAAGAAGATTTGGAACACATGTCGTAAAATGTCGTAAAACTCTTGTTTACATGTCGTAAATCGGCGCGGGGCTCTGATGTCATGCGCGTCTCTGATAAACATCAGGTCATGAAGCGTCCCCGCAATCTCCACCATCGTACCTCCCGATCTGAACTGTCGTCATCCCCGGCCGCCATCTTGGATGACCTGTGACGTCAGCATGTGACCTCTGCTGTTCGTGCAGCTTAAGACCGGTATAAATCTCCTTAGCCACTGAAGACCGATCGAGACATTGCCTGCCTGCAAGTAGTTTGTCTATAAAGGAATTGATCATCATTTTGTCCCATGTATGTATGACTTTAAGGATAACAATAACTAACAGTATGAAATACAGGAAATGTCCATTATATGAGGGAAATATCATATGGAGTACATAAAGCAAGGTGTGCATTATCATAACTGATTCTAAATGATTGAAATTGAATTGATATTCGATGAACTTATTTTGAAGTTTGTGATGATTTGATCTAATTCTAAATGGGACTATTTTCTCCTGCAGGAGATTCTGACATGCCAGAATCTCTGGATAGCTAATTTCAGGAGTAGCAGACCTGACCATCTCACCGATATACAGAGACAATTTTGTAACTATCTATGTTAGTAGCGTATTGACACTCATTGAAAGATGGCCGCATTTACCAATGCTGCCAGATCTACTTTTGTTATCTCGTCCCTGATTGGTCCATTTTTTTTTATTCACCTCGGTGCATAAATAACACTTTATTCAACGCTCCGTCAAATACACTGATTCAATGTTAAACCTATGGCGTTTTTTATTAGGGGTGGGATAAATACAGGGAATAACCCCTACATATAAATATCAGTGATGAAGAATAGACCAAAGAATGGGATACAGGGGCCCGTTTAATAATCTAGGATCGTACAAGTAGACCCTTTTCTGTATGCCGTTGAGAACCAGGGACGATGTGGGTCAACTTACTTCAACACTTATGGACGACCTTATAGACGGCTAATACTGTCTTAGCAAACAGAATATTATCCTACCCCTAATAAAAAACGCCATATGCTTAACATGGGATTTGTTTATGTCACGGATAGTGACATAAAGTGTTGTTTATGCCACCACTTTCTGATACTGAAAAAATATGGAAACGGGGTAGGATATAATCTAGACGCCACTCCTTTGAGTTTGAGCTTATTTATGCCACGCATTTTGTTGGCTCCGAAATTATGGAGCCAACAAAATGCGTGGCATAAATAAACTCAGACTCAAACTCGTGACGTCTCTTGAAATTATTAAACGATAACCCTTGCACGAGGTATAGAAAAATGTATTCCTAGATTTTTCAAAGGGCCCCAGAATCTCCGCCATATTGGAAAGGGGCTATGTGTGTATCATCGGAGAACCTGTAAAGTTCAAAGGGTTATGTCAGACCTCTCAGGTCATAATTGAAGTAGATATGAACGACACCCCAGGGAACACAGCGTCTCTGCGACTGTCACCAGGTTACCATGGCAACCACTCGAGCCTTATCTATCACCGGGTATCCATGGGAACATCATGCTATCAATGATTCAGAGGATCGGAGGGGTAGGCGCTTCTGGGCCTAACTAACTTTGCCAGAAGCGATAAGGGGCGCGCAAAGCGAATCGTAAACAGATTCATCGAAATGTCTTCTGCGTTTTCCCGCCAAAAATACAGATAAAGGCAATAAATATTCTAAGACGTGTTTCTCTACTGTAGACTCGTCTTACTCATTTATTTTTCAAGGGATCTGTCGGGAATTAGGTCGATAACATCACCCAGACTAATTTTCTGGTTACTGATGGAATATTTAATGAGATTTTAATGTGAATCTGGGAACGTGGATTCAGCAAAGCGTGTGGGTTAAGAATTTTATCTTCTTTGTCTTACTGTCAACATCTTATACAATCTCCTTATTTGGAATATTATATGAAAGACAGCCCCGACATACTATCATGAAACATCACGAAATTTCATATGATTGTTTATATGGCATGAGTTGTCTTTGAGGAATGATATCACGAAGCGGAGCTGAGTGATATCTGTAGTGGAAGACAACGAATGGCATGTAAACAATTGTATGAAATTGAGTGATGTTTTGATTTTATCATACCCTGTCACATGTTTTTAACTTCATATGTCACGAGTGGCATATAAATATTTTATGGCATAACCGTGGCATACAGGCCCACCATGTTAAGTCTATGGAGATTTATATGAGGGGTAGGATAGAGACACACACATACACATACACTCAGACAGAATCACGTGTTCTTTAATCATATTTCTTGCTGATAGATTTCCCTTTTTCATATTAAATTGGCACTGGCATCACTTACCTTCAAAGCCAATCTAAGATGTCTACATCCTTTATGGCTTCCATTTCTCATTTCCCCCCGCCACGAGAACGCTTTATATCCCTTACCTACATCAAAAGAGCTAATGTTCAAAATGCCTGTTGGTGTGTCTAAGGAGGGGTAGGAATGGGGGGAGAGGGGAATTTTTTTTTCTGTAGGTTTACTCGATCGATAGAATGAACAAACTGTTTCTTTTTCTGTCCCAGGCCCTGGTCGATTTTGGGGCGAACCGTAGACCACTTAGGGCAGCGACTTTAACGGTAACCATGGCAACTGGTGGTGGACGTGAGAAAACAATGATTGACTACCTGCTAACCCCCCCCCCCCCCCTCTTCACCCAAGGGTCGGTCGCACCCCCCCCCCCGCCCCCCCCCCCCGCTCGACACTGTCTCACCTGCAAGCAAACCCAGGGCCAACAAATTAATTAGCTTACAGTATCCCCCACCCCCTGAAGGTCAACTCTAGAGCTGGGGATGGGACATTGAAGATAGGAACATGCACATACACAATGAAGACGGGCTTTGTGTACGAGTGTGGCCGGAATCTGCGAGTAGTTAACGCGGAGTAATATCCGAGCAATAGCGAAGATATTACGTCATCAACTTCGAGGAGATCATGGTTATTCGTACACAAAGCCAGTCATCATTTTATTTATTACCCAGCTACATGATTAATATCAAGAATGGAAAGTATCGACATATAGGATGACTGTATATTCAATAACGCCACAGCACTGTCAAGCATGGTGGTAATGCGGTGTATACTTACATCAGTTATATAGTTCGCCATTTTCCTGTGCTTTTAGCATTCAAAACGTGTTATAACAGTTAGTTTTGATAGATACTGAGATCATTATTACTAATTTTAAATAATTATGATTGAATGATCTTTTTAGAATCTTATTTCAAGGTACATGATAATTTTACCTAATTATGGATGGGACTTTTTTCCCGGAATCTCCTCCCGGCTATTCTGTCATGTTAATTGCTAGGTCAATCAGCTATTTCGATCTTGAGTGATTGGTCATGGTCAGTTGGGCACGATTATAAGACACTAAGACACTGGCACCCTGCTCCTTTCCCAGTATCACAGTGAATAGCATGCAGATAGTGAAGGGATAGTGTCTTTGCAGTTTGCTATATGTGACCACTCTAACCTTAAGGCAATATAGGCAACGTATATAGGTCGTATGCTCTAATAACGCAAATGCTACCCGTTCTTCCGCGCGACTGCAGCGCCACGCTTATC
Organism: Alentia gelatinosa; assembly: GCA_950022655.1. Classification (NCBI taxonomy): domain Eukaryota; kingdom Metazoa; phylum Annelida; class Polychaeta; order Phyllodocida; family Polynoidae; genus Alentia; species Alentia gelatinosa. The sequence goes on from OX465593.1 coordinate 10,630,681, forward strand.
TGCAAGAGGTGAATACGGATGTGGGACAACTTCAGGCCTATTATAAAATCCCAGAGGCTTAACATTGATTTTCCGTATGCCACGCTGACTGGCATATATGGAGTTTTATATACAGATCGAAATTATGGTAATGTTGTATTTATTACTCACTTATTTTTAGATTTAAGCAATAAATATGATCGTTAGAAAACTTTTCAACGAAATTATGGTAATGTTGTATTTATTACTCACTTATTTTTAGATTTAAGCAATAAATATGATCGTTAGAAAACTTTTCAACGTAATTAAGAAGTTATGTTTGGGACTACTTTCATCTCAAAAATCTGTATCCTCCTAGGAGGGTACGGAGCTCCGTATCCTCCTCAGTAGCGATCTGTAATCTCAATAGGCTTAGTATGGACACTCCGTATCAGGTGGGTAATAAAATCCCAGAGGCTTAACATTGATTTTCCGTATGCCACGCTGACTGGCATATATGGAGTTTTATATGCCACTAGTGGCATACAGAATTGTTATCACGTAATATTCCAAAATCGAGGAGACAGGGTAGGATAAAATCAAAACCTGGAGTTTTGGCTCCAGACTTCACTCAGCTTCGCCTCATGAAGTCACTATGCCAAACTCCAGTCGTGGCATACGGTGGCCAAGATTAAAATTCATCCAGTTTTATGATACTACCTCCTGTGCACTGCTCCTGAAAGCTAACGCAGGTTGCGTGCTACACAAAATATAATATTATCATTTGAGGCCCAACACTTGACTGATGGTCTGTGACCATCCCATTGTTGCCTTACCATGGCGCCCTGAGTTAGGCAAATTGATGAATTAGATGCGAGGTAGACTGCTATGGAAGAGTTGTCTATGTGATGCAGTGCTCTGGGTCGTAAGAGATTACTGCTGACGATGGTGCTATATGTATGAAGATGTGGGTTCAACTCTCACTCTTAAGTGCTGGTTCCACCAGCACAATGGATTTGCCGTGTTATATCTTGATATAGCTTGTTTTATCCTACCCCTCATATAAATCTCCACAGACTTAACATGGTGGGCCTGTATGCCACGGTTATGCCATAAAATACTTATATGCCACTGGTGACATATAAAGTTAAAAACATGTGACAAGGTAGGATAAAATCTAAACATCACTCAATTTCATATAATTGTTTACATGCCATTCGTTGTCTTCCGCTACATATATCACTCAGCTCTGCTTCGTGATATCATTCCACGAAGACAACTCATGCCATATAAACAATCATATGAAATTTCGTGATGTTTCATGATTATATCTAACAGTATTGTGATATGTCGTACCTCATATGCCGCGACACTTCACACATGATCATACGTGTACTTTTCCATGATATTGTGTGTATATTTTGGTGCTCCACCACTTTGACGCCTCAAGATCTATTGCAGACATATCACAGCATACCGCAATCTATCATGGCAAGAAAGCAGTGAAGGTGCTTAACCAGGCCAATGCATAGAGGCAAATATGCACGCGATTACTCAGAACCCAGCAAGATTTAGCAAGACAACCAAATCGTGACTAATCTCGCTATGTCTAGTGTGTTGGTGGAACCAGCACTTTAGTAGAGCCTGGGTGGGGAGTTAGCTCAGTGGTTAGAGCACGGGACTTGTAACCCCAAGGTTGTAAGACTTTGTGGGTTTGAGTCCCACCCCCAGCAGTGGTAGATTTACTGATATAACAAAGGCCATCCTTCTCATACCATGTCTATGTGGTGCGGGAAGTAAAAGAACTCTCACCTCGGTAAATGTGTAGGGGTGAGATTTCTACCTGAATTCATCACATAGATTTGATCACCACCCTAGTGATGTAAAAGAACCTTGAGAAAGTCTGGAAAGGACCTATAATGGTTGACTAGACGTAAAATCAAACAAACAAACAATTAGTAGCCCTTTTGGTTCTTATGGGCAAGTGGCAACTTTATATATTATGCAACATATCACACACTTCCTCTTTCTCTTATTTCTTCTCCATAATTGTGTGATTTCAAAGCATACAATACCGGTGTATTGCTCACTGTGATGGGACCTGGTCCACGTACAGTGCAGAATAGACTGGCTCCGGTCCCTGCATCCTATGGTTACCTCTCCCCCACCTCACCGCTCCTCGCGGGGATACCTGATAATGATTCCTGGGCCTGTCAGGCATCCTGGGCCTGTCAGGCATCCTGGGCCTGTCAGGCATCCTGGGCCTGTCAGGCATCCTGGGCCTGTCAGGCATCCTGGGCCTGTCAGGCATCATGGGAAGTCCAAATGTGCAAAATAGTTTTATTCCTTAATAAAAAAAAAAAAATAGAAAAAAGGGAATTGTTTATAAAATACATCCCCAGAAATGTTACTGTTAAGAAGGAAAGAAATGAACAAAAATTGCTGTACAGTTTGCGTTACTATCTAGATGTAACTATTTGAGAAAAAACTGAAATTCCCTCGATACAAAAAAAAAAAAAAATAATAATGGGATTGAAAAAACACACCGTTCCTTCCAGTCCGTGGCGGAGTGGCGTGGTTGGGTGAATTTTTTTTATTTTTTAATAATGTCCATAATCAAAGACTTGAGCAAGTCTAAAGTGCAGAATGGAGAGCATGCACAGCACTAGACTGGCTCCAGTCCCTGTCTCTTATGCCCATCCCTCCACCTATTCCACCCCCCCTCGCTGGGATACAGGTAAAGTAGTTTTATTTCTCGATTATGTCCAAAATCAAAGACTTGAGCAAGTCCAGCACAGCACCAGCGAAATAAGGTATTTTGGAATGTTGCCAAGAACCAGCCTCAGGCACGTAAAGGCGCCTGTTTCCGGCTGGCGGGCCGTCCAAAATACGGTGTACACTAGCGTGCCTCTAATAACCAGCGCAAAAGGGTGAAAGTCTTTGTTGAAAAAAATTTACTTAGATGAAAAAAATAAATAAATCTCTAAGTAGGGTGCTCGCCGGTAACCGGACGAAGACCTGCGTGTTCGGCACTGACGGAAACCCGGTGCTCTGATTGGCTGCCGGAAAGGCAGGCCCGCGGCAAACACCTGGACAGCAGTGCGGCAGCCAGAGGCTAGCCGGCCGCTGATTGGCTGGTTTAATTGAGCGGCAGGGTGGGGTAATTAGATCGGATGAAGTATAGCGGTGATACCATTCGGGGTTGGGAGGTTTCTCTAACCCTTAAAGTAGATTGTTTATCAACCCCTGAATCCCCCCCCCCCCCCCACACACACACACACACTTTATACACACACCCACACACACCTCTGCACACACGCACACAATTCCTTGGGATCATTCCGCTAGATGGTGTTTTATAGAGGAAACCTATGAGAGTTTAGGGTCTGAGCTTGTATCACATGGAGTTTGAATCACGTAGTAATTCACAAGGTAAAGCCGCGTGAATTACATAGTGATTCAAACGAGATGGGATCGAGCTCTGACCCTAAAATTGAATAGGTTTCTGAATTTATCTCACCCTTAACATTGACGAATAGTCTATCATTAGTGACATTTATAATCCTTAATTGGATATTTTCCCTAAATATCTAATGGGCGTCGGATACGAGTTCCCAATGTTAAGTTTATGGAGAAATAATACCCAGGGTGAGATAAAAAGATGAAACCAACAAGTTATTGCTAAAGTCTTTTTTCTACACAAGCTTGATGAGGAGTGATATGAACGAGGTGACAGCCGAGTGAATATCATGTAGCATTCAAACGAGTTGGAGCACAACCTTGACAAAAATAAGTTGCTTTCTTTATTTATCTCACCCCTGCACACACTAAAAGAATGGACGATACACAGGATATAGACCATGGAGAACGGACTGTAAGACTTTTATTTAGGCTGGCAGTACTCAGAAGTAAACAAGCTGGTTTCCGTGTACCACCAGTGATGGTTGTTACAATTTTCAAAGTGGTTTTCCGTGTTGTCATGGAACATGTTTACAAGACAGTGTGCTGAACATGTTTTAGAGTCCTTACCCAAGGGTGCAATTCGATCATTAGGTTAGGAGGTCTCAAAGTTGCTTTTGATGCTGCTGTTTTATCACGACAATCGTATGAGTAGGAAGTACCGTTAGACATCATCAGGGCTGAATCTGTCCTTGATACCGATCAGGATTTTTCTCGTGCCTTACATGACACTTTCAACAACAAGCAGTTCTTACTCGCCCTAGGGTTATCTTCTGCAATGGCCGTAATGGCCGCCGAGGTGATTAACCCTGGGTTGGCATCCGAAAACAAAGGCAATTCTTTTTCCGTTTTTTCGGATTTTTCCGTAGAGGTAAGATCCGTAGTTTGAGCTCCCTGTTACCCTAGGGCACTCAGTAGTGTCCCTCGGCTCGCAAGAACCTTAATTCTCCTTCATACTTTTACCAAAGGTAAATAATCGGATAATTACCAGTACTAGCAGACGACACTGTTTCCCTTGGCAGGTGAGCTTACCAATCATCTGTGCTGTTGTACCATTTTAACCAATCATAGGCCATAATAAATCTGTTTATGATTTTGACGCAGCCTTTCTTATATTTTTTCAGGTGAGTTCATTCTCTATTGAAACTCCACGTGAACATGTATCACAGCCTGGTAAGTACGTTGATGATGGGAACATTGATTATTCATTCTTCTATTCGATATCATGTCCTGGCCATGGTCCAATGCTACCTGTTCTCCAAATCACCATACCTTGCGTATACATTTATATACGCTGTAACCTTGTACGCACGTAAGGTATGACCTCTACACTGACTGAAAATGTGCCATTGTCAGCGTTTTTGGATATATTGACCCAGAAGTGTTTGGATGCCATTCATAATTCACAAATAGGTCAGATCTCAGCGAATATAGAGTGGTGATAATGACTCCATAAATAAGGGTCATTGATTCTATTTATAGACAAGCTTCCAGAGGGACTCCGGGCTCTTGGTTCGCTGCCCTGCCGCTAGGCGGGGTTGTGATGAGTCACCTGACCCGCTGGTGCCGGGCAGGAGCCATTAACTTCTCATCAACACGCCGGGGACAAGCTAACAGCGCGTCCTGCGTTTCCGGGGATTCGTATTTGCATATTCCCTCATTATCGCCCACTGTTATTTCCCACCTCTCCAACAGGAGAGTGTCCGTCTCAGCCTTCTCGACAGGAGAGTTCCCGAGAGTCCCCTCTGCGCATGCGCAAGATCTGCTTCTCCAAGCAGATCCATCCACTTCCCTTCCTTCTAGCACTATCACCAAGCCTCTGATTGGAGAGCAACCACATGGATCATCGATTAAAGTGACCTACTTTACGAAATCTCGCCATCACTCAATGTTGCGTGACTTTGGAATATGGCAATTATTATTCTCCCGCCGCTCTGATTCGTTGTCTCTACCTTGATCTTCCCACCCTGGTATCGGCATCTCTTTAATTAAGTGCGCTTTTTACTACCATCGCCTGGTGGCTTGTAAAGGGTGGGAGGGCGTTGAGAGGCTCAAATAAAAGAAGCGTGCTAATTACTTAATCAATCACTCGACTTCTTAAAGCTGGTTCCCAGAGATAAAGTGAAATACAAATTATACACTTAAAAAAAGCTGGAGCTATGCAATGAATATAAATCTGTTGATTAAGCCGTGAGAGTCCCATCAGGACCGTGGTGCGTGTGTGCGCGGTAGAGATGAGCAGAACGGGCAGGGTAGTGAAGGAGAAATACTTAATGGTACACAATAAACGTGTATGGAGGAGAAGGGGAAGACAATGGTATGTGTGGAGGGGGAGATAGTGACGGTTGGGTGGAAGATGGTGGGTAAAGTACCTGGTGTAGACTGGATGGGCTGAGGGGGAGTCTGTAGACTGGCCTCAGCCTTATCTTGTTGGTCCCAGTTCCATCAATGAGGTGCATCATGAAAGAATCATCGTTTGGTTTTGTCCTCCTCCCTTTTTCCTCGCACTCCTTCGCTTTCTCCCCTCATTCGCCTTACTCTCATACATCTCTTTCTCAATCGCCTCCTCTGCCTGTATCCGCCCCTCCTTCACCTCCTCCTTCATCTCCACACCTGTCTCCTCTTCCTCCTGTCTTCTTGCCCATTTCTTGTTCACTCCTCCCCTTTTCCCCCTCTTCTTCTCCTTTCTCCTTCCTCCTCCCCTATTCCTGCTCTTCTTCTCCTTTCTCCTCCCCCTCCCCTTCTCCTGCTCTTCTTCTCCTTTCTCTTTTCATCCTCCCCTTCTCTCCTCTTCTTCTTCTCCCTCCTGTTCCTCCCTCCTGTTCCTCCCTCCCCTTCTCTTCCTCCTTTGCCTCTCCCCTCCTCCTCTCCTTACCCCTCCCCTCCCCTTCTCTTCCTCTTCCTCCTTCGCCTATCCCGTCCTTTTTTTCTTCTTCCTACTTCTTGCTCCACTTCTCCTATTCTTCTCGCTCCACTTCCTTTCCTCCCTTCCTCTTCCTCCCCTGCCTCTCCCCTTCTCCTCTTCCTACTCTTCTCCTCCTCCTCCTTCCTTCCTCCTCCCCTTCCTTGCTCTTCCCCCTGTTTCTTCTTCCTCCTGTCTCCTTGGCCCCTTCTTATTCACTCCTCCCTAATTCCCCTCATTTCCTCCTTCCTCCTGCCTTCTCCTCCTCTTCTTCTCCTTCCTCCTCTCCTCCCCTCTACCTCCTCCCCCGCCTCTCCCCTTCTCTTCTTCTCCTCCCTCCTCTTTCTCCCCTCCCCTCCTCCTTCATCCTCCGCCCTCTTCTCCTGCTCATCACTCCTCTTCCTCCCCCATTCCATGCCCCTCCTAGCTCTCCTCTTCAACTTTTCTTGCTCTTCTGTTCTGCTTCACGATCCCCTGCTCCCACCTTACTCCACCTCTCCCCTCCTCTTCCTCCCCCATTCCTTGCCCATGCTTGCCTTCTCCTTCCTCCTTTTTCTTGCCCCCCTTCCTCCTCCTCCCCCCCCCCCCTCCATTCCATGCCCCCTTCCTCCTCCTCTCCCCCCCCCTCCATTCCATGCCCCCCTCTAGCTCTTCTCTCCCTTTTTTCTTGCTCTTCTGCTCTGTTTCACACTACCTGAAGACGTCCACTCATCCCCCAAACTCATCCTATCCTACCTCTCCCCTCTTCTACTCCTGCTCCCTCCTTCTTCCACCTCTCTCCTCTTCTTCTCCTGCACCCTCCCCTCTTCTTCTTCCTCCATTCCGTGCCCCTCCCACCTCTCCTCTTTCACATTTCTTGCTCTTCTGCTCTGTTTCACACTTCTTGAAGACGTCTACTGATCCCCCTTCCTCATCTTATACTACCTCTGTGCTGACCCCAGTGCGGACCCCTGGTACCAGGACCTAGACACAAATCCGTGACGTGAATGACAGGTGCACACATCCATCATGACGTCAGGGTGATGCAGCGCATGTGAAAAAGGGGAAAATGGGCGATAATGTAAGAACATGACATTAGACCATGACCAGTTGACCCCCTTCTCGCCCCCAACCCATCATGTCCCCGTTTATCGCTCACATCAAGGCACGTGAGGGTGCATGTGGATGTGTGTGTTTGTATGTGTGTGTGTGTTTGTGTGTGTGTGTGTGTGTGTGTGTGTGTGTGTTTGTGTGTGTGTATGTGTGTGTGTGTGTGTATACACGTACGCGTGCGCAGTAAGGGGCGGCGATGTGTCGGTATTTGAGCTACGCGCGTGTACTGTTTGTCCGCCATCGGAGTGAAAATAGGGCGCGAATCCCGCGCGCGTCAGAGTGGTGTGAAGAGGACCTAAGTGCTGTCGGTAGTGAGATTTTACCAGATATATATACAATATTGACTGGTTTCAGATGCTCCGAGGAGTTGACGTGAAGTAATATCCGAGCGTTTGCGAGAATATATATTGCTTAGGGCTAACTCTAAAGAGCATACGACCGTTTTTATCTGCAACCAGTCTATATTGCCTTACCGGTTTTAGTTCACATTAGTTATGCACTATTTTATCATTGGCACTAATTTTCCTAATGATCAGGATTTCGCTGTCATACATATCTGTATGCGGTGGGTATGTCCATAGGTCCGAAGGTTTACTATGGACACTTTGTTTAAGGTGGATAATAGATAAGGTCCGCTTCCATTGGCCAACGAAAACGATGTAGATTCTTTGTGTTCTCTTAATAGCCCATTTCCATTGGCCATCACCGATACACAGTCAGGAACCACCGCCGGACCTTTAGCACTGCTGATGTAAAATGTAGATAGGCTATTAGGGGAACACAAGAAATCTACACCGTTTTTGTCGGCCAATGGAAAAGGGCCTATAGATGTATCTCACCCATGTCTCTTTCCCTTCACATATATTCCACCGAATTTGACTGCGGAATAATTCACGACGAAGCGAAGCTGCGTGAATTACTCTGCGGTCAAACGAGATGGAGGGCAGACCAAGCTACTTTCCTTGAATGGGTTTCTGATTTTATCTCACCCCGTAAAACATTATTTATTGATAAAATGAATCACCCAATTAGCCATTGAGTATTGGGCATACAAACTTCACGGCCGTGGAGTACGAGTTCCTAATGTTAAGCCTATGGAGAAAAATACCGGGGTGAGATAATCTGATATTATGATGCTATTTAATGTCATTGAAAGGGGTGAGATAAATCCAGAACCGCACTCGAATCATAAAATACACAATACTCCACTTGTTTGGATGGGCCGTAATCGTCACTCGGCTTCGCCTCGATGGTGATTGTGACCTATCCAAACTTGTGGAGTATTGTGTATTGGTACGATTCTCGATGCGGTTCTATCGTAAAACTGGATGAGTTTTAATCTTAGCCACCGTATGCCACGACTGGAGTTTGGCATAGTGATTTCATGAGGCGAAGCCGAGTGAAGTCCGGAGTCAAAACTCCACGAGTGGCATGCGGTGGCCACGATTAAAACGAATCAGGTTTTGATTTTATCCTACCCTGTCTCCTCGATTTTGGAATATTACATTATAATAATTCTGTATGCCACTAGTGGCATATAAAACTCCGTGTGCCAGTCAGCGTGGCATACGGAATCTCAATGTTAAGCCTATGGGGTTTTATATTAGGGTTGGGATAATATATAATTCTCCTCTCGCCCTGTCGTATCTCATTCTCCTCTCACCCTCTACTTCCTCCTGGTCCTCCCCCAGTCACTGCCCACCTTCTCCCGGGGGGCTGAGACTCCATTGACAGGTCCTGGGCCGAGTGGTGGACTGACTGAGCTGACCGGATTCACGTTTCTCCTGTGAATCCAGACACGAATGACAATGAGGAGGAGGAGGAGGAGGAGGAGGAGGACGGGAGTGTGGGGGTGTGTGGTGAGGTAAGGGGTTGGAGGAGTGGGTGAGGGGGTGGACAGTGGGCGGTCACTGTTGTCACTGAGAATGAATCCCACCTCCGCCACTCTGTACCCCCTCCTCCCACATACACTGTACTAGACGTGCTCAAGTCTTTCAAACTCCATTATATGTTTTGTATTAGACTTGCTCATGTCTTTGATTAGGAAGAGTCATTAAATGATTGAAGAAAATCTGAATAAATCAAACCTGTGTCCCAGCGACAAGGGGTAAGGTAGGTGGAGGGGTAGCTTTAGGATGCAGGGACTACAGCCAGTCTAACTGTACCAGACTTGCTCAAGTTTCTGATTATGAATAGTCATTAGATGATTGGAGAAAATCAGAATAAATCAAACCTGTGTCCCAGGGGAGGGGGGGGGGGTGTAGGTGGAAGGGTAGCCATAGGATGCAGGGACTGGAGCAAATCCAACACTGTACCTACCCCTTGGTCGGTGGCGTCCTGTCCTGGGGTAAGTGTCTTTCATGCATCTTCCAATAAACCCTTGGAGGATTGCATCGTGCGGAAATTAGTTTTTTCCTGGATTATTTGATTTTGAATTTGAGGAGAAATTAATCAATTTGTGTGGTGTTTTTTCGTTGTCTGCAGGTTGAGAGATTAAGTTCTAAATCAGGATTAATAAACTGGTAGTCCATGCACCGAGATAGTCTTCTAACCGAGGAATCTGTTCCAACTGTATAGGTACAGACCCTGTATAAGATGTGAGCCAATACTGGGGTTCTACTGCTGAGTGGTAAAGAATAGTGGACTTGTAACCCCAAGGTTGTCAGACTTTGTGGGTTTGAGTCCTACTCCAGCCACTTTTCTCCTTTACCCCCAGCAGTGGTAGATTTACTGCTATATCAAAGGCCAGTCCTTCTCATATCATGTCTATGTGGTGTGCAGCCACCTTTCTCCTTCATCCCCAGCAGTGGTAGATTTACTGCTATATCCAAGGATAATACTTCCCATACCATGTCTATGTGGTGTGCAGCCACCCTTCTCCTTCATTCCCAGCAGTTGTAGATTTACTGCTATATCCAAGGCTAATACTTCCCATACCATATCTATGTGGTGTGTGAAGTAAAAGAAGTTTTACCTCGATTTCTGTCTAAATTCATCTCAGAGATTCAGTCAAACCCAAAGTCTAATAGAACAGATTGTAGTACCACAGCTAAACCTTGAGGAATATAATCCAATTATGATTCTACATAATCCTGTTTCTTTCCCCATACCTCATCAGTACGATTCATTATCCCAGCTATTCTTAGTTTGATTTTTGAATTGATAGCACACAATTCCCCCAGTAGCAGACGGATGGGTAGCGTCCTGATAGATCTCAAACGAACTCCAATAAACCTGAGGCATTTCTGAATATCGATAACGATTTTACAGCGGAGTGACAGTATCTTTGAGGAATGTGGTCGGATTTGGCTCAGAGGTAGTGATGGATCAAAGAACGATGTTCCCTCCCATTAGCCCCATGGTAACTTGTTGATACATTGTGGTGTAAACTGCCCTGGGAATTGTGTTCTACAAGCATTTCTTTTTAAATAAGAACTATACGGAAATGTAAGAGGATTGGGGGCATTCATTGTGAATGAAGGGGAAGGGCGTGGGTTGATGAGGACTAGAGAACCAGAGAAGGAGGGTCAGAGTGAAGGGGGGGAGGAGATGATGCGAACAGGGGGAGAGGAGCAGGGCAGTGAATAAAAGGGGGAGAGGGAGAAGGGGAAATAATAGGAGGGGAAGAGGAATAATCACATTAGAGAGAAAGAAAAGGAAGAAGAAGAGAATAAGGGGAAAATACAATACATGGAGGGAAATAGATAAATGTATTATGGAGAAAGAGAAAGTGAGAGAGGAAACAGAAGTGAATAAAAGGGGGAGAGGGACAAAGGGAAAGGAGAAGGAGAGAAAGAGGAATAATCACATTGGAGAGAAAGAAAAGATAGAAGAGGAGAATAAAGGAAAAAATTGAGATATGGAGGGAAATAGGTAATCGATTATGAAGAGAGGGAGAGTGAGAGAGGAAAAAGAAAGACACAGGTAGAGAGAGAGACGCACACACACACATAGCCAGGAAGCGAAAGACACAGAGGCACAAAAGAGATGTAGCGAGAAGGAAGAAGAGAGAACTGGACATAGAGAGAAAACGGGAGAGACACACAGCAAAGGAAAAGGAGAGAAACATGTACAGACAGAAATGGTAGAGAAATCCACAGAGAGAGGTAGCTAGAGAAGGGCAGAGAGATGGGTGGCTGAGGAGGTGGTGTGAATCAAGTCGGGTCAGCTGGTCGGAGAGTGTCTCAGATCCACTTATAGCCTACTTAACTCGTTTTCACACAATCAGTGTCAGCAGACTGGACGTGTGGAGACATTCACCACTCACCCACAGCTTCTACCTCTCACCCAGCCCACAGCCACTCACCCACAGCTTCTACCTCTCACCCAGCCCACAGCCACACACCCACAGCTTCTACCTCTCACCCAGCCCACAGCCACACACCCACAGCTTCTACCAGCCACCCAGCATACAGCCACACACCCACAGCTTCTACCTCTCACCCAGCCCACAGCCACACACCCACAGCTTCTACCAGCCACCCAGCATACAGCCACACACCCACAGCTTCTACCTCTCACCCAGCCCACAGCCACACACCCACAGCACAGCTTCTACCAGTCACTGAGCCCACAGCCCACACCCACAGCTTCTACCTCTCACCCAGCCCACAGCCACACACCCACAGCTTCTACCTCTCACCCAGCCCACAGCCACCCACAGCACAGCTTCTACCTCTCACCCAGCCCACAGCCACCCACAGCACAGCTTCTACCTCTCACCCAGCCCACAGCCACCCACAGCACAGCTTCTACCTCTCACCCAGCCCACAGCCACCCACAGCACAGCTTCTACCTCTCACCCAGCCCACAGCCACACACCCACAACACAGCTTCTACCAGTCACTGAGCTCACGGCCACACACCCACAGCACAGCTTCTACCAGTCACTGAGCCCACAGCCACACACCCACAGCTTCTACCAGTCACCCAGCCCACAGCCACCCACAGCACAGCTTCTACCTCTCACCCAGCCCACAGCCACACACCCACAACACAGCTTCTACCAGTCACTGAGCTCACAGCCACACACCCACAGCACAGCTTCTACCAGTCACTGAGCTCACAGCCACACACCCACAGCACAGCTTCTACCAGTCACTGAGCCCACAGCCACACACCCACAGCTTCTACCAGTCACCCAGCCCACAGCCACACACACACAGCTTCTGCCACTCACTGAGCCCACAGCCACACACCCACAGCACAGCTTCTCCCAGCCACTAAGCCCACAGCCACACACCCACAGCACAGCTTCTACCTCTCACCCAGCCCACAGCCACACACCCACAGCTTCTACCTCTCACCCAGCCCACAGCCACACACCCACAGCTTCTACCTCTCACCCAGCCCAAAGCCACACACCCACAGCTTCTACCTCTCACCCAGCCCACAGCCACACACCCACAGCTTCTACCTCTCACCCAGCCCACAGCCACAAACCCACAGCACAGCTTCTCCCAGCCACCCAGCCCACAGCCACACACCCACAGCACAGCTTTTACCAGTCACTGAGCCCACAGCCACACACCCACAGCTTCTACCTCTCACCCAGCCCACAGCCACACACCCACAGCACAGCTTCTCCCAGCCACCCAGCCCACAGCCACACACCCACAGCACAGCATCTCCCAGTCACTGAGCCCACAGCCACACACCCACAGCACAGCTTCTGCCAGTCACCCAGCCCACAGCCACACACCCACAGCACAGCATCTCCCAGTCACTGAGCCCACAGCCACACACCCACAACACAGCTTCTGCCAGTCATCCAGCCCACAGCTTGTTTTGGTCAAAGGAGTAATTCTCCAACTCGTTTGAATGGCCCCTGATAGGGTGGCAGACAGGGGCCGCGGGATTACGTAATTTCACTGACTCCTAAACGATTTTGGAACTAATCATTCAACCCTGAATTGGAAGATGTGTATTGGGCTTGAAACTACTTTGCCACATTTGGACTTTCCCTGACGCCTGACAGGCCCAGGAAGAAAGTGTGGAGTAGGTGGAGGGGGTCAGGGTACGAGACAGGTACTGAAGCCAGTCTACCACACGCCCTCTTGACACCCACTGCCCTGATACATTACGATAGACCTCCCGATACACTGTGATTAAAAATGACAAGATCTCGTTGTATCCGGAGGTATAGCATTGTGCATCAGAATGGGTTTGGTATTACAAAAAACGTTGACGATGGTACCAACACTGCTCATGATTCAATCAATCCATCAATGTAGATCTCAGGTGGAATTTTAATTTCAAAATATACCATAATTTTGGAAACATTGATGAATGTGATTAATGTTTTACAGATATACACAAAATATTATCACATTATTTTTTAGACATTAGAACAATCAAATTGAAAAATATAATTGTGTCAGAATCATAATTCCGATATGAAACTATTATTTTCAGACCTTTAGACGTATTCAAATAATATCATATTTGAATTGATTATATATCTATATGTAGTCTACCTAATTCCGGAATTTCATAAATTTCCGTCAACTATTTCAAATGTGAGAGATATTTTTCCATCCAATAGGCTTCCGATACACTCAGATGCGCTAGTAGTGTGCAACAAGCAAACATAGTTTCAAAAAACGCAGTCTCGAAGATTGCAGTTCTATAAACTCTTTAAATCTTGTAATCCTAGCCATATCGTGTGTTGCGCTGCCCAGTTTGGGTTGGATACAGTCTTGATGTCAAGTCGGATGCATAATTGTTTAATTGTGTAAATGTTTACTAAACACTACCATATCATCCTCATCTCATCTCTTATAACCTCGGAGAAGATGCTAAAATAACTGTACTGAACTGATACTGGTACTGCTCTAGTGAGAATCACTGATTATTTACCATATATTCTTTTGCTTGTATTACCCACCGAATACGGAGTCTCCATACTAAGCCTATGGAGATTACAGATTGCTACTGAGTAGGATACGGACCTGCGGAATCTCCTAGGAGGATACGGATTTTTCGGCCACCTGACGGCCGTTATAGGAACTAATTCATATAAACAAAGGACGGCGCTAGCGTCGAATTTCTAATAATATACTAGATTTTTTTCCTGATACTTACTCGTAAGGTGAGTAATAAATACAACATTACCATGATTTCGATCTGTGTGGCCGTATTCTCCTTGTAGTTGACACTACGTAATACTCCTCTCTATCGCTCGGAGTTTTACTTCGCGTCAACTACGCGGAGAATACGGCCACTCATATCGAAATCGTGGTAATATTGTGTATATACTCTCTACTAGAATTGTAATTCACTCTATGTACATAAACCGGAAAGCTGCTGTAATGTAATGGAAGACCATCTCGAATAGAGGTGAATTACCTGCAATAAAAAAATAGAAATAAAAAAAAAGTGTAGCTCTGGTGGCCAGTGTATGAGAGTGTTGGTAACTGTTAGTGACCACTCTGTGGGGCTATGCCTCCTCACCACAGTGATGTAGGAGCATTCATATTCCACTCACACCTCCACACGCCAGCTTCCGATAGTGACAAATCGGTGGATGCCTGGTAATACAGCGACCATTTCCTTAAAAGCCCCGTGTGCCTGGCACCCCTCTCTCCGCACCACAGTGTCCCACGCCCCTGTGAGGCCAGGCCTTGATCCTTTACACCCCCACTACCACACCACACCCCCATACACATCATTATCCCACCCCTAATATAAAATCCCGTAGGCTAAACATTGACATTCCGTATGCGAGGCTGACTGGCATACGGAGTTTTATATGCCACTAGTGGCATACAGAATTGATATCACGTAATATTCCAAAATCGAGGAGACAGGGTAGGATAAAATCAAAACCTGATTCGTTTTAATCTTGGCCACCGCATGCCACTCCTGGAGTTTTGACTCCAGACTTCACTCGGCTTCGCCTCATGAAGTCACTTTGCCAAACTCCAGTCATGGCATACGGTGGCTAAGATTAAAACTCATCCAGTTTTACGATATTATCTCACCCCTGGTATTTCTGTTCCATAGGCTTAACATTGGGAACTTGTTCCCCATGCCCCTACAAGTATTGCAGTCCGTTCTCCATGGTCTATATCCCATGTGCTGTGTTTTAGTGTGTACAGGGGTGAAATAAATGCAGAAAGCAACTCGTTTTGGTCAAAGTCGTCATTCTCGGGGGGTGGGGGGGAGGGCTTCCTACTGAGGACACCTGTACTTCTACCAACACAAAGGGACGGGAGGGGGCGGGGGCAGAGGGTATTTTCTCTCATATACGCCGGATGTGAAATACAGCCAAGACGCGTCTGTCGTATATAAGGCCTGGGCGTATATAAATGAAAACAAGTCAATATTCAGCCAATACATGCACTTCCGTGATGGCGTATATATGAATAAAACGGTGGTTTTCGTGCAGTGTAGGAAACGGGCCCCTTGCTATCATTTGATTACTAGTCTTCCTGGCTGCAGGCTTTAGCATGGTGACAACGAAGTGAGGAAAGAGGATGGAGTATCCAGGGATAGCGCTGTAGGGAGGTGCAGATCTGTGGTTCGGGGGAGATTTAGTTGATGTCGTTGTGGTAGGGGCAGGTTTAGTATGAAGGGGTGGCTAAAGGCTGAGGTTCGGGTGGGAGGAGTTGGGGGGGGGGGGGGAGCTCAGAGGGAGTGTAGTTGGCGAATCGGCCATCAGGTGGCTCTGGATGATGTATAGGGAGCGCTAACCCCCACGTGATCAATCACGTGTGCCCGTCATGTGATCCGTACAGAGGCAACTGCTGGTTGCTGGCAGGTAGCGATGGGAGCTAACGGAGCGCGCCGAAGTACCAGCGGTGAAAGATGGCTGCTTTTACTCAGAGAGAGGCTAAACTCGTCTGACAGTCTGTAAACCGGTCTGACAGACTCTGAACTTGTCTGACAGACTCGATACTTGCCTGGCAGACTCGATACTTGCCTGACAGACCCCGAGTCTCCCTCACAGACCGCTGACAGACTGGCAATCCGTCGGCCGCAGTTGATCGCCGCCTTATCTCAGCTGATAAAGTGTGACGAATCCTCGCCGGTCAATTCGCCGCACTTCGTCCACAAATGGCCAACTCTAACCCCATCAAACAGACTCTAATCCCACCTGACAGACTCTAAACCCCTCTGAAAAACTCTAAATGCACCTGACGGTCCCTGATTCTGACTGATGGACCCCGAGTCTGGCTGACGGATGCTCAGTCTGGCTGAAAACTTGCCTGACAGACTCTTAACTTGCCTGACAGACTCCTTATTATATACACATGCAGTATATTTAAAATTACGTGTTCCTGCTCCCTATGCAGTATAAATTGTATACTGAACCCTGTGCAGTAATTTTGTTAATTTGGATGAGTTTCAATCTTGGCCACCGTATGCCACGACTGGAGTTTGGCATAGTGACTTCACGAGGCGAAGCCAAGTGAAGTCCAGAGCCAAAACTCCAGGAGTGGAATGCGGTAGCCAAGATTAAAACGAATCAGGTTTTGATTTTATCCTACCCCATCTCCTCGATTTTGGAATATTGCATGATAGCAATTCTGTATGCCACTAGTGGCATATAAAACTCTGTATGCCAGTCAGCGTGGCATACGGAAACTCAATGTTAAGCCTATGGGATTTTATATTAGGGGTAGGATAAACTGTTATACTGAATATGTTGAAACATCAGCAGGGTGTGGTCTTTCACATGGACATGTCTTCTATGCCAATGTACGATAATATTTTATTAATTTTGAGTATATGATAAATATATAACTACCCACCATGCTTGTACATGCTACAAAACTCGATGGGAATTGATGTTATTTACGGAACTCGGCCTGGGGCCTTATCCGGTAAAAAACAACAATTTCCCATTCTCGTTCTGTAGCATGTACAGCATGGTCAGGTCATTCTAGATGAATACTCCCCTGACAGATCCCAAACTTTGCTGACAGACTGAAAGCCCGTCTTACAGACTTTTAACCCATCTGACAAACTCTAAACTTGCCTGACAGACTCTGCGTCCAGCTGATCTGTAAGGCCTGTTTCTATTGGCTGATTTCCCATGACCGATCTACAGTCAGGAACCACCGACAGACTTTTGGCACTGCTGACACAAAATCGTTCAATGGAAACGACCCAGCTCGTGAAATGACCCATGACTTTTCTGGTTAGATTATGCAATGTGGCACCACCCACCATTGAGTGAAAGCTTGGTTCCTCAGTGAAATCTACTACCCTGCCCTATTTTTCGATACCGACGCACAGTCGGTGGCGCCACTGACAGGCTGGGTAACTCAAAAACTCTCTGCCATTTTCATCGGCCAATGGAAACGGGCCTTGACGGGCCCCGAGTCTGTCTGACAGACTGGCAATTCGTCGGCCGCAGGTGATCGCTGCCTTATCTCGGCTGATAAAGTGTGACGAATCCTCGCCGGTCAATTCCTGCGCTTCGTCCACAAATGTCGTCTGCCAATGTCAAACTGCGCGGGAAACACGATGAGGTGGGATCTGTTAATGGTAACGATAGAACAGAGAGTGCTCACAGATTTATTTGGCATAGATTATGAAACAACGCCGATTAAATCTTCTGTGTACCGGGAAAATACCCGAGAAAGAATGCATGTGATGCACCATTACCGATATTTTGATATAATCTGTATGTGGTCTGCCAAATTCCAAAATTTCATAACTTTTTGTCAAGTACTTCGCACGGGATAGATATTTTTCCATCAAATAGGCTCCCGGCACACACCGATATGCTACCCAAAAAATCCAATATGTTGGATCTTATCGGGAGGCCTACGATTGGCGTTTTCAATGCGTTGGATGCCAAACGGTGTGTATTGGAGAGTCAATCGCAGAAGTGTAGTATTCTGGTACGATTTTGTCTGACCTCCCGATGAAATTTTGATTCTACTTGAGAAGTCAATGGTCAGGCTTATCGCTGGTAGAATCTTGTTGTTGTATGTGAAGCTTTAGGCCCGGCGTCCACCTACTACGATAGAATCGTAGACCTCCCGATATGGCACCGATACAAAATGTCAAAATCGGTGCCAAAATCGGGAAGGTGCAAAATCGTAGACATATGTCTAGACAAACCAATCCACCATGCGTTGTATGGGTTTTTTATCGGTGTCTAATCGCAGAAACGTGGTCAACTGCCCCGATATCAGGTAACCTTCCGACGCGATTTAGATTTTTTATCGGGAGGTGTATCGTAGACCATATCGGTGCCATATAGTAGTAGGTGGACGCCGGGCATTACTTACCAGTAAGCAGTATTGAAAGAGATGGTCATTATGAATGTATCAGTCAAACTGAGCAAATTTGACGTTAAACTACCCAAACAAACAAAATTATGAAGATATGACTGGGTTTATAAATACATCTCTGATTAAATTTCATCTGGATCATATAGAAAAACGGAAACATTAGATGGCTTGTAACACTAGCATTATATATCATGAGTATGGGTTTGTGATCAATTGCTTTAGCTTAAGTTCTGCCTTGTGTATTCCTTTGGATGTGATGGAAGTATTTGATAATATTATATAATGGAGTTTCAAATGTAACAAGGAGCATTTGCTGATAGATCTAGATTCAACTTGGGACGGTCAGATGTTCTTCGGCAGATGTACAAAAGTGAAAAAAAGCCTGATTGAAATTTTCTTATCGCAAAAATAAAAAGAGGAACGCTCGAGATTTTAAAAAAGATAAAGGGAAAGGGAAACAGAATTAGAACCCTACATACAGTATATGTAATGGTATCTGATACTATATCCCGCCAAAGGAGGTGGCTGATTTCTGTGATTTGTGATGTGTAAGTAAGATAGGCCTTGAGCCTATTTACTATATACCCATGCCGTATATACTGTAAATACGCACCGTTTTGGCATATGACGTAAAAATACTGTACGGACCGCTCGTCCGTACACTAAAATACGGACCACCTTGCCATACATGTTTACTAACATATCGGTTGTTAGAAATTAAATTAATGTTGTTTTTTAAAATTTCGGGTATATAGTAAATATATAAAGTCCAACCATGCTTGTACAAGTCACAGAACTTGATGATAATTTGCGGTTTGTACGGAACTCGGCATAAATGCCTTGGTCCGTACAAACCGTAAATTACCATCTCGTTCTGTGAATTGTACAGCATGGTCAGGACGTTCTATCTAATTACCACCAGGGTAAATAAATGAATGAAAAAATATCCTTTCCCTTGGCAGTTCACATATCGGCCTCGTAGTCCTGTGTATATGCGTTTTAAGCTCTATATTTATATATGGTTCTTTAATGCAGATGTGTTTATTTCTAAAAAAAAAAAAAGGAGATGGCGTGAAGTGTGGTTATGCAGGCTAATGGGGTAGACGTCCTTTAAATCCCCTGTGAATTTAGCCCAAATGTAGCACTGAAAGTTGGTCTGTGCCGGAATATGAACTGACAGTAATAGAACCTATTGCAGGTCCGACAGCAAAGCGAGGTGTATCGCCAGATCCTGACAAAAGATACCACACTGTGTGCCAGAAGTATAAATATTATATCCAAATATCCTTTTTTTGTGATAAGACTTCAACATTTCAAGAATATAGCTAATACATCATCTTTGAAGATACAGATCCTTTCATGTTTTAAATGAAATGTTTTTTCCTATTAAAGGAAATTTGCTGATGTTTCATCATTTTGGCAATTCAATCAAGAAAAAAAAAGGATTTCAAGAATGTAAGAGTTTACTATTGTGAAATGTCGTTCGCGTAACAATTTATTGAAGTGCAAACGCATTTACGAACGAAACGTATCATCTACGTGCACATATTAGAGATGGTCATATCCAAAATCCTGCTGATCTCTCTCATCAAAACCACCCCGCTATGATTTATGGAATAAATGTAATTGGATAATTGAATCTTTGCTTGTGTCGAGGTTTTATGCCGTTCACTTGAGGAGCCGCCATTGTGGGTTTTACGGTAATCAATACTCGCCTTCCCAGAATACCTTCAATCACCTGCCGGCGTCCCATGGTGAATTACTTCCGCTCGTGTGAAATGTTCGCCGATACGATATTTTTACTCGACAAGAAGAAAGGACCAAGCGCTCCAGTCCAGCTTCAAAGACCTCAATTGGCACGGTCGCAAAATATATCAGTGCGCAAAATATTGATATGATATCATTGAATATTTATATATCAAAGAAAATATCCAATATGAACTTAATTTCGACTAGACTCAATCGCTTTAAAGTTAGTCAATATTGAATAATCTTATACGAAAATAAATGGAGATATGTTTTATACGAAAATAAATGGAGAAATGTCTTCCGTAATGGGCAGATATGCAACGTGGGGAGAATTTGTGTTGCATACAGATCAATCAAATATAAAGCACACAAAAATAAGGTGCCTGTAAAGAAAGCATGGCTTGCAGTCGGCACCACAATCTGATGCAATTTGTCTCTGCTCTTTATGCATTTTGGATCCAATTTATTTTGGGGACAGAACCATAAAACTTCTTTTATAGGGGCGGTAAAAAATGGCCGACTGGGGCTGGGAATAGGACGATCTCGTGAGGGATGCTTATCGGTTAGCTTTTTTATCTTATCTACCGATAGATTGTGTCGAGACATCTATACCACGTTTGTAAAGAAGAGAAAAAAAAGCAACCACTTCGTTAGAGTGAAAGGAGAGCTTCCTACACCGCCGGGAGAATAGATTAAGTGTCTGATAGCTTAATAGGAAGGAATGGATGGATTGAAGCCAGTCTCTGTTCGCTAGATTAAAATGTGATATTATACGGAAACTGGCTTACTGTCTCCGTACGTCAAAAATACGCGGTAAAATTATTGATCAGATACATTCCGATGCCGAAGGCAGAGGGATGTATCTGATTGATAATTTTACCACATATTTTGACGTACTAAGACAGTAAGCCCGTTTTCGTATTATCATATACCTAAAAATGGCGAAATTTTAGCTAGTCACGTGATCACAAACCCCGTACGTCGCAGTGTGGCGTATGGCTATATATACGTCATGTGTAGCAGCGGGCAGTATGTGTGGGTCATACGGCCATAGGTATATAATAAATATACTATATATACTGGTTTCAGATACAAGCGGCCGTATGCTCCGAGGAGTTGACCCGTAGTAATATCCGAGCGCATATGTGGATATTGCGCAGAGTCAACATGCTCTTACAAAATCCTAAACTCACCAATTAGCCGTTAACCATAAAAGAAAATGGTGTTTTGTTTGTTTTTATTGATATGTTTACCCTGCAATTACTTTTTTTTCATAAAAAGCGTATTATCCAAAAAGATAAAAAAGGTTCGGGTTATATTCAATCTATTGGTCATCTTTTGTAACCTATTTGCACCCAACCAACTGGCCATTTCTATTACTGCTTTTCTAGGATCCAAATATATCAAGTACCAGTGGGTCAATCAGGTATCTCGGTCTAGAGATTGGTCACGGTCAGCTGGGCATGCCTCTAAGATACTGAGACACCCGCTCTCTGCACATGTCTCTGCACTCGAATCGTAAAATAGATAATACTCCACTCATTTGGATGTGCCGTAACCGTCACTCTGCTTCGCCTCACTGAAAATTGCAGCCGATTGCAGCCCATCCAAACTCGTGAATATTGTGTATTTTATACGATTGTCGATCAAATTCTATATAAATATCTCCATTCAATAACAGGCAATTCTGATTTCTACCAGGTTTAAGATCCGCTGTGCTATATCAAAAAACAAATCACAACCCTGAAGAAGGCACTAAAGTGCTGAAACGTTTTTTTTTTTTTTTACAACATGGCACCCTGTATTTGACTTATTTATCAGCAATAAAACCACACTTATAGAACGGTGGGCTCGTGGTAGCTCTGTGTAATAAACTGCTCCTCAAATCACAATACTATGATACTTTCTTCACGGGGGGGAGGGGGGGGGCTATCGTATAGTCACATGACTCCGAGCTCATTTCAATGTAGTACAGTTAATTTCCGCTTGATATCGCCATAACACGTCCCTATTTAGGTCATTCTATCCAGGTCTCACAAAAAAAAATCTGCCACATGCAAAAACTCTCCAAGGAGCTCTCGTATTCCACTTAAAGTTCATATTTCTCATTTGTCATGAAAATTTATACATTTCCATTTCTGAGAGACAGTCTATATTTATGAACAATGAGGGATAGGGGGATACTTTCCATCTACTGCTAGGAGTAATAATGCCATGCTTTCCATCTACTATCAGGAATGATAACATACTTTCCATATGCTACTAGGAATGATAACATACTTTCCATATACTACTAGGAAGGGTGATATACTTTCCATTTTCTACCAGGGATAATGACATACTTTCCATCTACTACTAGGAATAATGTTATACTTTCCATCAACTACTAGGAGTAATATTATACTTTCCATCTACTACTAGGAATAATATCATACCTTCCATCTACTACTAGAAATAAAGGCATACTTCCCATCTACTACGAGAAATAAAGGCATACTTTCCATCTACTACTAGGAACAATACCATACTTCCCATCTTCTAAGAGGAATAATAGCATAATTTCCACCTACTCCTTGGACCAATGCAACGTTTTATATGTACGATCAGGATTTTTTTCTTCTTATTTTTGGAATTGTTTATTGACTAACAGTATCACAAGTAATTGTTTATCGAGCAATAAATCATGAATACAAATTCGACATAGAAATCAGAACACACACGGCAACATACTCGGCAATGGAGTTCGTGGAAAGTAGTTTTTGTATATAACCCTTGAAGGATACATGATGCCTGGAGCCATCACCATACTAAGGACGCATTTCTTGAGGCATAATTTCTCCAATATTTACACAAATATTTTTGACAAGTAAGTAATAAACGAATACCACAGAGATGTCCACAGAAAGAAGGTATAACATCGTTTCTATTATTCTAAGCTTTGAACGTGTGATCTTCTATACACCTGTTTCCCACACACCTCCACGAGGAATAGGGGGCTTGACTAGTGGAAGAGATTTTTTGGAATTGTATTTAGTATTTTTATTCAAAAGAAATATTTATGAATGCTGTCTATTGTATGACGTGGAACACTCGCTTTATGAGTTCTGACAACAATGAACCCGTCTTCTAGTGGTACACATTGCTAGCAGCGACCATCCCTATGGCATCTGTCCTTAAAGGGTTAATATAGTCCATCGAGACTCTTAAATGAACACTTCTCATCGTCTGGATAGAATGGTGCAGCCTTTTCTATCTAGTAGTAGGTAGGGTACAAACGTCTCAACTACCAGTAGGTGCAAAACGACAGTTTCCATCTACAAGTAGGTACGTAAGTAGGGGAATAATGCGTTTCATATATCAAGAGGAATAATACAACACTTCCATAGAAAGAGGCATACATACTTTTCATCTACAGGAGAATATCAAGAAAGAAATTGATGAGTGTTTGGTCTGTGTCCCCGTACAGCATCAAGTGTGCAGTGCACAGTAATATGAATGAGGCGATAGCCGAGAGAATATTCTGAAGTGCTCCAAACAAGATGGCGAACAGGGACTCATACCAAGCACGAATATGTTTCTAATTTCATCTTAGTCTGGAAATATTTATCTGTTTATTGCCCATTGAGTATGAGATACAGTATTTGTAAGCCTATTGGGTTCCTATTGTTAAGCCTATGAATGTCTATACCAGGCTAAAGGGTGGCGTCCAGCAACCACGACAAGGCTACAACAAGCGCTGACAAGAAAGTTCCAATCGGCGCTTGTCGCAGCCTTGTCATAAGAAGGAGGGAACCATGTCGGGAAGTGCACGTTCCACCAAAATTTCCTATCGTAGATTTCTGCGACATGCTCCTGACACGCCATGACACTCCAAGACAAGGGTCCAATTTGGGGGAAAATCGAACATGCTCGATGTTGTCGTAGCCTTGTCGGAAGGCCCCCCACAAGCTTCCAGTTGTGGCCTTGTCATGGTTTTGTCTTAGACTCTTGTCAGGAATTGGGGTCCACCAACCACGACAAGGCCTCCAATCGTAGGCCAATCATGGACCTTGTCGGGAAGCCATTGTCATAGCCTAGTCGTGGTTGGTGGACGCCCCCCTTGAGATAAAATGCATCTCCTCTTCCAGGAGTATAAATGGACCACTTTGTATTTAGGATTCACGGGTCACTATGAATGTCGCGTTCGGTTACATTTTTTTTTTTTTTTTAAGATCTTTATTGATGTCACCAATGAGTTCACATTGTTCTTCCAAACATCCGATCATTTTGTTATGGTGAACATCAGGGTTGGTTAATATCAACCTTCTTAAGGGGATGTGATGATATGTACAATGAGCAAATATGGGAGATAAATACAGTCTATACATATAATACATTGTTACAGTACAACTTTAGCGCATGCTTTTTGGCGAATACAAGTCCAGTGTTAAATGTGGGTATGACAAATCGAGTTCATAAATTCGAGTACAATAATTCCACACGTACAGAATTCGACATAAATAATCCTCTAGCAAAAATAGAGGCTTCGGGTTTTCATCTGGTGCGTTACTGTGAGTTGCTAGACATTTGAATAGAGCACCTGTCAGTGTCAGGGGCACTGGATCAATGTATGGTGGTAATTGATCGGGATATAAAGTTACATCCCCAGCCAGCAATGCAAACAACGATTACATGAGCGATATTTGAGTACTGGAGATTGAAACAGTGACTCAGCCACATAGAGCTTTGTACATCTTTGTATCTTACTCAGGACCCCAGACTGAGTTTAGATCGGATGGATTCAAATTTCTGAAAGAAAAAAATCTACGCTGTAAAACCAACGATGATTCATGATATTGTTGATACTTTTGTTTGTTTGTGTGGTTTTATAGGAAAGGATTCAATACTTTTAAGGTGTGGGTTTCATGTAACCAATCAATTCTGAGTTAGTGGATCTAAAAGAAAATACATGGGCTTACAGTTGGTTTGGATATCAAATTTTGTATCAAATATGAATTTGAATAGATATATGCTGAAATATAACACCCGTTTTACACATGCTATTTCATATATGGAAGGGTATAAAATCATATATATTGTGTTTATTTGTCTCAGATTTTGCCTTTGTTTACATACATTGTAGTCTTTTCGTAAATATTTTTTTAATGGGTTAATTACATATATGTTAATTCACATGTTATATCAGATTGTTTTGAATGTCAATTATATGTAACATTCAGATGGTGTCCTGCTACAGTCATGGATCTGTGCTATTTATTTCATTTAATGCATTTTTGATATTGCGCCTTGCGATAATAATGCCTACTATGAGAAGTCATGTCTGTGTTGTTGACTTTGGGTCCAGTCTACCTCCCTCTCCTTCACCCCCCACCCACCCCCCACCCCCTCCCCCCTAACATCCATCAATCCAGCCCTTCATCCCTTAATTTACTCTTCACACCAGACTGAAGCACCACAAAGCCACCTCATTAGCATAATATGCAAATTAATGCTCATTTGCATAAATGCCCCTCCGTGGCTATTGCCTTGCTGTGAGGAGCGGCCAAAACAAACAGAGCCCAGTTAGAGTCCTGGCGAGCTGGGTAGGGACTGGGGAGGAGTGGGCAGTGCAGGGCACCCGGCTTATTTTTCTTGTTCAGTGGAACAACGCCCGATTTAGAGCGATATGGCACTGGTGGCGCCGCACTGCGGACTGATGGGGAGTTAATCTGATAAGATCTGATGCGATATAAACCGAGGGGGTGTCACATGGTACACAACCCCCATCCCCGTCCTTCCACACTCCCCTGCGAACACACACACATCCATTCCTCTCCTTTCTGTGGCTGGCTGGCTGGCATTGCGAGCAGGAAAACTAGGTGTAAAAATGGGAATAAAATAAAAGGCGGCTGTGTAATGCGGGCGGCGGGAGGCAGAAGGGACACAGACAATAGGGTGAGCTGTTTGTGAGAGGTTGGAGGCGAGCAGATCTGAGCTGATCGTGGTGTGTGCTGAGTGCAAACAGACGGCATGATTCACACGTGTACGGGCTGCCTCGGTTAGTGTTACCCCAGGGACAACTCCGACCTGACTCTCATGATACGTTATATAACATGTATGAACTACATCAGTTAATGTTACCCCAGGGACAACTCCGACCTGACTCTCATGATACGTTATATAACATGTATGAACTACATCAGTTAATGTTTCCTCAGGGACAACTCTGACCTGACTCTCATGATACGTTATATAACATGTATGCACTACATCAGTTAATGTTACCCAGGGGACAACTCCAACCTGACTCTCATGATACGTTATATAACATGTATGAACTACATCAGTTAATGTTTCCTCAGGGACAACTCCGACCTGACTCTCATGATACGTTATATAACATGTATGAACTACATCAGTTAATGTTACCTTAGGGACAACTCTGACCTGACTCTCATGATACTTTATATAACATGTATGAACTACATCAGTTAATGTTTCCTCAGGGACAACTCAGACCTGACTCTCATGATACGTTATATATAATATGTATGAACTACATCAGTTAATGTTACCCCAGGGACAACTCCGACCTGACTCTCATGATACGTTATATAACATGTATGAACTACATCAGTTAATGTTACCCCAGGGACAACTCTGACCTGACTCTCATGATACGTTATATAACATGTATGAACTACATCAGTTAATGTTACCCCAGGGACACCTCCGACCTGACTCTCATGATACGTTATATAACATGTATGAACTACATCAGTTAATGTTACCCCAGGGACAACTCCGACCTGACTCTCATGATACGTTATATAACATGTATGAACTACATCAGTTAATGTTACCCCAGGGACAACTCTGACCTGACTCTCATGATACGTTATATAACATGTATGAACTACATCAGTTGATGTTTCCTCAGGGACAACTCAGACCTGACTCTCATGATACTTTATATAACATGTATGAACTACATCAGTTAATGTTACCCCAGGGACAACTCTGACCTGACTCTCATGATACGTTATAGAACATGTACGAACTACATCAGTTAATGTTACCCCAGGGACAACCCTGACCTGACTCTCATGATACGTTATATAACATGTATGAACTACATCAGTTAATGTTACCCCAGGGACAACTCCGACCTGACTCTCATGATACGTTATATAACATATATGAACTACATCAGTTAATGTTACCCCAGGGACAACTCCGACCTGACTCTCATGATACGTTATATAACATGTATGAACTACATCAGTTAATGTTACCCCAGGGACAACTCAGACCTGACTCTCATGATACGTTATATAACATGTATGAACTACATCAGTTAATGTTACCCCAGGGACACCTCCGACCTGACTCTCATGATACGTTATATAACATGTATGAACTACATCAGTTAATGTTACCCCAGGGACAACTCCGACCTGACTCTCATGATACGTTATATAACATGTATGAACTACATCAGTTAATGTTACCCCAGGGACAACTCTGACCTGACTCTCATGATACGTTATATAACATGTATGAACTACATCAGTTGATGTTTCCTCAGGGACAACTCAGACCTGACTCTCATGATACGTTATATAACATGTATGAACTACATCAGTTAATGTTACCCCAGGGACAACTCTAACTCTCAGTTAATGTTACCTAAATGACAACTCTAACTCTCATGATACTTTATATAACATGTATTGATTGCATCAAATAATGTTACCTAAATGACAACTCTACACTGACCATATATAATGTGTGTGCACTGCATTAGTTTATCTTACCTCTGAAACAACTCCACGCTAATTCTCAAAATACATGATGTGTCATGTAGCACTGAATCAGTTAATGTTCGTCAGGGACAAGTCCAGCTAAAGCTCATGATACTACGTAATTAATTCGGCTTCAGCTTGTGAATACTACGCAGTTCAAACTCGATTGGATACGAGCTCTGTTTTATCAAACCTTTGATACGAGCTCTGACCCTAAACTTTCATAGGTTCCCTCCATAATACTACATCACAGAACCGGATTCTCCTCCAAAATAACAGAAATTACAATATAATTCTACATGACGATGATGACGTCACAAAATGCCAGGCGTCTCCTTCCCCAATACGTCATACCTCACATAATGGCAATACAACATTCGCTCAGTACATAAAACTCTCCTATATATGCCCGCCCCTCCATCCATCGTCCCTTTAGTATATCCCCTCCCTCTACACACCCTCCCTATTCTGTCGTTATTGCCTTTGCTGAATCCCGCTCAGATTCCGGATTTGTCGTCTCTAATAGAAAGGGATCATGGGAAACGATGCAAATCCCACAACACTGACGTCACTGAGGCGTGGGATCAACGATGAGACATCACTTATTGATGACGTCATTGATTGATGGGTACTGTGTAGAAACGAGGCTAAATGATCACCGAATCATGGATGTCGCGTCGTGGAGGCGATCGCAAGACACACAGAGTTCTGTTGGGTGTCTATAGATCTAGACAGTTTATATATGGCGCCTCAGGAAATTGAACTCGATTCATGTGTTTGCGAGTAATACATGTTGTTTAGCCCTCTCACTACGCTGCATAGCACCAAATACACACCCTGAGATACGCTGCTGCAGCATCATTTTCACCCCTGTAGTACACTAACATTTTTCACAATATCCACAGTGACATCATCATATCACACCTCCATGGTAATACAAAATAATTAGGATGTTATAGAATAGTAATAATACCAACTATGATATAGTATTATATAAGTTGGTAAAATATATTCAAAATATTCGCATTATTTCATAGAAAAAAAATAATTACTGAAATTTTGGAAATAATGCCTCAATGTAGCATAGCGTACTACACCTGGGAATGCCTCCAGGCATCATAGCGTACTATGCCTGGGTATGCCTCCAGGCATCATAGCGTACTATGCCTGGGAATGCCTCCAGGCATCATAGCGTACTATGCCCAGGAATGCCTCCAGGCATCATAGCGTACTATGCCCAGGAATGCCTCCAGGCATCATAGTGTACTATGCCTGGGTATGCCTCCAGGCATCATAGAGTTCTACGCCCAGGAATGCCTCCAGGCATCATAGCGTACTATTCCCAGGAATGCCTCCAGGCATCATAACGTAGCTGAAGGGTTAAACATGGCTCTGATATCGCTGTCTGTGAGCCTGCAGCTGAACGATGGCGCTAGCAGCACTGCATGAACACCACCATTTTACATATGAATGCGCCCAGCGTATATAAGTAGGTATTTTGCGTCTACAAGGTCGTCTTAATCCCTGTGTGTATACACTTCATCTGTGGGCGTATATATAAGCGTCCAGTGAACGGGGCTTCACTGAGAGCGGGCGGGGGGAGGAGGCGGGGGGGTGGGGGGGGGAGGAGGCGGGGGGAGGGCTTCCTACTGAGGACACCTGTACTTCTACCAACACAAAGGGGCGGGAGAGGGCGGGGGCAGAGGGTATTTTCTCTCATATACGCCGGGTGTGAAATACAGCCAAGACGCGTCTGTCGTATATAAGGCCTGGGCGTATATAAATGAAAACAAGTCAATATTCAGCCAATACATGCACTTCCGTGATGGCGTATACATATGAATAAAACGGTGGTTTTCGTGCAGTGCAAGTGGTTCGTGCTTATATCAAGCATTATGCGGTCATATATGCTCAACTATTGTCATATATGGAAAGATGGGTAGTGTGCCTGTAACGCAAATATTTATCGAGTTCGAAGAATGAGGTGGATATTTTCGACCAAAAACAACAAGGAATAAATGTCATTTAGTAATTTGGTCTCCGTATTATATACCTAGAAATCATTAATGATGACAGTTTAAAACAAGTCACATGGTACGGAGGGATGCATGAATATTATTTCATCAGTCAATAACGAATGGAATCTGTACCTCTGGTAAGAAAAAGTGAGATATCTGTACATAGGTATATAATAATCGAAGGTACCCGCTTCTTTTACAAATATGAAAATGAGCAGATAGAGGAATCCCAATAAATAATAACACATATTTCATGATTGAAGTAGGAATGAATTATCATATCTATTTCTAAAGTTGTCTTACTTTTGTAAAGTTTATTATGGGATTCCGGCTCCAGTCTTCAAACACAGTAATTTGTCAGATAATAAGAGTTACACATAACCATATATGTGATAACAGAGAGAAAACATGTTTATCATATACCCATGTAGTATATGTGATAACTACTGTGCAGTACATTGTTATACTGCACACGTTGAGACATGAGCAGTGTGTGGGCTTTCACGTGGACATGTCTTCTATGCCAATAAATGGTAAGATTTGTTTAATCTCGGGTATATAATAAATATATAACGACCCACTATGCTTGTACATGCTGCAAAACTCGATGGGAATTTATTTTATTGGGCTTCGTTCTATAAAAAAACAAAATTCCCCATCTCGTTTTGTAGCATGTACAGCATGGTCAGATCGTTCTATATAAGTACTAAGAGAGAACGAAAAGCATCAAAATGTAGAATAATATCTAAATGACAAATGGCAAGGATTCATGAAAATATAATTCTCAATCGTTGCTATTTTTCATCACAACATAATTTCCCACCAGTCCTGAATACGTTGGCTTTGGTATTTTTCCCTGCTGCAAAACATCTTATTAACACAAGTTTCTTCGACGTTTTCAGTTCGATATTTGTTTGTCCCGTTGATTCATGGAATTCCTCTCAACCATCAATCATAGAACTTTTAAAAAAGGTTCAATTATTCTGTCATATTGATCCTCATCTCCAAGTTGTCGTCTCAAAACTCCTAAATGGGTTATCCATCGGGCCAACCAGAAAAAAACTAAATCCAAAAGCATCGTCAATTCCATTCTGATGTTTTTACCACGTCCAAAAAGATATGTGTTATAAAAGCTTTGACGGATTTTGGTATTTCCAACGCATCCGTGATGTGATGTGAGTATTTCTTAACCAGTGGGTTGCAAGAGAGGCCACCAACTTGTTCAAGGTTAAAGGATTTTCATGGATGAACAATTCTTATTCATGATCAAAGAAGGTTTAAGAGAAATATTTCATAATCAAGGGAACGGTAAATACATTTTTAATTGACGTTAATATATGTTAGGAGGGATATTACTCGTTTAATGATCATCTAACTGACACTCATCATTTCTATCACGAATTCGCTGACGACACTACTGCCATATTTGTTTAACATCCCCAACAATGATCTGTTGAGGGGCCAATTTTCCTATCTCCTCCATGACCATCTTCCTGCCTTTCTGCTTGACATCTTCCCTGACATGAACCCTCAACCCTGCTCCCTCACCTTCCTGGCCTACCCTCTAACCTTTTCCCTCACCTTCACCCTGTTCTACCCTCTAACCTTTTCCCTCACCTTCACCCTGTTCTACCCTCTAACCTTCCCCCTCACCTTCCCACTGGCCTACCCTCTAACCTGCTCCCTTACCTTCACCTTGGCCTACCCTCTAACCTGCTCCCTCACCTTCCCCCTGACCTACCCTCTAACATACTCCCTCACCTTTACCCTGGCCTACCCTCTAACCTGCTCCCTTACCTTCACCTTGGCCTACCCTCTAACCTGCTCCCTCACCTTCCCCCTGACCTACCCTCTAACATACTCCCTCACCTTTACCCTGGCCTACCCTCTGACCTGCTCCCTTACCTTCACCTTGGCCTACCCTCTAACATACTCCCTCACCTTCACCTTGGCCTACCCTCTAACCTGCTCCCTCACCTTCCCCCTGACCTACCCTCTAACATACTCCCTCACCTTTACCCTGGCCTACCCTCTGACCTGCTCCCTCACCTTCACCTTGACCTACCCTCTAACATACTCCCTCACCTTTACCCTGGCCTACCCTCTGACCTGCTCCCTCACCTTCACCTTGGCCTACCCTCTAACCTGCTCCCTCACCTTCCCCCTGACCTACCCTCTAACATACTCCCTCACCTTCACCCTGGCCTACCCTCTAACCTGCCTCCTTACCTTCACCTTGGCCTACCCTCTAACCTGCTCCCTCACCTTCACCTTGGCCTACCCTCTGACCTGCTCCCTCACCTTCACCCTGACCTACCCTCTGACCTCCTCTATCACCTTCAACTTGGCCTACCCTCTAACCTCCTCTCTCACCTTCACCTTGGCCTACCCTCTAACCTGCTCCCTCACCTTCACCTTGGCCTACCCTCTAACCTGCTCCCTCACCTTCACCTTTGCCTACCATCTAACCTGCTCCCTCACCCTCACCTTGACCTACCCTCTAACCTGCCCCCTCACCTTCACCTTGGCCTAACCTCTAAGTTGCTCCCTCACCTTCTTGTCATCTTGTCATTGACCGATACGCCAGTCTACTGCTATATCAAAGTCCAGTCCTTCTCATACCATGTCTATGTGGTGTGAGAAGAACTTTCACCTCGGTAAATGTGTAGGGGTGAGATTTCTACCTAAATTCATCTCATAGATTTGGTCTTACCTAAAGTAAGTCTAATAGAACATATAGTACGTTAAACTACCCAAATAAACCAACAAAAAACTTGCCAGTCATCATCTGTCTGATCTTGTTATTGACCTACTCCTGAATCTGCCTTCCGGAATCTTTCTGCTCTCAATATCCTTCTTTCCGAACAATACCTGACTGATACGATCAGATTTGCTGGTGTAAGTTTAGAGTGTGTCACTACCAAGTGAACGCATGGTGAGACACCCTCACACCGGTTGCAGAATAGTTGCACAAGAAAAGGCGAATACCCACGAAAAAAATTCAAAAACATTATTTCGCGCCAATGAACTCCAACGAGCGAGGATGGACGCTCCTTACACAAAGAGGAAAAGTGCTTTGTCACGCTGAGCGATAATGGGGGTAATTAGAGTGACCACGAGCAAGTGACCCAATCAAACAATTGCTCACGCGCCGGGTATGAGTGAGTCATCCTGAATGGTTCCAGATCACTAATTAGGGCTTGGTGAGCTCTGTGGATGGGTGTCTAAAAATTCCAATAGAATTAAAAGTGATCCTTAACGTACTGACAAAGAAGTCGGAGGGGATAATATTTCATCCGGGACATCTCCCCGAGGACAAAGACGCTGGGTTAGCGCTGTCCTCAGTGAAAGTGTCTCTAATTATGATTTATCGAATTTTACCTCCATCGCTTTGTTTGGTCTTTTTTGGGGGCATTTTATTGTATCTCTATTTGTTATTCGATAACTGTTCCAGGAATTTCTCCGATCCAGCATTTCAACAAATGATACTTCTTCTTTCCCGTCAATCTTCCTACCCGCTATTCTTTGAATCCTGTATTTCTATCTTTTCACTTTTTTGAATTGGGTATTTAATAGTCACTACTTTTAAAATGAATTATAAAATCTCATAGCTGGCAGTACTGTGATTTAAGGTATCAATACATCATCACCATGTATGAGTCTACAGCTAAACTAAACATTGCTGTTATACAGTTGGTTTGGGGACATCTGTAACATGCCTGAATCCAAAAGTGCCAGGCATGGATCACAAGAATTCAAGATGTCCAGCTATCTAGAGCTAAACTAGACACTGCTATTATGTAGTTGTACTGGGAGAATCTGTAATGTACATGAGTCTAGGAGTGCCATGCATAAGACTAGAGCTAAAATAGACAGTGCTATAATCCAATTGGACTGGGGAAATCTGTAATGTACATGAGTCAAAGAGTGCCATGCAAGAGTCTATTGTTAGACCAGATCCTGCTATTATTTAATTGGATTGAGGAAATAGTGCATGCATGAGCCTATAGAGCTAAATCTAGACACTGCTATTATGCAGATGGGTTTGGGAAAACTGTAATGTGCACTAGTCTAATGCGTAATTCCCATGGTGGGATTCATGCACCTCACTGGTTGTTTGTCTGAGACAGATCCTGCCGAGATTCTGTACTGAAACACAACCGCCTCGTCTGAACTGTAGGTTTCCATTTCCATGGGACAAGTTTTCCCCCCTGTAATTGTCGGTGACAATTACTCCTAACAGGGTAAAGAATCCCATGGGAGTTTCATTTTAAACACGTTTAAAATTTACAGGGGTATTTTGGTGAGACAAATGGACCAAATGCTGAGTCGCAGACTAAATACCTAACCTAACCAAGAGGAGGCCAGCAAGCAGGGTCACATGTTTTTCACACCTTAAGTCCCAGGGTGAGTGTTTACTGAACTATGACTGAGACCATGTCACCGTTTAACACGTTTTGGTCCTAGGAGAAGAATCCTCCTAGGATCATACCAGCAATCTAAGACATATCTTAGGATGAAAGACCTTTCCCGTTTAACAAGTGGTGTCCCCATAGAGAAAAAATTCCTGCATAATTAGTCTCCTAGGACCAAATTTGGTCTCCGGCTGGGACAAAATAGACTGTAAGACAGCTGTGGGATCCCTGTGAAGAAGAATTCCTAAGAACTGTAGGTAGTGCCACATAGTGGGGGTTGTGGTAACTAATTTCATCATTTTTAATCCAACTGAATATTTAAAATATTTCCCCTCTAACACTGCCGTTTTGTATTACATACCATACTACACATATTTCCTCTAGTTAAATTGATAAATAAGGTTGTTATTTGTGATTTTAATCCTCTAAGACAGCTATATAGGTGTCCCCCATCTAGGACCCTTTTGGGTATGTGGAGGACAGTTTGTAAGATGTGGCTCAAATTTGTTAAACACTTTTGGACAATCTGGCTAATGTCCTTGGCAAAGACTGTCCCTCACTAAGATTGTCTTAGTAGTTTATAAACACAAACTGTCCTAGGATCTCTATTACAGGCATAACTCTCCTAGGACCATATTGTTAAACTCCCCCCATGTACCAGGTGTGTCCTTCCATGTCAATCAAATTCGCCATTTCTCCTTGAGACTGGTGGTAAAACCACTTTGCCATGATATTGTTGTACCAAGAGATCAATGTCTGAGACTAGGTGAAAAGTCTGAAGTATACCTTTCTCAGGTACAATAGTCTCTACGTGTGAATCCCATTTTAGGGCAATAGACAATAGAATTGGGTTCAGATTCATAGATAGGTATACCCTACCAGTATCATCTTATTCTGCACCACAGGTCCAATCTATGTGGGTATAGG
The DNA here is from genome assembly GCA_950022655.1 of Alentia gelatinosa. Taxonomy (NCBI): domain Eukaryota; kingdom Metazoa; phylum Annelida; class Polychaeta; order Phyllodocida; family Polynoidae; genus Alentia; species Alentia gelatinosa. The sequence continues at coordinate 10,666,234 of OX465593.1, forward strand.
ATGATAGCATTTAATGAATCTTTACAAACCTGTAAAGATTTCAGTTGGTTTTTAATATATAAGTGGCACACATATGTAAATGAATATATACATGTAAATATAATCATGAATATTTTGTAATAGGTTCATCGGGTCTATGGGGAAACAATACAAGTAATGATTCCCTATAGAATCTTCACACATTAATTAATTGACGTCACAAACAATATGAAGTATGACATTGAACATAGGTGTATCTTATATCTACATCTACCATTATTCATCTATGATAGAATAACGTTGTACTCTATATAAATAACAATTGCAATAAAAAGAATTGGCAAAATTGATTTATATTTTATCCTCCTCTATCCTTGCCATAGGAATGCTTGCCCCAAGTGACCCCATTTTCAAATTCAATTCAGAATCTGAGATTATCACCCGAAATAATCGATAAAATTGGCGATTAAGACCTTTCAAGGATTGTGTCCAATTAAAACATCCAGACTGCAAAATGCCTATCGAGAGTCGCCTTTCTTTGCGCCATTCCTGAAGTTCTGGAGCAAGGGTCAGTGTCATCATGTCATCTTCGTGACGTCACCACACCCCTCGGGGGGGTAAATATTGACACGCGCCATTGTCAGGCCTCATGACGTCACGGTCACGTGACTGAATGAGGTCAAGGTCGACTCGGCACCGCCAGAGGTCGAGCAGAAGGGAAAATTGGAAAAATTGTAATTAGGGGGCAAGGCAAGGAGTTAAAAAGTCCAGGAAGTAATTTTGGCAGTTGGCACACATGATGCAGGCCTCGGGGGGGACCGATTTTAGGCCTCTAGGCGCGATTCTGAGGAGGGGATTTGCGACTGGGGGGTGGGGAGGGGGTATGAGGAGTAGGGAAGGGGGGATGGAGGAAGACAGGGGGGTTAGACAATTATCCCAAACTTGTATCAGTTGATCAGTTGTCATAGATGAGCATTGGGTGCCGGGGAAAGTGTGTGTGAAATTGGAGCGACTCCGGATTCGGGTAATTAGAGAATGCCGGCCGATGACTGCGTGCTGACAGACTAAACCGGGCGAGGAAATGTGTCAAAATGACAGGGTCGCCCACCTTCATACGACTTCTCTCAAAAACGGGCCGACCGTTTACTGAATGTTGATTCTGTTTAAAATAACGTATTTACATTGGTTGGGTTTTTCCCCACGTCAATCAGTGAATGATTTCGCCTCTAATTTGAAAGAATTGACCTCAGTGACGTTTTTTTTCTGGAGTTTTGCGTCATGGCTCTATCTTTTATCATCCAATTGGAAATCTATAAATGGAAATGTCGTCATTTATAATAAAAAAAATAGTATTGAGCTTATTGAATCTGAGAGCACATACAATTTCAACCTATAATGTTATGAGGTTTTAGAGCGTGTATACCTTAAACTATGTTTAGCAGTGCCCAGGGTGATCCTCACATTAGATTTCATAAATATTTGTGTTTTTCAAATAAAAGCAGCTTTTGTTTTCTATAATAGTTATCACAATAACACTTATAGTATGTCATGCATGCAAACATACATGACCTTGTTATGGATATTAAAAAAAGAATTATCTTATGATTTTTAAATACATGGAAGTGTCTTTGTACACTTCTGCTTGCTTTTTACTTCTCTTTTTCTAAGTAGCAAATTCATCTGTAGTCTCATTTTCAAGTATCAGGCTTTGAACAGTACAGCTCAGTCTAAAACATAAGAGGATTACATGATACAGTACGCACAAATTAAAACATGACTAGGTAGATATAATGAAACATTTTCAGAAGGAAATTCTTTTGAAATCTAAGGTAATCAGAGCATGACTCTGATAACTAGTGATCCCAATAAAATTTTGGAACTCATTTTCAGAAGGAAGATTTAAATCTTGGAAACCTAGAGAAAAACAAATGGAAACAGATACTACCATTTACCTGTTGACAAAGCCAGTATATCATAGAATAGTTCTGAGCATATATTTTTAAAAAAAGGATTAAAACAAGGTTTTGCATAGATTCTACAGAAAGTATTATGAAGTAAAAACTATTCAAACCTTTTAAGAGGGAATAATGGATCCAAAATACCTTAAATCTTACTGGGCACTGACTTTTGAAATTGTAGCTTAATTTGACGAGAGAAATGCTTTTCAGCAACCCCATGCTAATATGGTGACCCTGTCACTTCTACTTCCTAGATGATGATTGTGGCGATCTGACAAATACCTACCATTTTGATTATCATAAAATTATAATTATGATAAAAGTGTCATTATTACAATCACAATACCTATAAATTCACAATTATGATTATGATATAATCATAATTATCTTTCTCACCAGCAGTATACCGTATAGTAAAGCACAATTCTGTTTTTAGCTGCTATATACCTTACATAATGCTACGATATTACTGTATATTAAGGCATGATCCTTAACCCGTGGATTTGATTGTCCTTTCGGTGGGGCATCATAGCTGGAGGTCTAACTATAATAACACAATGTTTCAATAGTTGCTGGTGCTAAAATGGATGAAACTGACAAATGGACAAAACCATGCATGTAGCTTCCTGAAAGGGTAAAAAGCTTGCGACCCGCCCTTAACCGCACAATGGCAGGGCTTTGACAAAGGACACAAAGAGATGATCCCCAATCCACGAAAAAAGGAGAAGAAAAAAAGCTCGCCCTCTCCACGCTCACCCGTGCACGCCACCTTGTTCCCGCCAAAACCGTCCGCGTTGTCGTCTGCGGAATCATCTTCCTTATTTTTGGCTGATTTTTAGCTTCGTCTGGAGCACGAAATATAAAACTGATGTTTTTTCTTGCAAACCCCTACCCCTTCATCACCCCCCCCCCCCCGTATTCCACACACCCTCCCATCCCCACCCACACCCACACACACACACACACACACACATGCTTTTCCCAGCTTTTTTGTTTCCTTTTTATTTCAATTTTCGGGGAAATCGGTTTTTCTCTGGAAAAGGCAGACGGTATTTTATTTGGCGGGAAATAGACTGCAGGAAGCAGAGGGGGATGTTGGAGACACGCTATGAGGGTTGGAGCTGATTGACAGGAATGTCTCCACCTGTCTCAGCTTAGCCTGAACAGGTGTTATTACTGTTATCATGAGCATAACAACCACAATTACACACCAGTGCATGCATTCTGGGAGAGATAAATAAAACCCTATTGGCTCCTGATACAAATCTCAAACATTTCAGTAAATATCTCATTCCCGCTTCTATTTATATCTCCTTTTTGATAACATATGAAATAACACTCTGTATTCACACAAATCTCCTTGAAATTCTATCTAATTACTTAGAAAACAAAAGTAGAAAATAAGAAAAAGTGTTTTGGCGCCAAAAATCCAGCTATTTGTCGGCTGCTCCCTGCTCCAGCCCCCTCTCTTCCCGACTACTCAGACGAGCGTCCGTTCGTTGCCGTGCCGCCCGCCGCCAGCCCCGGGTTGCCATAGCAACTGATGTGTTTTTAATCCGTTGTTGTGATGACAACGGGTGACTCGGCCCTCTGAGGATCAGAAAAATCCCAGAAGGACCATCACAACTCCAACCCCTAACCTGCACCCACTTATTCCCACTCTCCCTACACAATATCTCACATTCCCACATAGCCTCATCATCAAGAACCACCCTCTTCCTTGGAGAGCAAACCCCAATCGATTTGCGTGTGACCTTGTAGGAAATTATCCACAAATGTAACCTTCAGGGAAATATTCTCTGAGATGATCTGTGTGCATGCATAGCGTGCGAGGTGGCAGGGCGAGCGAAGGCTTACTTTTCTTTCATCTCTCAGCTCTTCAAGTCTTACTCCGACAATGTTACATTGCTTCTGGCTCTAGCTTCCCCCAAACCAGGTATTCTTACTGCCTCTGGCATGCTCGCCCCTGCACGAACCACCGGTGCTCTTTGCCAGGACTAAAAATCTCCTCCACTCCCAGGTAAATGCCACAGGAAGTGTTGTCACGAAATCACGCAGTCTCGTTTTGTCCGCCCCGGGTTAGTACCTCGCTCTCGGAGCATCGGAATCTGGGTCATCTGGACTAATTAGTATGTATTTAGGCCACGCAGACGTCGCTTTGCCGCAGGGGCCATATGCGCTCTAGGGAAGAAAGGGATGGTTTAAAAACAATACAGTGGTGTTTTCTTTCACAGCTCATTTAGGTATTTTCTTTGTTGTATTTCCCCGGAAGGTTCTTCAGTCGTGCTATCCAGCCCTCACAATACACAATAACCCGACCCTGCGGTAGTTCACTTATTGTTTTGTTTAGTTTTTCTCATCATTTCCTGTTTTGTATTTTTCAGGTGAGCCCTCTCCTGTTTTTAAAGGTTGGATGTGATCAAAGAAAGACTACCTTTGAGTAAAGGATCATTCAGGCATGGTAAGCACAATGACCCTTAAATAATAGATAAAACTTCTGTAAAAAATAACTATATGCAGGAACTTTATCCCCTTGAAAAGAATTGATTGAAGAAACAAGAAAAAGAACAACAATAACAAAAAGAGTTCTGAAGAAATGGGGCATGCAAATTTACAAATAGAGGATAGTATTGACAAAGGGAACGCATCTCTTCTATTTCAATCCTCCCAGCAATGTCAGTAACCAGTAGCACTGCTTGTTCCCGGTATTTCCTCTTTTAACACGTTTTGGCAGAGCAGCTCATGGTGCTATTTATAGCACACAGCACTACCTGTCACTAGGGGGAGGGGAGGGGGTTGTGTAGAGTGATTCAGCGAAGGCCCTGACTCAACTGCATGCAATAGATTCCCACCAACCAAACGTAATATTCTCCTCAGCTGAGAGCCTGTGAGTGAGCGATATTGACGGAAAACTTGAATGTCGTCTGCTACAGAATGTTGTTATGCATCAAACGAGGACTCTCTGTGGACACGAGTGGAAGACTGGAGGAGGCAGTAAAAGGAGGGGAATTGTCGTCTGCTACAAAGTTTTGTCATCTTGTAAAGTTCCAGTCTATACATCCCTATCGTCACCAATTATATTGGTTTCTATCGAAGAGATTAAGTCATCTAAATTGCCCATAATTGTTAGTACCAAAATGATTGCATTAAGACGCCATATTGTAGTAGCTCCTCCCTGTCTTGATGTTGACTGTATGGCAGCCATGTAGTGAATGGCATATCTACCCTCATTATCGCTCACTCTAGTTGCCAGTCTGGCCACATGGGGGCAGGGTGTCTCTGACATGACACTGACACCTGAGTTGTTAGTGACATGACCGGCTGTCCTGAAATGTGCGACAGACCAGAACAAGACTGGTCAGTCCCGATTGGCTGTTGTGTTGTCAGCCAATCCCAGCACAGAGTTTACAAGCTTACCCTGTACCCAGATGCCACCTGCTGTTTGTATATAAGCAGATACACTTGTCTGAATAAATCAGTCTTAAGTTCTGACTCATGGTAGTACCTAGTACCTCTGTGTTTGAGCTGACTCCCTTCTTCTTAAGGCCCATGCCTTTGCCATAGTAAGGCTCAATGCTTTACAATCTGTTTATTCTATCTTATCTCACTCCTGGTGTTTTTTCTCCATAGACTTAACATTGGTTACTCATATCCAATGCCCATGAGATATTTAGGAAAAATATGCAATGGGGGATTAAGTCACAAAGGTTACCCTATTAGTCAATGTGAAGGGTGTGATAAATTCAGAAACCCATTCTAGTTTAGGGTCAGGGCTCGATCCCATCTCGTTTGAATCGCTGTTTAATTCACGCGTCTTCACCTTGTGAATTACTTTGTGATTCAAACTTGGTGGTGGGTGGGGAGTTAGCTCAGTGGTTAGCACACTTGACTTGTAATCCCAAGGTTGTAGGACTTTGTGGGTTTAAGTCCCACTGCAGCCACTCTTCTCCTTCATTCCCAGCAGTGGTACATCAAACTTGGTGGGATATAAGCTCTGACCTTAAACTTCCATAGGTTTCCTCTATATTCCTGTTTCAAAATCACAATGTATAGTTCCTGGCAACCACCAGGGGCACTGTGGACGAATTAGGAAGAACATGGGACACCTCAGAACATGGGACACCTCAGAACATGGGACACCTCAGAACATGGGACACCTCAGAACATGGGACACCTCAGAACATGGGACACCTCAGAACATGGGACACCTCAGAACATGGGACACCTCAGAACATGGGACACCTCAGAACATGGGACACCTCAGAACATGGGACACCTCAGAACATGGGACACCTCAGTGGATGAGATGGCCAAAGGTACCACACCCTGATCACTGTGGCTGCAGTGGCTGATTTTTGAACTGTCAAAAAAATGGCCACTGAGTTACATTGAGTGTTAATGAGAATACACGGAAACAGAGTTTGCCATATATGGTCATATGCAAAGTGGAAAAGGGAGTGTAAACAAAGTATATCTCTTTAAAAATTGGCAAACCCATTGTGTAGCAACTGCATAATATTTTATGCAGAGCAGTAAAGATTTGAATATTTAAGTGCATGAGCTCTGCATGTATATCCCATTTAATGAGTTACAAGGGGGGCTGGCTGGGGTGTGGCATTAGATGCAGCGCAGCCTTGGCGGACTTTTTTGCATTGATATACTTCCACAATCAGTTTGTTTGTAAACGCTCCTTAAAATGAAACCCTGTTTTCGTGTATCGTTCATGGCTGTAGTGACGTGACGTGACCGAATGCAGTCGGCCGCCTAGGACACTGTGGATAAAATGTGAGGAACCTGAGACGAATTAGGGATGGGATGGACAATGTGGTGCTTGAAAGGCATTCAAACCATGGCTGCCGGGAACATAGTGTAAACCAATGTAGACTGAAATTGCTACAATTTCACGGCACGATATGGTTAGGGCAAACGTGGCTGCCGTGGTCGCCAGGAACTAAAGAAGAAACCAACAGGTTTTGGTCAAAGTCTTCATTCTCCACGAGTTTGATGCGGAGTGTTATGAACGAGGTAACAGCCGAGTGAATATCACGTAGCATACAGAGGAGTTGGGGACCAATGACTTGGACCAAAACAAGTTGCTTTCTGTATTTATCTTACTCCTGTACACACTAAAAGAATGGATGGTGCACAGGATATAGACCATGGAGAACGGACTGCAATACTCGTAGGGACATGGAGAACGAGATCCCAATGTTAAGCTTATGGGACAAAAATATCAGTAGTGAGATAAATAGTTTAAACCTAGTTCAAAACTGCAGGAGTGGCATGTAATGACCAAGATTAAAACGAATCAGGTTTTGATTTTATCCTACCCCTTCTCCTCGATTTTGGAATATTATGTGATAAAACTTCTGTATGCCACTAGTGGCATATAAAACTCTGTATGCCAGTCAGCGTGGCATACAGAAACTCAATGTTAAGCCTATGGGATATCATATTAGGGGTGAGATAATGTTCAGAACTACCTCTCATTCAAACAATCAATACAGAACCTTCCCAATGGTGACATTATTTCTCCAAGAAAATGGCGCCAAACGAAATGTCGTCTGCTTCATTCTGAAAGCTGCCAGGCTCTGAAGGATTAATCCCTGCACATCATTGACAGTCACACAGTATGGATTACCTTTCTCAGGCTTACATACAAAGAGCAATGGCTCCTCCCTGAACACTGCAGTGTGGGAGTGACGCCGACTCTCCCACCATTGTCTAAGCTCTCTTTGATACAGTAGAACATGGTGAGATGTCCTTTCAAAGCAGGAAGAAGAGGAACTAAGGAGATACCCTTGGATTTACCGTCACATATTGTAGAAGATAATCAAAGTATGGCACAGACACAAAGGTCTTTCATGATGAAGTCATAGTGCTTATATTGAATAAGAAACTCTTTGATCTTTATGTATTATGTACATTTCTGTGAATAGAATTTACAGTCAAGATTAATATCTCCATACCTTTCGCATTTGTGGAGTACATTCGTAAGATTTCCTCTATTCAGGTAATCCTCTCGAGGATGCTTTGAATCATTGTCTTATAAGAACCACGATTACCTACTTCATATAAAACGTGTCAATTCTGTCGGATCCGCTTGGAGTTTCTCCTGCACATAGAGACTGAGTAAACTGAATCTAGGCATGGAGAGTGAGGAGCCACGAGAGTGAGAACCTCGTGGAGAGAGCAACTTAATCGAAGCTGCTATTCTTTTTGGAGTTCTACACACAGTGTCCTTCCCATCTCGTGCTTTATATCTAACTATGCTATCCGAAAACTGAATTTATATACCTTCAAACGTAGGTTAATAATGATAAATAGCGTTATTTGCTTACCTACCATCAAATGTGAAGCCAGGTCCAACTGTATGGAGTAACTTGACATGTGACAATTATGGCCCATCCAAACGAGTTGAGAACTGTGTATTTTATAATTCGAGTGTGGTTCTAGATTTATCTCACCTCTTTCACTGACATTAAATAGCATCACAATATCAGAATAATTTTTAAAAATTCGCAAATCTAGCTGGTTAGTAGCATATGATGTCATCTTATATTCACTCCACCATGACCGTGGTATAGTATTGGGCTGAACTGTAGACCAGCATGCAGCACTGGTCTACAGTGATACGATGGTGGGTGTATGTGTGGTAAGTAAGTGGTAGATGGGGAGAGCTGTGTAGTGTATGTGGACTGTAGTTGGAAAAGTCCTAGAATATGTCACAAACACTGGAGTAACTTATCACTAGAATACTGTAGTTTAAGTCCATGGGTATGTAGTGGGTAGAGAACTTCTTCTTGGCTGCGTCAGCCCTTCACAGATAAGATCTGCTCAGAGGTACTTTGAAATACTTCTTTTTATTGGTACTTTCCACAGGTACAGGTTCCTCACATGCCAGTCTAAGAACCCAGAATGATGGGTGTAGCTGGCTTATATAGCTAGTATTGAGGTTGCATGCATTAAAGTGTCAAGGTCGTTGTCCCAAATGCTCACTCCAACACTCCGTCCTACTAACCCAAATGACCTGTCCTACTGACCCAGGCTAAGTGGGGCAATAGGTGTGCAGGCGCTGACCTACTGGCCCAAATGATCCATCCCTGCTAAGTGGGACAGGCGCTGACCCACTGGCCCTAATGCTCCGTCCTACTGGCCTTCACCTTGGGTGCTTGTGTGCTGACACACTGGCCTAGATACAGCTCTCAGGGCATTTCATATGGGATATATGCCTAAACTTCTGCTATACAAGAGCTCACAGTTTTACTTATACATTTCTTATAACTTTCTTATATATTTCAATATTTGTGCTTGGCTCAGGTCCAGTGCACTATTGTCACTTTACCGGGGTGATCGTTGAGTATTTGTTTCTAACATTATTCCTATGGCTAAACTTGTACCAGGGGTGAGATGATATATGGGAAAACATGGTTACTAAGCACATACGGATGGCCCTTTCCAGGTTATTTCAGGCTCAGTCACTACGTTTTCTTATCATTATTATATACCATCTAATCATTAAAAAACCTGTTTTATTAACTTTTCAAAATCGCGTCGGAAGGTCACCTAATATTGGGGCAGTTGACCACATTTCTGCGATTAGACACCGATAAAAACTCAATAAAATGCATGGTGGATTGGCATCTCTAGACATATGTCTACGATTTTGCACCTTCCCGATATGGCACCGATTCTGACATTTTGTATCGGTGCCATATCGGGAGGTCTACGATTCTATCGTAGTAGGTAGAAGCCGGGCCTATATAGTACACGTTGTAGGGAGGATGGCGAAGTAGCAGACGACAATTTATTAATACCTTTCCGCGCCAAATCCTGTTTGTTTACGAGAATTACGTCAGACATGTAATCTGCCGACAGGCGGTGACCTATATCTGCCCTTCCTCTCGCTCAAAATCTCGCCGGTCGCGAGATCTCGTTCGTTTCTCTCACGCTAATGTTATCTTCATCGAGGGCCCCATAGTGTAATAAGAAAAAAACATCTATGTGATAAGAGAAGACTTTCCTACCTCCCTAAGAAGATTACCATAGCAGGAGCGCTAGAACTCTTCAGTGGCGGGAGGGGAGGAAGAATGGCCTGGGGACATGCCTTTAACGCCTCCTCTTACAGGAGAGCTACTCAGTGATTCTCTTAGAGACCCGATTTCTATCTCCTTACATGGCTGATACGTCTAGGCGGAGGTGGTATGAAGTCGAGGCACATATCTGGAGTATTAAGTGAAGTACACACACTGACAACCCCCTAATGGTGCCTCTCAGTAAAGTCCCCCCTGAGGTGTCACTAAGGTTTTCCTTTGTGTACTTAAAATTTGACCTTGAAACGAAAGCCGTATCAGGGAAATGCATATATGTAAATAACATACACATTAGCTCATACATAAACATGGAGTGTATTATGATTTAAACGTAGGTCTGTGCAAAATAAGCAGTGATTTATTCATGGCATTTTCAATCAAATCAAGCAGGGTGATTATTAGAAACCATTGGCATCTTAGACCCCTGTCACAATCCCCCCTCCCACCCACCCACCCATCCACACAGCGGAAAGCAATTCCAGGAATTCTAGGAATCTTCATTTCCTGGGGTGCATTGGCATGTCATATGTCATGTCGTTGGACATTTTTTTCGTCTCCGATGATGTGCCACTCCCCAAGCAGATCACCTGAGACTTTGATGTGCTTGGAGAGCAGGAACCAGCCTAGTAGATTGTTTTAGAATGTAATGTAACTACAGGCAGTTTGTGATGTGATCTTATTGCTTGCTGGTATGACGACTGTCACGCTATAAACGGCTTTGTTTAAGTGAGTTCCGTATAAACCCATACAGCACACTGCAGTTTGAATAACACCGGACTTAAACCCATACATAAACATGTAATAACTGCAATACTGCTCTGTGGACTACAGCTGGGGTAAAGTCAGCGCAGCCAAGTTGTTATACACATATACCCATTTATACGTAATTTAGATCTACACGTATATCCTTGCACTTTTACACGATACCCATATATCTAAGTACATTAGGTTTTACATAACTATAATCATACATTAAGATGTGCACAGACACACATGCCTAGCACACCGGTATATCAAAGGTGGCAGTTTTCCTATTTTCCAAGAAAATCCTTGTTTTAATTTTCAGTTAACACAATTAACACTATATATATATATATATATATATATATATATATATATATATATATATATATTTATATACCCACGTTCGGTTTTACATATTTATAGTAATACACAAAGATGTGCAAACACACATGCCTACCGCACCAATATAAATACAGAGTCCACCGTCTGACTGTATACAGCTGGGGTAAAGTAAACGGAGTCAGGTTGTGATTGATACGCTATTGATCATGGGTCATGGGGCAGGTGTGCCCAGATCCAGCCCCTCTCTCTCCGACCCCACTTCAAAGCCGGCCCGCCGCCCGCCGCCCGCCGCCCGCCGCCCGCCGCCCGCCGCCCGCCGCCCGCCGCCCGCCGCCCGCCGCCCGCCGCCCGCCGCCCGCCGCCCGCCGCCCGCCGCCCGCCGCCCGCCGCCCGCCGCCCGCCGCCCGCCGCCCGCCGCCTTTTGAGGGGAACTTTGTAGTAACGCCACATCACTTGGCACACGGAGGAGAGCCGGCGGGGACACGGCGGGATCATTCAGACTCCAGCCGGCAGCCAGCCCGGATTGATCCTCTGAGAGCATTCAGGGTTAACCTCCAGCAGTAACGCCAAGGTTCTTATCAATTAACTAGGTATGAATACACAATATTGACTGGTTTCAGATACAAGCGGGTCGTATGCTCTGAGGAGTTGATGCGTAGTAGTATCCGAGGGTATGCGAGGATATTGCACAGAGGCAATTCCCAGGAGCATAGTATATATTATATTTATTATAGTACATATTGTATTTATTATATTTATTGTAGTTTATTACCCACCAAATACGTAGTCACCTACCCGGAGATTCCGATGTGTCCTCGTAGTTGACGACGTAACATCCTCACTGTCGCTCGGATATTACTACGCGTCAACTACTCGGAGATTACAGTCACTCGTAAACAAAACCAGTCATTATTGTGTATATAGTTTGTATTTATTTTCCACCTTTTCCTGACAAGAAGGGTACTGATATTAATTAGTTCATTTTCGGTACGCACTATTTTCACATACCCTTGCGCCATGTTTTGCAGCATGGAGCATGCAACATATCCGCATGCTCCGGGTATGTAGATACACGCTGCCCATGTGTTTATTATGGACATTATGTATTAGATGGATAATAGATACTCGTACTGATTGTATATTTGTTAGAGACCCCAAAGAGAGATGTACCGCAAAACTGTTTAGAAATATAAATAGGTAAATGAGACAAGTACACTTCTCAATATTCAGTTTAGTTATTTCTATAATTTCCGTTTATTTATCCTCTATATATAAGATGTTTTCCTGGAAGAACAAGTTTTGTAATATTGAATGGCAAATAAATAAATTCTTTTAAAGAGATTAACAAAATCAGAAATGCAACGAGGAAATAGTAATTGAAGTTTTCGTCTACTCAGCTGTTTCGTTTTGGGAATTTAACAGAGAGATTTGTGTTGAGAAAACAGTTGCTTTGTGAACGTGAATCCGATTGGAAACTTCTAGCACTTAAAACTTGGCACTCTGATTAGAATTCTCACTCATCTTGTGCTGACAAATGATTATTCGGCAACGTAAACAAGTGTTAACATCTTAGATAAATACAGACTCGTAAATCACACAATTGGCGAAATTATTTTCCATTTTTAGTAAATGGAAATGGGAATAAATAAGAGGAAGTGGAGATCGAGTTTGGGGAGATAGGTAGATGTTTGTTTGTTTATTTATTTAGGTAGTTTAACGTCCAATATGTTAAACTTACATTAATATTAGACTTACACTGTACTTCACCAAATCCAAGATATGAATTTAGGTAGAAATCTCATCCTTACACATTTACCGAGGTGCGATTTCTTTTACTTCCCACACCACATAGACATGGTATCAGAAGGATTGGCCTTTGCTATAGCAGTAAATCTACCACACCTAAGGGTAACTGTCAAATGCGTGTCGGTCAAACATCGGCATTTAGACGCTATTTGTCGCTGACAAATAGTCATGGCCATGTGACCGCCAACATAAGTTGCCAACATACTCCGCTCAACCAGAGACTTCCCCTTCGGCCAAGCTCACCGGAAAGACTGGGCTTTTATCCTACCGCTCTTTTGATAACGTTTGCTCAAAGGGAATCGATAGTTAAGATTGAGACGTTCTGAGCATGCGCCAAGACGCCCTCTGGTGGCAAGGGTGGCACCACCTGTTGGGGAGATTTATAACTTATGTATAGTAGCACAAGATAGACGAGTTGGGTGTGGCCGTTAGAGGAAGCTTCAATACCATTACCATCGGGACTGTATATATATATGTATATGTATATATATATATATGTATATAACATGCTTTATCAAGAAAAGATTTTTTCCAACGAGAATAAAACTCATAAACCTGCCCCAATATGATACAGACAGTTGGGCTAAATCCCAAACCTAAAAGTTTTAACCCAGGTAAATAGTACCATAGTTACTGTACGGACATTCGCTCGCTTAAGAATGAGAGAAAATTATACTAAAAGATATTAGATAAACAGAGACAAAAGGTTGGAAACTTCATTAAAGGCTAGGGACTGAATAAGTTAGGCTGATTAGATAAGATAGATTTAAGATTTGTTTCAAAACCTTTTTTTTTAAAGGAGCAACGAGAAGAGACCATAAGGTTAAAATGGTGACGTTATGGTGTGAAAGATACATGGAAAGTTATCTTACAGATCTGCAAATTGTATGATGTATGGCTATGTGGAAAGATTAATAAAGATCGCCAAAACAAAAAAAAACACATGTGAGTTGGTGGGTGGCAGTTGCAGAAATGGAAAGCTGACTGGGTGCAAGTGGGTTGCAGAAAACTATCCATAGACTGAATGTAACTCAAACCTTCTAATTGTTATTTATTTGTAATTGCAAGCTCATTCCTTAATGTTGAGCATGCTATTTCTTCCTAGGTTTAAATTGTTTCACTGCAAGTGTGATCAAAGTACAGTGGCTTCAATTACACTAAAAGGAAGAATATTACTATTTCATGTCACACCAGTAGCATTGGACATGACTTGAATTTTATACCAAAACTTCCCCAGGCGTGTTCATGTTCTACGATATCAATATTAATAATCTACACTCGATGTTGATACATTGGTCGGTAATATGACAAAACCATGCAACGTGGTCATGCGTACCTGTCCCTACTGGAGCTACAGCTAAGGGTAGGGCAGTAAGAAACTATTAATCAACAGTTCTATGAGCAAAACTCGGTTCTATATCCAGGACTTCTGGAAGTATTTTCAGTATGAAAAGAAAAACTCGCTGCAGGCCATGATAGACTCATGATCGACGGCCTCGCGAAGAAAAACTGAAAGAAAAAAAAAATATAGCTATCCGGGGATCGGACTTACCTGGAGCATCGATCGGGCTGGACCTGATCAAAGTTTCAGCGGCCATTTTCCTTCTGGCAACCTTTTCCTGGGTCCCCGCCAAGGTCATGATGGGTGAAAGGGATGTAGACTGGTTCCCTGTCCCAATGAAATATGGGACTGGTAACGCCCAGCTATAAGCGACTTTGAACATTCGCTGGTTCGGCGCTTATTTGCAGTGGCAAGGATGACCAGCATGACCTCTCTCCCACTCTCCCAGCAGGATCTCTGCTGGGAGAGTGCCTCTTGCCCTCATGATGTTCCCCAAATACCTAATTTCTACTAATAAAGGATAATTTTAAAAATCAAGTAATGCCAACCTTTCAAAATATAAAAGATAATTTATCAGAATATTTCTCTAAAATCCAATGTGGAACTAGCTGAACACTGTTACCCATGATGCACCATAAAAATGGAGGCATTACCCATAGTGCATCAAATAATGGAAGGCGTTACCTGGCCTATAATGTGAGTAAGCACACGGCCAGGCTTTCAGGCTAAAGGGGAGGGAGGAGGCTGAGGGTGTGTCCGCCAGACGTAACAGCATTCATGACATGTGTAGGGGGTGTGTGCGCCTCATGTAATAGCCACCGTTGTAAACAATATCTGTCCCCTTGACCTCCTATTTGGCTGTCAATTTATTAAAAGGCTACCCACGCTTGTCACTTCCCGTTAAAAAGCCCATTTATCATTTGTATTACTCTTATTTAAATGAGGCAGTATGGTTATTGGCGCGGGAGGCAGCCCAGTAATTAATTTAATTAATATAATTGAGTGCAGAGAGAAATATGCCCTGTGTTGGGGTACGCCGTATTGATTTCTGCAGTTGGAACTTTCTGCCAGAAAGGATCCTACATTTGTATTTTGTACAGTAAAGTGTATTTATACACGGATTATTATTATTGAAATGTAGTTTGTCTTCTAAAAAAAGTAGTTACTTTATCAAAAATATATTATAAAGTGAGAGTATTCCTAAATATTTACTCCTTGAAAGAGACCTCGTGCCCTCAAAACATTTACCTCAAATAAATAAATAAATACTCAAATAAACAAATAAATACTACGATATGAGTTAAGGAGGAGTCTGTTGTGACGGTGGAGAGGGACATAGACTTTGTTGAGAGGCATTGTGAATAATTGAAAAATAAATTTTTTTTAAAAAAGTTTTAAAAAAAATCGACGGTTTTGTAGACAGGCGGCCGTAAACCACGAGGGGGTAACGCATAATAATACACAAGCGTTAGTGAGTGTATTACCCTCCATTCAACACGAGTGGAGTATTTATTTAATTTTCTGTTATCAAGTTTCTTTATTGAGTCCAAATCTTGTGTTTCATATTTCTTGTACATTTCAGGTACGTGTCTCTCAAAAAAGAGGCATGAACCTCAGCCCTATAGTTGGGTTGGGTTTTTTGGTCCAGCCTACCGGTAGCGGTAATATAACTATGATTAGAAGTACAGTAGAACCCCGCCTAACGGACACCCCGTGTAAGAGATCTCACCCCTGGTATCTTTTTTCCCATAGCCTTAACGCTGTGAACTCCTTCTCCATGCCCCTACGAGTATTGCAGTACGTACTCCATGGTCTATATCCTTTTTGTTGTCCATTCTTTTAGTATGTACAGGGGTGGGATAAATACAGAAAGCAACTCATTTTGGTCAAAGTCATCCAACTCGTTTGAATGCTACGTGATATTCACTTGGCTGTCACCTTGTTCATATCACTCTGCATCAAACTCATGGAGAACGACGACTTTGACCAAACCTTGTTGGTTTCTTCTTTAGGATTTCGTCCCTCCAGCGGAGCCGTCGTTCTAAGCTGGCACGACACAGGAGCCTAGTGAAGCTCACATAAATGTGGTGGGCAGTGAGAGGGGCAGTGAGAGGGGCAGTGAGAGGGGGGCTGGAACAGAAGGGGCATGTCGACTTTCATTGGGGATTTTCCCAGCAGTCTCTGCATTGTTCGTGCTCACCGTGCAGAACCTCATCAATAGACTCCCATAATGCATTGCACATGGCGGAGATCCGGCAGAGACGCTGGGAATCGTCACCGTGCTGGGCCTGGGGTGGTCACGGAGGGGTGGGGAGACACAGGCCGGAGTGTGGCACCCCTCTCATAGCATCTCACACTCTCTATTCTGTACAAGGTTCTTACTGCGCTCTATGGGAGAAGAGTTCTTAACGAACTAGGCTTAGAGCCTTAAGAATCCACTGGCATACAGTATTGAGATCATAGGAATCTTTGGGTTGCATTGATGTACGTGTTTAGCACGGCAGGCAGGCCAGTGGATTCTCATGGCTCTAAGCCTAGTTTTTTAAGAATTATTTTCCTATACAGCGTAGTGAGAGTACAGAATACGACTTAGAAAGTGTGAGATCTTATGAGAGGGTGCACGTGGGGGGTGCAAGAGACAAGGAAAAGGGATTTATCATCCATCGTTTTCAAAGTATCCATCGAAAATGTACGGGGACTCATAGACTTGCTCAAGTCTAATTATGAACAGACATTGAAAGATTAAAATAACATTCCCCTAGCAGGTTCAGTCAACCCAGCCGAGTATGTAGGTGGAGGGGTATGCGGTGGCGGTAGGCAGGCTGGGAGAGGTGAGGAGGACACAGGGACTGAGGCCAGTCTGGGGGACTCAGTAAACCACTACCCATTGTTTAAAAACTGTCAGATACCGTAACCATGGTATACAAATTGAAATCCATTGTATACGGCCTCAAATCCATTGCAAATCGTCCTTTTGTGCTAAAGAGCATAAAACTCGCCCCTGTTGATATGTTCCTTTACTATGGCAATTCCTGGGTTTCGTTTATTTGAGAAGATGGGTAATTAATACATAATGGATGGTTTTGTGGACAGGCGCCTCTGTAAACCACTCGTGGTTAACGTTGTAATAAGCTCGCTAATGATTTTGTATTACAACGCGTTAACTCTCCTAGTTAACGTCCGCCTGTCCAGAAAACCATCGATTATTGTCTCTATAATGCTTCCGGGATGGTAGTCTAGGAATTTGTGGGGAGAATTTTGAAGGTAGAAGAGTGCTGATAAGAACTGAATATATGTTGACAAGAAAGCAAAATAGATACCTGCATAAACAAATGATATTGCAGACATGGTAACAGACAGATACCTGGGTAAATACGGATATTGACAGAGCACAGGACAGGCATTGACACGGTGACAGACAGATAAAAGGTAAATAAATACAGGACAGACGCTGAACAACCATGGAACGCTGACAAACAGGGCCATGAGACGCTGACAAAATGTCGTCTGCAAATCGTCCATTATTGAATTACCCGCAAGTTAGTGCGCCTGCGCGAGCCTCTGTCTGGGTTCTGGGACGTTCACTTGAGACACTCTCCTCCGTTAAGGTGATGTACAGTATGTGTTGGGAGAGTATATTTCACCTTAGATAACCTTTTAAACTGCGTATCGCTCTTTTTAAATTTGTACGATACATAATACAAAATTGGATAAATGATTAATGACGATATCCTTAAAAGGTTCTGTTTGGTAAACAGGGAAGGGGGTTAAAGAATATATACAGCTTATCTATTTGGTGGAGTTCGATAGGGAAATACATGAGCCCTATTCTGGCAATTAAATGCACCAATTAGTACCAATATCACTGTCCTAAAATGAAGACTATAGGCCTAGTTCCTGAAAGATTTACATTAAAGGACAATATTTGGGAATATGGAGAGTATTCTCGTTATACAAATGCTTGTTATCAAATAGGTTGCGAAGGAATCTCTCGAATATAACAATGATGTATAGTCTCTTGTTGCCCTGTACTAAATTTAGAAAATAGCTTTTTCATCATACAAGCAGACGACATTAATAGACTATCTATAGATGTACATAAATGGCCACAGGAGCTCATACAAGAACAACATCTCCTTTTAATCAACCCTCCAATCCGTATTGTTCGCCATCTTAAAAGGGAAATGTCCCCGAAAGAGTTTCCCCCAACTTCCTTTTATTAAATGTCAATGGCGCGAAGGTGTCGCCAGAATGTTGTCCCCCCATCAACAAACAAAGTGGTCTGTCGTGTCCGGCGTCCATTTCTGCCCTTCTCGCCGACTCTCGCCAAAGAGTCACGTGACCCTGGCCAGTTTATAGCTGGTCGCCGGCGTCCTGCATTGCCGCCATATAGACACCCGCGGGTTATCAGCGAAAGGACGGCTGATCCAGCACTCTCCCAACAGATCGCTACTCCACCAGGCGAAAAACTATCGGGGCTCAGCTGGGTGAGTGTACGCAAGGGAGAGATGAACTTCCCAGTCGGCAATCTATCGAGTGAAAATCTTATTTTCGCCCATCCTAGAATCCTATCCATCTCTATCGGTTTTCGCCGTTTCAGGGAGAATTTCCATCATAATGCTTCCCCGCCTAAAACATTAGATGCATCAGAAGAAGAAATAACAAACCCAGACAGAAATTCATTTAGAGAATAACGGGAAACCTCGGGGAAACTTCACCGGCTAATTTTTACAATGCATTACTGGAAGAATTGTCGTCTGCTATTGACCGGAAATGGCAGTGCGCATGACCGGAAATGCTTTGGCACTTAAGCGGCGTTCCCCTGCCGATCGGGGCGGGGCGGTGGTGCAGGGGCCTACAGTCGGCCTAACGTCAGCCTAGCCAGGCAATATTCGCTAAAAGCGTCCGCCCCCTTCAAAGCAACCCGACGCCACCGGCGCCGCCGAGAGAGGGCGCCACAAGCGGCGGGCGCCATGTTTGCGCGGACTGAGCGTGTTTGTGTCCTCAACCCACGGAAGGAGGGATTTGGCCAGATGCATGCAGAGTCATTCAGAAGGCAAAGTCCCGTCTATACACCAAGACTGACAGATAGTAGGACAGATATAGCCACACCAAGACAGACGGATAGATGGAAAGACAGATATAACCAGATGTACGCAGAGTCATTCAGAAGGCAAAGTCAAGTCTATACACCAAGACTGACAGATAGTAGGACAGATATAGCCCCACCAAGACAGACGGATAGATGGAAAGACAGATATAACCAGATGCATGCAGAGTCATTCAGAAGGCAAAGTCCCGTCCACACACCAAGGCCGATAGATAGACAGAATGACGGATGTAGCCAGATGCATGCAGAGTTCTTCAGGGACCTGTTTCACTAGTTTCGTGACATGGCTAGATGGCGTCTAGATGTCTGTCTAACACTTTTGTCACAAAACTAGTGAAACAGGTCCATGATGTGTCTAGATTTGTCTAATTCTTATGTTTGGGGTCTGTCTTTTCCTAAGGGCAGCTACTTGTGTTATCACGAAGCTAAACAACCCCAATGTCTGTATGGTGTCACAGACATGTCATGGAACTAGTGAAAATCTTAGAAGTGGATGGCATTTTTTAGCTTTGAAGCTGCATTTGAATAGCTAAGAATCAGAAAATATTCTCAACGAGTTTGGCTGGTTGGTTGGTTTGAATTAACGTCCAGTCAACCATTTCAGGTCCTTTTACACCACAAGGGTGGTGATCGAATCTATGTTATGAATTCAGTTAGAAATCTCACCCCTACATATTTACTGTGATGATAGTTCTTTTACTTCCCAAACCAAATAGACATGGTATGAGAAGGACTGGCCTTTGATATAGCGGTAAATCTACCACAGCTGGGGATGAAGGAGAAAGACAGCTTTACACCACACCACATAGACTTGGTATGAGACGGATTGGCCTTTGATATAGCAGTAACTCTACCACTGCTGGGGATGAAGGAGAAAGATGGCTGTTCACCACACCACATAGACACGGTATGAGATGGACTGGCCTTTGATATAACAGTAAATCTACCACTGCTGGGGATGAAGGAGAAAGGTGGCTGTACACCACACCACACAGACCTCCCTCTCATAAGATCTCACACTCTCTAAGTTGTATTCTGTACAAGGTTCTCACTACGCTCTATGGGAGAAGAATTCTTAACGAACTAGCCTTAGAGCCTTGAGAATCCACTGGCACAGAGTATTCCCGCTAGGTGGCACCACTGAGATTATAGGAATCTTTGGGTTGCATTGATGTGCGTCTTTAGCACGGGAGGGAGGCCAATGGATTCTCAAGGCTCTAAGCCTAATTCATTAAGATTACTTCTCCCATAGAGCGTAGTGAGAGTACAGAATACGATTTAGAGAGTGTGAGATCTTATCAGAGGGGTGCACCGACATGTTATGATTGGCCTTTGATATAACAGTAAATCTACCACATAGACATGGTATGAGAAGGACTTGGCCTTTGATATAGCAGTAAATCTCCCATTGCTGGGGATGAAGGAGAAAGGTGGCTGTACACCACACCACACAGACATGGTATGAGAAGGATTGGCCTTTGATATAGCAGCAAATCCACCACTACTGGGGATGAATGAGAAAGGTGGCTGTACACCACACCACACAGACATGGTATGAGAAGGATTGGCCTTTGATATAGCAGTAAATCTACCATTGCTGGGGATGAAGAAGAAAGGTGGCTGTACACCACACCACACAGACATGGTATGAGAAGAACTGGCCTTTGATATAGCAGTAAATCTACCACTGCTGGGGGTGAAGGAGAAAGGTGGCTATACACCACACCACATAGACATGGTATGAGAAGGACTTGGCCTTTGATATAGCAGTAAATCTCCCATTGCTGGGGATGAAGGAGAAAGGTGGCTGTACACCACACCACACAGACATGGTATGAGAAGGATTGGCCTTTGATATAGCAGCAAATCCACCACTACTGGGGATGAATGAGAAGGTGGCTATACACCATACCACATAGACATGGTATGAGAAGTACTTGGCCTTTGATACAGCAGTAAATCTACCATTGCTGGGGGTGAAGGAGAAAGGTGGCTATACACCATACCACATAGACATGATATGAGAAGTACTTGGCCTTTGATACAGCAGTAAATCTACCATTGCTGGGGGTGAAGGAGAAAGGTGGCTGTGCACCACACCACACAGACATGATATGAGAAGTACTTGGCCTTTGATACAGCAGTAAATCTACCATTGCTGGGGATGAAGGAGAAAGGTGGCTGTGCACCACACCACACAGACATGGTATGAGAAGTACTTGGCCTTTGATACAGCAGTAAATCTACCATTGCTGGGGATGAAGGAGAAAGGTGGCTGTGCACCACACCACACAGACATGATATGAGAAGTACTTGGCCTTTGATACAGCAGTAAATCTACCATTGCTGGGGATGAAGGAGAAAGGTGGCTGTGCACCACACCACATAGACATGATATGAGAAGTACTTGGCCTTTGATACAGCAGTAAATCTACCATTGCTGGGCGTGAATTTCAACGAGGTGAGACAGTTGGCGGGGGTTGGTGAGGGCGGACAGGCGGTGACAGGTACAGACAGACAGACAGACAGTCCCGGGGGCACATCACAGAGCGGGGATTTGGGGGTGTAGACGGCCGTGCGTGCCCTCACGTGCAGCGTGCGTGCGTGCGCGTGTGTGACAGGCTGTGAGCTGTTCTGACTGTAACACTGAGCCACCCCCTCCTCGTCACACCTAGCTCGGCCCACCCAGAGTCACAAATACAACCAGCAGAATAGACTTATCGACTGAAGCGCCAGGCAATGCTGTATAGTGGCCTGTGTTTTTCCTCCACACACACAAAAATAACAATAAATAAGATTTCTTTGATTTTTATAGTCATTATGGTTTTTTTCCTGATTGCATTGAATCTGAGGGTTTTTGTAGTTTCCTGTATAGTATTCAGGTACAATAGAATATTCTAATCAGGGAGAATATTGAAGTTCTCATACAGTACTTTCAATGTATTTATCTAAAGAAAGATCGGTTCTTTACAATGGGTTATACCTCTATCTCTCAGAAGCGAAGTTTATCTATACAGATTTAACACAGTTGGCGTATAAGATTTTTTTTATCATTTACTATAACGTATCTCTCGACAGGGCGAGTCTTTCAGATACAAAGCCTCAAGGATACAAGGATTAATCATCATAATGTAAGATTTAAAGATACAAGGATTTATCATCATCATGTAGGTAGATCTCTGTACATAGTCATGTAGGTTCTGCAGTATTCAAAGACGATATATTTTGACCTGTTCAGAATGTCAGGAAATAGTAATAGGCCCCAGAATCCGAATCCTCGTCATTTTAATATGCGATAAGTTTATGTTAAACCTTAGAATATAATCAAAAGGGCGGTAAGTTTGTATCAAATTTGGAATATAATGAAATGTTTTACATGAGGTTTCACATGATTGCCTCATATTTATATTTGTATTTGTCTGTTCTTATAGAGTATAGAGCTGCCTGGATTTAACCATTTTCACAACACCTTCCAGAACACGCCCGTTTTTTGTGGGTGCCACTCACACATTGCGTATAATCTATAAACAACATTATAAATTACGCGCGCGTGGCGTCAATTTCATCGCGCGCGTAGCGCCAATTTCAACGCCCGCATAGCATAAAACCAACACGTTTAGCATCAATAGCAATGCGGGCGCATCATCAGTCTCACGAAGGCTCGGGTATCGCCATACCATAGGTCTCAGACTAATACTCGCGCGCGTAGCGTCGATTTCAACGCGCGCGTAGCGTCGATTTCAACGCGCGCGTAGCGTCGATGCCAACGCCCTTGAAGCGTCACCTCAATTCAAATGTATCGAACGTATCCGTTTCTTTGCGTCGTGGTACAATAGTCCATCACTTACCATACAAAGAAGTTTGTTGCATTACATGGTAGGATATCCAGAGATGTATAATAATACCCATTGAGTCCGATCCAGTTACTCAACATCTATGTAGTTATGATTCAGATGCGCTAGTGAACTTAGTTCGTGAATAACTTGATCATTGATATGAATTGACCTGCATCATACTCTAATAATACTGATAGATGTAATATAGCAAGTAACGCTTAACACAGATTTAAACAATACATGTTTTCAATCTCTAGTATGAGCCGCACGTGTACAAACAGAGGGTGTTGGAAACCCGCCTTAAGCTGAGCGTAAAAATGGCCAGCCAGCCACACAGAGAAGCCGGGCGGGGATTTTTCCACCCTTTAAATCTGGTATTACTTTGAAATTTTAATGATTTGCCATCCACCCAGGGGACACGCGGGCGGAATGGTCTACAACTCCCGGGCATGATTTCTTGCCTTATCACCTTCCTTTGAGGGTCATGTTTAAAGCTGTGGGGATTTGATAACGGGGGAGGTTTTAAAGGGTTTTTGTTTTTTTTCTCGGGATTATTTTTATCCTCGGAGGGGACAATGTTCCTCAGCTGACAAGTATTTGCAGTGAAAGGATCGACGTTTGACTTGGACTATCAGAATAGGGCCTGTCAGCAACGCGCGTCAAAGATGGCGGCGTTCTATTGTGATCGTTAACTCTTCAACTGAGCAGACGACATCCGGCATCATTTTTGGCGCGAAAAAAGAAAACTCTCCTAAAAACTGACACCCCAGTGTAAAATCAATACTATTTTCAATGGGAAAAGAAAGTAGGTCACTGATTTGGGCGTTGTGGGGTTTTTTTTAGTGTAGAAGTTGAGCATTGACTGGGAAATAGTTGGATTTGTGTTGGGAAATCGCAACAGCGTGGTGGGCTTTGATTGGGTTTTCTGACAGGTGGTGGTGTGAGCGATAATACGGGTGGGAGAGCGAGGTGTGAGGGGGTTTGTAAGATAGGGTGTCACAAGTCACTCTAGTTAAGCTTCCCCCACCCGGCACAAACCCTAACCCTGTAAATAAGTCACGCACCTAAAATTAATACACTTCAGCTTAACTTTACACAAAAATAAAATAATTCACATTTCACACACAAAACAGTGTATTTTCTGCTACTTTTTTTTTCAATAAATACTCTTTTTTTTTAAATATATTGAAATTCAAAATTCCTGTAAAATAACAAGGGACTATTTTCATCTCGCGGAAGGGTTAAGGACTTAAAATGTTGCTCATTATCATATCATTGTGCGTCGAGGTCATGCTGGGCTTGGTAAGCGTGGTAAGCTAGAACAGTTTCCATGACAACACACAGCTTGCCCTGCACAATGGTGGAGCAGGAGGGGGGCTTGGGTAGACTCCAACCACCAACCTCCAACAATATTGTCCATGGAGACCTCACCCTGTGAGCTAACCGACGGCTAGAGGTCGCCCAACAAAAAATCCTTTGAGTCTCCTGAAATAAAAATATGGGAAAATATAAAAGGTTCATCTTAGCAAACACTAAACAACATCAACATGTCAATCATTCGAGATTTTTCTTTTTTTATTCGTGAATTCAGTTGAGCAGTCCTGGTTCTATTTTTTTCTCTCACCGCATCACCTCGATGGGTTCATTTTAATGTGGCGTAGGAATATATGAGAATAAAAGCTGTACACCTCAGGGTATAGCATATGGGAAGGCTATATCAATTAGGGCAGTTGGTCCAGTAGCAATTCGAATTATAATACCCCAGAAATCATGCAATATCCGGAGGTGTTTTACTCTGAAAATTAGTGATGATTAAACGAAGTTAAATTACTACCATTTATGTATGTAAATATGCCTGTTAGATATCTATGAATGGTATTACCCTGAATTATATTCATGAATACAAATTGTATTTGTGAATAGAAATTAAGAGTTTTGGTGAATTCTACAACAGAACTCTGTGGAAAATGAATCAAATTGCCTGATGAAAATCTCAACAAAAGATTCACTCTCATCTTTAACAAAACAGATAATTCCAGAAATAATTTGCTTACGCAGTCAGTCTGTACTTTCAGACGAGACATGAAAGGAAACTCTGCCTTTCTGTCAGCATATTCTGATACGCATTTTTACTCTCAAATGAATTTACAGTGGCGCCTTTTTGGTAATTTTTAAATAATGTCAATTATCAGTTAATTCTGGGTTCTTGGGATTCTTTCTGTTTTGTCCCGTTTATCTTATCCCAATAGGTAGAATAGGCCAATTTACATTTGACTGATTTACAGGGGAAATTTACTGAAGGATATGATTTCCTTCAATTCTTTCAAAGTCAAGAACAGTGACTTATTAATCTTAAATGTGTAGTGCCATACATTTTCTATATTCTGTGAAAGTTTGAGGAAAATAACCTAGGTTTTACTATGTGAAAAACAACTTCATATGATTTCTATATATTCTATCATAATATTAGGAAGATTTTGATCTTTTAATCAAAAACTAGCACGATTTTTAAGTTGGATATGTGCCCTATAACACTTAGAACTCATCATATCCAATTATCAGGAGAATGGCATGAGTTTTAATTTTCAGGCCAAATTGTGCCATATGCCTTTATAGTTGCGCTGGGGATAAACACTATATGGATCCTTTCGCATGGAGGGTGGTTGTGGCCCCTAAGAGTCGAGGTCAACTCTCGACTGCAGAACCATCCCAAGGCGCGAGAAAATATTATGTAAGATTTTTTCGAAGCGTTAGCAAACTGGCTTGCAGTTTGCAGGATTCAAGGCTTAACCATGCCACTGTATTTCCTGCTCATCTGTCATCCTCACCTTAGAGCTTCCATATCACCCTGCTATGGCCCTGGGGCATGTTGAATAACTTGTGCCTATGAAGGTATAGTGTACAAAGAGACCTCATTCAAGGGTAATCGATTAATGATATTCAAGCTTGTTTGCTCAGACAGTCCTAGTCGATGGATTCTCCCTTAAAAGGGCACTGGATTCTCCCTTAAAAGGGCACCAGTCTCTTGCGATTCAATTTCAAACATGTTTGAAATACATCAGGGCATAGTCAGCGACTATGCCCTCCCACCCGCTGTGCGACTGCGGTTTCCCGGCGATTATGCCTGGCAGTAGTCTCGGGGGCAAAAATCGCCAAGTGGGAATGGGGTTTAGGAATAAAACCCCATGAACCAACCACCAGCTAACTTTGAGAAGGAAGGCCCAAAACTAGCAGGTGCCATGTTCATCACAGTGGTGCATTGAGAGCCCTTATTCATGCTTTAATCCCCCTGTTCAGATAACCGCCAGAGAAAAAGATTAAAAATCTAAGATTTCAGAATGCTGCTGCGCGTGCGAAATTAGAATTTAATATTCAGAATCTGTCAAAGCCCCAGGTGCGATCCCACCTTGTGCGATCACGTGACCCCAAAAAGAGCCTCTGATTGGACAACCTCAAAGACCGGCTCGTGCCTCTTAGTCCCGTCTATACGGGCCGGGTACCTAAATACCCAAATCCCAGGTGTTATCTCCGTACAGATCATTATTTAGGTTCCGGACGAGTTCGCCCTCTTTTAGTTGACTTTAGCGCCTCCTGGTGGGCTGGTAACGCGATCAGAGCGAGCAGGAAATGCCTGAATGTGACTCAAAGGAGGATGAAACTTCTACCGCGGGCAGATTTAGGCAAATGTCCCCTGCCTTGTTGGAAGAAAAGGGGCCGGGAGGACTTTAAAGCATCCATGTCCGTTTGAAGGTTTTGTTTAAGGCACTTCACAAGAGACGCGGTCTATTTTGGAGAGGGGCGGAGAAAAGTCTGCTGCTGCCACATGCGGTTCACCGACAAAGGCGGGGCAGAGGGGGGGGGGGGAGGTGAAGGGGGGGGGTGGAGGAGGGACAGAGGGAGGAGTTGGAGGGACAGCACACGGGGGTGAGAACAAGGACACTAGGACAGCCACTAGATGTCGCTTCTGTAGGAGCGACCGCCCGCAGCGCCTCCTCCCGGCGATGCCTGTTAAGAGCAAGGACATGCTGAAGGCCAAACAACCACTTCCACGCTCCTGTATTACCAACACGAAATATTTATTGTTTCCAGACGGATTTCGAAAATTTATTTCAAGGGGACTTGTAGTTAGTACCAAGAGAGGTGTGTACCTAGAATTTCCCGGAGAAATTCCAAGAATTGGCGAGTTTGGAGAGGGAAATGTCCGATAGGTGAAGTTTTTTTGTTGGGCGCACTGAGTGGGTGATAATAGGGGAGGTTGCAGGCTGTGTTGTGGGCAGTGCGCACCTGGTCCGGACAGTTGACCACTCAAACAATGGCCAGATTAGCATGTAAAGCACTGACCCCAGTGGCGGCCCCTGGGGGCACGGCGGGCAGTTCTTCACGCCGCCTGCGCAGTCTCAACAAGGGCCCTAATAGTCACTCTCCACGCAGATACTTGCATTTCCCTGTTCACTCATCAGTACTGAGGTGTGTGCTTGAAGAGTAGCTAATGGATTCTCGCGTTTCAGCGTGTTATTTCTTTAGTTCACTCGTGATTGATTCAGTGAGTAATTTTGAGATATTTTACCAGATAACGCGACAAATAGCGTTAAAATTCATTATCCCTGAAATGAATGGGGATTTGACACAGATAAATAAACGTTGTGTTCACTGTGATTCCCGAAGCGGATAAAATGAAAAATAAAAACAATTCATCAGATATTTTATGAAAAAATACAGG
Organism: Alentia gelatinosa; assembly: GCA_950022655.1. Classification (NCBI taxonomy): domain Eukaryota; kingdom Metazoa; phylum Annelida; class Polychaeta; order Phyllodocida; family Polynoidae; genus Alentia; species Alentia gelatinosa. The sequence goes on from OX465593.1 coordinate 10,694,164, forward strand.
GATTTCGAGTGAGGAAAAAAATTTTCAAATCAAACAGTTGAAGGTGTCACTGGTATTATCTACTGCCACTCTGATGTCACTCGTGTGAGGAAAGGTGGAGTTAATGATGTTTATTCTGGCAGTAATTTGGTGTATGCTTCAGCTGAGTCTTTCAAAGGAGTCCAGGGGAACTTACAAAGCCTATCCGACCGTATCGGCAATTCTGATGGAATCTAAGTTAGGAAATTATCTATGGATAATTGCTTGGAGTATGAGATTTATTGACGTCTTTTTTTAATTCGTTATAATTTTTTTTAAACATTCAATTCGATGAGATTTACAAGAAGGTTAGAAGAAAAAAAAAGCACCAATAAGCTTAGTTAGGAAATTATCAATATATTATTGCTTGGAGTATGAGACTTGTTGTCTTTCTTATTCATTATAAAATCTTTTAAAATATTTTTGAATCAAGTAATTCTATAAGATTTACAAAAAAGTTAGCAGATCAAGCATGCATAAAAAAAACGCAATCTAAGCCAAACTTTAGGATTTTGCTATTATGGGATAAACCTAGACTGGCTCCAGTCACTGCATCCTATGACTGACTACCCCTCCACCTACCTTATCCCTCCTCACCTATAAGTTAACATCTTGGAATCAAAAATCATGTGAAATATAGAATATCCGCGCACATATTCGCCATTTTGTATTGGCGATTCCGGAGATCGCTGCGTTAAGACTCGCTTGCTGTGTTTCCAGCATAATACAAACCATATGATGGAGTTTCAATGAAGTTCCCCCTTTAAAGATAATTGTTTGAGTAATTGGTTCTCTCGCCACAAGATGAAACAAGCCATACAATAGTTAGATAGTGGTCTGTGCACACCATCTCCACCACCACCATTGGGTACACCCGAGTACATAACCCCGGCATTGCTTCACGTCCATAATGTCCCATTGTTTCCATGACAACTCGGCCCCACCCTCTCTACGCCTGGGGAACTGGGGACATTTGTAGTTGCCATGGTTACCGCCTAGAGGTGGGGAGAGCACGTCGGGGCGGCGGTCACACTCCACTGAGCAGAGACAAAGGCGGGAAGGGGGGGGGGGGGGTTGGGGGGGAGGTGTTGCCATCAGGAAAACTTGTCAATTTTCTCGTGGATAAAATGTATCGATGTGAGACTTTGTTTTTCGTGTCTTAACTGATGCAGAGTCTAGCATAATAGGTAGACCATAGGGTGGGCGCCTCAGCAGAACTAGGAGCAAATAGTGCGTTTATCATTGATGAATGAGCGTGCAATTATAGATGAATAGCAATTAAAACATTTGGGGTTCATTCAGTCTATGGATAGTTTTCTGCAACTGCCTAGAATCCAAACATATCAAGCGCCAGTGGGTTAATGAGCTATTTCGGTCTTGAGTGATTGGTCATGGTCAGTTGGGCATGCCTCTAAGACCCTCATACACTGGCCCTCTGCTCTTTTCACAGTATCCCAGTGAATAGCACACAGATAGTGACGGGAGTCAAAGGGAGGGCTATTCCGCCAGCAAATGTTCCCCATTCATAAGTTGCCAAAAGGCTAAATATAAATAATCCAATATGAACACCAAATATTGTCAGTCAATAATTACCAAGATAGTAAACAATGCAATGAGCACATTGCATTAGCAATAGGTCAGCTTCCTTTGGTATATAAAAATTCCCTTGTACACTTTCGTGCATTTCATGGGAAAATCTTTTTTGCTATTGCTCAGTAGTCGCGAATCAAACGCCACGTATCTGCAAACATTTCTTTGATATTAGGTGGGTTTCCTCAATATCCTAAATCATCAACAAATGCATATAGGCCTTTCTCACTATACTGAATCATGAATAGATGGACCTTACTCAATATAAAGATTTATCAATAGATGCATATGGGCCTCCCTCACTATACTGAATTACCTGTAGATACACCTTATTGAACTATCAGTAGTCTCAGAATCTCTTTGGTAAAATACTGCCCGGAACTGTAACAAGAGAGGAAGGTTATCAAATTCTCTTTGAAAAAAATGTTAATGGACTATATTCACCTCTATTTTAGCTGGTTGAAATATTACCCTTCAAGGAGTTTAGATCTCCCCAACAATTTCCCCACACCAGCTTCTAGAAAGAGGACACTGTCACTACCAAATCTTGCTTCGTCTCCAACTTACCCAGTACAGTCCATTAATGATAATGACCGATAGCAAACGATCTTTTTTCATCCTTTTATCAAAGGAAATCTAACGACTATCCACATTCACCAGTCGTTTCAGCGATTTTCCATGTGAATAGCGAATGAGCGCTGGACAGACACTGACATCTGAGTGACAGACACAGTAATTAGAGCTAACAATTAACTACAACATGTAACGAATAACGAGTGGCCGATAACGAGTAATCACCAGCGACTCCCCACGAGCAGATCACTGTGTACATTGTAACCATGGCAACCGAGCAGGTCACTAAGGTCGGACGCGGGTCACGTGGTGCTCAGCGTCTAGACATGCGCAGTGGCCACTTCCTCTTTCCTCGCGCCGGGCGACAATAGGTGCAGCGAACGGATGTGCAGGGAAGCGTAGCGAGCCGATAGTCAGTGAAGCATGTCGGGAGGTGAATGTTCCACGGCAGGGCGGAATTAGGCGGGATCACTGATTAAGGACAGTTTACACTGATGACCTCCGCCTAGTGCCCGCCTAACTCTCCGCCTAATGCTCGGCCTAGACTTGCTCAAGTCTTTTTCGTTTTCTTTTTTTTTTATTGAGAACTCTCACCAAAGCAAGTTTGTCAGTTCCAACATAGTACAGCACCTTCATAACAATTCTGAACAATCAATTTTTTGCGGATATCAAAATTTTTTTAAAGTACATGATGCCTAAGTGGCGGTAGTTAATTATTAGTTCTTTGATTATGAACATTCATTAAATGATTAAACACAATCATAATAAAGTTCATTATAGTATTTATTATCCACCTAATACAAAGTGTCCATAGAAAACACCTATGGAGTTTGTATGGACATAACCGGCGCATACAGATATTTATTATCCACCTAATACAAAGTGTCCATAGAAAAGACCTATGGAGTTTGTATGGACATATCCGGCGCATACGCATATGTTGTATGCTCCGGGTGGCGCATACGGAAACATAGTGCGTACGGAAAAATAGTGCATAGCTAAAACGAACCGACATCGATATGCCACTTGTCCAGAAAAGGTGGATAATAAATACAATATAGACTGGTTTCAGATAAAAGCGGTTGTATGCTCCTCGGAGTTGACTCCACGCAATATCCTCGCATATGCTCGGATATTACTACGCGTCAACTCGTCGGAGCATACGGCCGCTTGTATCTGAAACCAGTCAATATTGTGTATGTATCCTTCTCTGACTGGCCCATGTATCCCAGCGAGGAGGGGTGAGGTAGATGGAGGGGTAGCCATAGTGTTATAATAGGATCCAGGGACTGGAGCCAGTTTAGGGCGGTGGGTATTAATGTAGTGATATAGAAAAATATCAGCATTAATATTTGCCTCTCTATCTCCCAGTGTGTGCGCGGTGGTAGGCTTGAATGAACTTAAGTAGAACTAAAAGAATTTTTCAAAATATCTTAGAGGATAAGATTGTCAAGATTGTTGTGATTTAGAAAAAATATCATCTGCCTTATCATAGCAAGGACCCTGCGACCAGAGAAGTATTACTTCAGCAATAGCTGAATTTTTCCAAATTCTAGAAGCACACCTCCTCAGGGACTGGAGCCAGTCTACTCCCGGCCCAGTGCGCAGGCGCGTGTCGCTCTGATGATCGTCCCCCGTGAAGAGAAAGCGCGGGAATAATCGTTATAATTATCATTATAAAAATTGTCGTCTGCTACTGAGAGATTCAGTGCATTCCTCCAATACTGGTCGTATTCGTCAGAGGGTGTGTGTGAGTGGAGAAAGGTCAATGAGTCCCACATTCCGTGCCTTTATTTATTCCATGGCTGAATGCTGTTTAACATTTCCCTTTATAGACCTTATTGGTATATCCCATAATCCAGTGTGTTTCCAGGATCCAGTGTTAACTGGTCTCAGTCGTTGTATGGTGATAGACCCTTGACCCGTATCCCACAAAGATTTATTGCAGTTTAACGGTTTTTATGAATCTTCAAATTGGAAATCCGATTGCAGAAATGGAGATTTCAGTCATTTTTATAAATACAATTAAAATTACATTCCGTTTCTCCAGTTTGAAATCAGAAAATGGTTGTTCATCGTGAGACAGGCGGCCGTGGTGCAGCCGGTCAGTCAGGAGTGGATCCTTTTTACGTACCTGGGTGATATTAAGGAGTTTAATAACGTCTGGAGGGTCTATGTACGCACCGTCTCACCTTATAACATAGACAATACTGTCGTAAAACTGGATGAGTTTTAATCTTGGCCACTGTATGCTGGAGTTGGCATATTGACTTGATTGAAGTCCGGAGCCAAAACTCCAGTTGTTTTGTTTTATCCTACCATAGTTTTGTTTTATCCTACCCTGTGTCCTCGATTATGGAATATTACGTGATAACAATTCTGTATTAGTGGCATACAAAACTCCGTATGCAAGGCAGCGTGGCATGCGGAAACTCAATGTTAAGCCTATGGGATTTTATATTAGGGGTAGGATAAAGTATAGAACAGTGTTCCGTACGGCTAAATACGGAACACTGCCTGTACGTGTCCTCCATCGCCCATTAAGAAAATCCATATAATTATTTGTGCCTTATCCCAAAACCCGATCAGATCAAATGTCGTCTGATTTTATTAAACGTCAGTATGCGCAGAGACGGTAAATACATCTGGTATTCAAATTAGGCCTTAATTAAAGCGATTTCTCTCCTGTAATTAAGGTGTTTACTGAGAGAGGGGGAAATAATCACATCTGTCACGAGATTAAAACATCACTTTGATAAAAAAGAACACTATAAAATATAATCCATCCACCATAACCTGTCGATTACTTGGATCCCAGTACTCAAACACTACCACTCATTTTCCAATCATGGGGAGGGGCTATATTATTTACTGAGTGTGCAGACAAGGCGGCTTCGCGACCAACCTATATTATTTACTGCTTGATATACCAAGACACTATGGGAGTAATGAAAGGGCAGAAGATTACCAGTAAACATGCTAATCCGTGATTATTACGATCCAGTTTGTTTTCTTGTTATTTACATATAAAATTATAGGTATAGAGTCGATTTAATGATGGGGAAGATTTGTAATTAGAGAAAGGTAATGGCTGAATACGGGATGTGTCCTAATTAGACACGATAACTCCTTCAAGGATCTTACAGACATCAAAGCGCGGTGAATACTGTATTAATTAATAATCAAGGTTATGATGGGATCATTAATTGTGTTGTTTATTGGTGAGATCGAATCCTATCATGAAACATCACGAAATTTCATATGATTGTTTATATGGCATGAGTTGTCTTCGCGATATGATATCGCAAAGCGGAGCTGAGTGATATCTGTAGCAGAAGACAACGAATGGCATGTGAACAATTGTATGAAATTGAATGATGTTTAGATTTTATCCTACCCTGTCATATGTTTTTAACTTCATATGTCACCAATGGCATATAAATATTTTATGGCATTACCATGGCATACAGGCCCACCATGTTAAGTCTATGGAGATTTATATGCGGGGTAGGATAAATGATGATATGGGTGTACTGTGATTCTTTATTGCGAGGGAGAAACCTTTACCTAGACTTGCTCAAGTCTTTGATTATGGACATTATCAAGAAATAAATGTACGTTGCAACATTCAGACTTCCCTATACTCCTGATGGGCCCCGGAATCCTGGTGAGGAGGGGTGTAGTAGGTCGAGGGGTCGAGGTAGACATAGGAGACAGTGGAGCCAGTCTAACCTTTACCAGGTAATGACTTTTGAATGCTACGTGATTTTCACTCGGCTTTCGCCTCGTTCATATCACCCCGCATCAAATTCGTGGAGAATGACAACTTTGACCAAATCTTGTTGGTTTCTTCTTTAGTTTGCCTCTATTCTGTCAGACTTGTATGTGGAAGAACGCCCACTTGTTGGTGAATGTACACCGTCTATATAGTAAGAGCAAATAGAAAGTTCATCATTGAATGAGGGTGCAATTATAAATGAATAACAATTAAATGGTTTGGGTTACTTTCAATCAATGAATAGTTGTCTGTAACCCACTTGCACCCAGTCAACTTGCCAATTCCGCAACTGACTGAGACTAGGATCCAAAGGTATCAAGCACCAGTAGGTCAATGAGGTATTTCAGTCTTGAGTGATTGGTCATGGACAGCTGGGCTGGACTGGTTCCCTGCCCTAATGAAATAAGGGACAGGTACTGGGTTCCTACGTCCTTCAACTAGGCCGTGGTTGTACGTCCTGTTGTCGCTAGGGCCAGGGCGCTCATGCTCTCAAAGCGGACACCCGGGAACCACTGTTTCTGGTGGTCTGCCAAGGTGGCGCAATCCCACAATACAACAGAAAAATGGAGGCGTTACCAATAATGCACCACGAAACTAGAACCCGTTACCTGGCCTATAGTCTAACTAGGCCAGGCTGCCAGGCTACAGCTGGGCATGCTGGGACCCTGAGACACTGGTCCTCTGCTCCATTCACAATATCACAGTAAATAGCAAGCAGATAGTGAAGGGACAGTTCTTTTGCAGTACGCTGGAAGTCTGTATGTGATTACTCTTATCCTTAGGCAATGTATATAGAATGTGCAACCACGCTCTAATAAAACTGATTTAAAAAAGATGTTTCTGCTCTGGTACTGAGAATGTATAACATTGATGAGTGTGGCTTATCTGCTTCACGAGGTGATGCATTTGGAAATAAACTGTCCTGTTTTAGGCCACTCAAAAAAAACAAACTTGTTTCTCATCACCAAGCCATGAAAAATATGACGAGGGCGCTTCTTTTTTTTTTTTTTTTTTTTTTTTGCTACATCATAGATGGCTTTTGAAGTGTCATAAAATTGGCTTCAGACATACAGTAAAACCCTGCATAAGCGAACACCCTCAGATCCGGGCCAAAGTGGACGCTTACGCGGGGTGTCTGCTTACGCAGGGTTTCCAGATTTTTATTGGCTATACATTTAATGCATTCTTGACATCAGGAGCTTTAATTTGATAACAAATACACATACCTTTCATAATTTCTATTAAGGTTCATCTATTTTTTTTTTTTTTAAATCTTCTAAAATTGTTTCTTCTGATGCACGCGGTGATGAGAAACAAGTTTTTTTTTTGAGTGGCCTTATCACCTCCACCTGTGTGGCTGGAGAGGTGTCACTCAAGAAAAATACAGGATTCTTGTGGATGAATCAGTGTCGCTTGTACAGATGAAGATCCCAGGTGAACAAATATACCCTGGGTTCAGTTTTACCCCGTGGTGTTTTGAACAATAGCAACATCGAGCTCTATATTACACTGAGATTAAGTCTATGAGATGAGGATGACAGCCAAGCAGTGAAAAAGTAGGGAAAAACAAAGTCTTGAATCTGTGATTCTGTGATCTCCAATAGAATCTGTTATTATCCATTGTACCATGCCACTGCCCAGGTATTGATGAAATGTGACAAATGTTAGGTATGTCCTATTTATTTTAAATATCTGGTGCTGGATTTGAAAAGAAACACTGTTGCGGCATCAACACCACCTGTGAGATCCCAAGAAGAAAAAAAGATCTGGAGGATAAATCTCATATCGTGGTGGCTTGTATAGTGCTCCTTGCAGGTGTACAAATATTGGCCGGGACTGTGAACAGAGGCCCAATAGTAATCCATGGTGGGGAAGTCATGCTGCTGCCTACCCTCCCGTCCACCTCACACACAGGGGTATCCATAGACTTGCTCAAGTCTTTGATTATGAACATTCATTAAATGATTAATCCCAATCAGAATAAAGTTTATTCTAGTAGGTATCCTTCTCTGACTGACCCATGAATCAAAGACTTGTCCAATATGAACAGAATCTCCTGTTTATGACCTTAAGCAGACGAAATTTATTGCTATGACAACACAGGCGGCCAGAGAACTGGAGGAGGGGAGGGGGAGGGGTAGGAGGAAGTATAGGGTTACAGGGAGCAGCTTGGGGCCATAAACAGGAGATTCGGTTTATAGTGGACAAGTCTTTGATTCATGGGCCAGTCAGAGAAGGATACATACTTTAATGAACTTATTGTGTTTAATCATATGATGAATGTTCATAATCAAAGACTTGAGCAAGTCTAGGGTATCCACCACCCACCAGCTCCCAAATAAGCCCGGAGTTGTCGGCCTCTTTTAGCCATTCACCAGTTTGTTGTCGTGAAAGGAGCTCATAAATAAGCGGGGTTTGCTCAGTAATGGTCGAGCGGAGAAAGACAGAGCGAGGGGTAACATACCTACCACCACCTCTACCACACAGGTAGACCCTGTCAACATGTGTGTGTGTATAGGCCCGTTTCCATTGGCCGATTTCCCGTCACTGATCTACAGTCAGGAACCACTGACAGACTTTTGGCACTGCTGACCCAGAATCGGTCAATGGAAACAACCCAGCTCGTGAAATGCCCTACGACTTTTTCTGCTTAGATTGTGCAATGTGGCACCACCGACCACTAAGTGAAAGCTTGGTCACTGAGTGAGATCTACTACCCTCATCGAGTTTTCGATACCGGCGCAGTCAGTGGCGCCACTGACAGATGTTATGAGTAACTCCAAAAATCTCCGCCGTTTTCATCGGCCAATGGAAACAGGCCTTATGATAGACCAGGCAGCGTGATCCTAAATCCCAGTTTCAGCGTGGATTAGGCATGTGGATGATGGATTTAGGAGTAAAGCAGGTTTTTTCCAGTTTTTTCCCAGTTTTTCCTTTTGGTTCTACCACTAGGGCAGTTCTTCCACCAAAAGTGCATTTTGATCATTGTAGATTTGTTTACTCATGCAGTAATAGTTAAAATTAAGGTTGATATTCAACTAAGGTTGCCTTCTGAATAATCAGTAATGACTAACCACAAATCCATATTCTTAAGTTCAAACTCACATATATATAAATCAGATGATTTATATTTGTTACATTGAAACAGTTTATATGAAATATTCCGAAATGAATTCTTTCATATCGGTGAGAAAGTCAAGATGTAGGATATTATTATAAACAAGATCGGCTTGCCATAGCGATGTCATTCATCCGGAACCGTCTCCTTTATTAACCCCTGATTTACTGCCAGACCGATATCTCCAAAATAAATCTCGATGGAAAATAAAAGTCAGCGTAAAATAAATCCCTGAGGATCCTGTGGGTAAAATGCAGCCTCACACGCTCCGAAAAAGGCAATGGAGCTGGTGGTGTTTTTTTTAATTTCCCATCAGTTTTGAAAGCTTTTCTTTCGAAACAGAGAAAAACCGAAACTGTTCATCTTGATGGATGCTTTTCGACCCAGCCACCGTTTGTTTTTCTATCAGTGGCGATAGGGGGATGTTTTGGTAGGCGTCAAGGTGGTAAATACGGGACTTTGTATTATACGCTGAGGTGCATATTAACCTGTATTAACCCTCTACATATCCGCGGCGCATTTATACACTGAGAGGAGGGTGAGTGAGGCCTACAGAGACACGCACACACCTAGACTGGCCTCAGTCCCTGCATCCTACCCCTCCATCCCTACTGAGTGACACAGGGACTGGTCTCATCCGTAATCGGCCATGTAGACTGGCGCGATTTTGCACCACACTCCCCAAGCAGAGGTCTGGCTACTGGTCAGGATATCTGCTGGGAGATTGATACCCTCTCACTCGAGACATAGTCAGGAGTAGGCGAAATATATTGCTATGAAAACACAGGCAGCCAGGGAACTGGAGGAAGGGAGGGGGAGGGGTAGAGGGAGGTATAGGGTTACAGGGAGTGGCTTGGGGTCATAAACAGGAGATTCTGGTCAGAGTGGACAAGTCTTTGATTCATGGGCCAGTCAGAGAAGGACACATGCTATAATGAATTATATTCCGATTTTCTTTAATCATTTAATGAATGTTCATAATCAAAGACTTTTAGCAAGTCTAGCACACACCCACACCAGCCTGCTCTGGGTGTGTTTGATGTGGCTTCTGATCCCGAGTGTCAACAACTTGCCAGTGCGCGTAAACCTCTTTATAATATCCACCCGCATCTCCCACCAGTCAGACCTACATCCTAAAAGGAGAGTCAGGGGAGAAGGGGAAGAGCAATCCTCTTTCGGCTAAAAGGCTGGTTCCACCAACACGCAAGATATAGTGAGGTTGGTCAGGATTTAGTTGTCTTGCTAAATCTTGCTATAAAGGTTTTGAATAATCGTGTGCATATTTGCCACGATGCACCTTCGCCATATTCTTGTCGCGAGATGCCATGCTATGCTACAATATGTTAGCAATAGATCTAGAGGTGGCGGTGGAGCACCAAAATATACACACGACATCGCAAAAAAGTAAACATATGATTGCATGCAACATGTCAGGGCAAAGGTGGTAAGATATATCGATACAATTTAAGATGTAAACAAGATATAGCACAGCAAATCCATCGTGTTGGTGGAACCAGCACTTAAGTAGGTGAGAACCTGGGTCCTGCCAAAGCCCTTGCTACACAAACCTTTAAACGTGCATTTCCACTTTTAAGTCCAATGCACATCTACCGATTTCGGAACATTGATGTACCTTTGTCGGCAACAAAGGAACAGTACTTTGTCTCAGGCGAGGCATTCTAATGGAGTCAGTAGATGTGGGGCAGCTAGGCAAGGGTCAGTCAAATATTAGTGAACCCCTCACCTTTGAGATGTTCTTTTGTCGCCAACGAGTTGTTGGTCGATGTTCCTAAATTGCTCGCCAAAAGTTTATCAACATGTTGATAAATCCAGTCGGTTACAACAGAACATTGGAATTAGCCCCTGTTCGGATGGCTGAGTACCTGTATTAATTGTCGGTGAGGCTGGTAGGGGAGTGCCACACACAGTTTGGGTGTTGATTGCACTTCCAATGCAGTTAGTGACCTGTAGTGGTTCCTCTATTGGTGGCCTTTTGTCGGTCAGAAATCGTATTTCAGTCATTTGGTGTACATAATCGTATCTCTCTCGGTTAGTGTAGACTGATTTGCTTAGGACTATTACCCTCCTCCCCCTCTCTGGTATCCTGCTGTGATGGCCGCTGGTCGAGTAACAGAATGTGTAATTTGCCTGCGACATGTTCCCTGGTACAAGTTTAGCCATAGGAATAACATTAGAAAAATACTCAACGATCACCCCCGTAAAGTGACAATACTACGCCATGACCGTGGCGTAGTGGATGTGAGATGATGTCATATTGGTTTCCTAAGTATATTCTAATCATTCTGATATTGTGATACTATTCAATGTAATAGAAAAGGGGGAGATAAATCCAGAACCACACTCGAATCGTAAAATACACAATACTCCACTATTTGGATGTGCCACAATCATCATCGAGGCAAAGCTGAGTGACGATTATGGCACATCCTTACCAGCAGAATATTGTTTATTTATACATTTCTCAATGCAGTTCTATATGCAGTATAACCCGTCTAATGGACACCCCGCATAAGTGGACACCCTGCATTAACGGTCACCTTTGCTCAGAACGGTTCCCTCTATGAGATGTTTATTTTAACCCCGCGTAAGCACCTGCGTAAGCGGGCACTTTGACCCGGAACGCGGGGTTTTACTGTAGTTCTGTGTGTGTGTGTTGGGTGGACGTATGTGTGTGTGTATGGGGGGGGGGGAGGGGGATGGATGAACCTGGAGTTTAGGAGGAGTGTGTGTGTGTCGGGGGGGGGGGGATTTAATCCCTACCTGTATATACCTGTGGGATCAGAAACTGCGCTCTGGGTTCAAACCGGTACAAGGGATGCGCCTCTGACCTGTCATGTTTTTATCGCCCCTCTCTCAGCCTCTTTATCCCCCTGGTGGTGGGTGGTAGACGGTGAACATGGCGGCATTCTGCCCCCGCTACCTGGATACACCACAGCGCCCACTAGACTGGCTCCAGACCCTGCATCCTATGGCTACCCTCCTCGTTGGGACACAGGGACTGGTATAATCGGTAATGGTGTTGGATTTCTGGTGCTGTTTAGCTCCAGTATTCCCAACACTCTCCATACAGATATCCTGGCTACTAGTCAGGATATCTGCTGGGAGATTGATACTCTCTCACTTTGATTTTAATCAGGTCAGAAGCAGGCGAAATTTATTGCTATGACAACACAGGCGTCCAGGGAACTGGAGGAGGGGAGGGGGAGGGGTAGGGGTAGGAGGAAGTATAGGGTTATGGGGAGTGGCTTGGGGCCATAAACAGGAGATTTGGTTCATAGTGGACAAGTCTTTGATTCATGGGCCAATCAGAGAAGGCTACATACTTTAATAAACTTTATTCTTATTGTGATTAATCATTTAATGAATGTTCATAATCAAAGACTTGAGCAAGTCTAAGCGCCCACCTGCCCTACACCTGCCTCTCACCTGCCCAGCTCACAAAGTCAGTATTGTGTTTGCATCACGGCCACCCACATAGGATCATCCACGGGGATTTGTAGTAATCCTAGTGACCACAGAATGGCTGTACATCATCCTTGTCAGATACATCATGGAGTGTATGCTTGACATTAGGGAATCTCCATTGGAAGGGTTTGATCTATGCCGAATCATTGGATCCATTCTCAACCAAATTGTAGTTTGAAATTCTCTCTCCTACCTTGATGGTTGTGGAGAGGGTATATGAGTATGTAAACTGCCTTTGGTTACCACCTTAGCATCCAACATGATGTGACGTCATATCAGTCGTCACACAATCTGGCATAGCATGAAGGGTATAGTTTTTCAACCATTGCTCACTATATTTCTCTTCTTACCATAATTTATTATCTTTATATGTAATATTACTTTCCAGATTAGCAAAAACCTAAATGTATACGGATCGGACTGTCTACGCTGTAATGGAAGACCGCCACTTATGAGGCGAATTACTTGCAATAAACAAAAAAACAACAACAAAAAACTAGTGTATATGCAGTAACCCCCCCTTAATGGGCCACAGTATGCCGATGGTTAGGCTGTGCAGTATATGATACATTCATACAGGTGAAACTATATCATAGAGACACTGCTATAACCACACAGACACCCTAGAAACGCCTACCTGACGCCTACAGGAGCCTACGTAGGCTGTTGCCTGGTGTCTGACCGTCTAGACACCAGTCTACACTGGGTTGAAATAAACTCTTTATAAAGGGGGAAATTTCTGTACTGAGCAAATTTACCCCTTAAGCGGAGTGTCCCAGAAGTGGGTTTTTAGTGTACTATGAATCTGATAGAAGCTGTGGTTATAGTAAAAACAAATAGTAATAGGCTTTTTTCCACAGGCCGGTGTCGCACCTTATCTGCCTAGTTACGCCACGGCTGAAGCCAAACATACCCCTGACAACGTATACTTTAGCATTGATAAACACAGAGTATGAGCGTAATACGTTGATAATACCCGTGCACATTATCTCCAGAGAAATAAAAGTGATTGCATCGAATTTTATGGTATTCCAGCTCCAATTTGATGTATCATACAGGCATATCACCTCAATGATACTTTAGATATACCTTAGATAAAACAGGGGCACCGAAACTGCATATTCACTATTACATTGGCAGACCTAGCTATAATATGCTTATCTTTTTCCAAATTAAAACCAAGATCATTATCAACTATAAAGTTTAGACTGCCCAGACTCGTTGATACAATACCCTTGTTTGTTCCAACAATTTAATCTGTCAAAAACAACACTCCTGTTATCACACCCACCGTTCACACTTTAGGTGTGATTGCTGTCTGACCCTATGGGCATGTGGCCGCACTCAGCCGTGTTTGTCCGAGCGGCCGCGTAACTAGACAGTGGGCCGTTAGGCGGTGCTGAACGGCAACACCTGTATTAGCAATGCAATATACCTGATTCAGCTTTACATCGATGAGAATACTCTGCTATTTTGCGTATATGCAACAGAAAGATTTACCATCGCAAACGGTTTTAACACAACGCTGCACATTAGAGCAGTATAGACGAACAATCATGGGCATTCTTTGGGATAATTGACTTGGAAGCATATCCCATTCAGATGTTTTCAAAACATATAGAACCACTAATCTAGAATCACGTGACTCGAGAATCAAATATGGCGTCTTGACGCAGCAAACAGATGAGGAAAACACGACATGTGAAACCTTTATGCCTGTGTAAAGTCTGCACATCCATCCCCCAAAGGGCATAAGGCCTGCTAAGACTAGCAGGCAGGAAATATGACTTTTAGGAAGATGAATGCATCCCTAACTCAAACAAGAATCCAGTAGTGACATCGAATATCGAGCTGAACAAATATTTGTGCGCTTTCAAAATGGATCTCGGATCCGGTGCAGAGGTTTTTACCGTGAGAAAATGTTACGGTAGATTCTATTTCCTCTCTTTTTTGTGGAGTAACAGATCACTTTCAGTAGATAGATTGCAGTGCTATTGACACTTTCCTCTTGTGATGATGGTTTTGTGTGTATGGGAAGATGAGATTTGAAGTGACCTACAAACCAACGTTACTCATTAATATCAGAACACCATGAACATCTATATTAAATATATTGTGGTAGAAGAGACATCCAATTGTCAATAGGAGTTATTAAACCAAAGGAGGGTTCTCCATAAACTCCGATCATGTATAATGTATTTTTTGTCATTAGTACATGCAGTTGCACAATGGAATGACAGTTTTAGACATGGTACAATATATGCTTTGTGGACATTCAATATCGGCGCATAGATCGTTTAATATACTTGTATGTGAAAGTAATATTATCGTAAAACTGGATGATTTTCAATCTTGGCCACCGTATGCCACGACTGGAGTTTCGCAAAGTGAAGTCCGTAGCCTAAACTCCAGGAGTGGCATGCGGTGACCAAGATTAAAACGAATCAGGTTTCAATTTTATCCTATCCCGTCTCCTCGATTTTGGAATATTACGTGATTCTGTATGGCACTAGTGGCATATAAAACTCTGTATGCCAGCCAGTGTGGCATACGGAAACTCAATGTTAAGCCTATGGGATTTTACATTAGGGGTAGAATAAGATTTAGTACTAGACCCAGGACTTTTCAGCAGGCCATTGTACATGTGGTATAATACAAGCTTCAGGCAAGTCGTGAAGATTTATACCACATACATGTGGTATAATACAAGCTTTAGGCAAGTCTTGAGGACCGTTCATAAGCCCAGTGTGTATGTGCTATAAAACAAGCTTTATGCAAGTTCGACGACCATTGTGTATGTGGTACAAGCTTCATGGAGGGTCAGAAACTGTTCAGTAGGCAACAGTGTATGTGGTTTAATACAAGCTTTATACAAGCCTCATGGCCATTCTGAACGCCAGTGTGTATATGGTGAAATAGAAACTTTATACAAGCCTCATGGCCATTCTGAACGCCAGTGTGTATATGGTGAAATAGAAACTTTATACAAGTCTCATGGCCATTCTGAAGGCCAGTGTGTATGTGGTGAAATAGAAACTTTATACAAGCCTCATGGCCATTCTGAACGCCAGTGTGTATATGGTGAAATAGAAACTTTATACAAGTCTCATGGCCATTCTGAAGGCCAGTGTGTATGTGGTGAAATAGAAACTTTATACAAGCCTCATGGCCATTCTGAACGCCAGTGTGTATATGGTGAAATAGAAACTTTATACAAGCCTCATGGCCATTCTGAACGCCAGTGTGTATATGGTGAAATAGAAACTTTATACAGGCCTCATGGCCATTCTGAAGGCCAGTGTGTATGTGGTGAAATAGAAACTTTATACAAGCCTCATGGCCATTCTGAAGGCCAGTGTGTATGTGGTTTAATACAAGCTTTATACAAGCCTCATGGCCATTCTGAAGGCCAGTGTGTATATGGTGAAATAGAAACTTTATACAAGCCTCATGACCATTCTGAAGGCCAGTGTGTATATGGTGAAATAGAAACTTTATACAAGCCTCATGGCCATTCTGAAGGCCAGTGTGTATTTGGTGAAATAGAAACTTTATACAGGCCTGGGGTATTGTTCATAAGGCCAGTGTGTACGTGGTATAATACAAGCTTTATATAGGCTTGGGGACCATCCAGTAAGCCTGTGTGTATGTGGTATAATACAAGCTTAATGCAAGCCTCGGGGGCTGTTCAAAAGGTCTGTGTGAATTTGGTACAATACAAGCGTCATGCAGTATCGAGGACTGTTCAGCAGACTTCTGTATGTGGTATGAGACAAGCTTTATACAAGCTCAGGGATCTTATGATAGCCTTGTGTGTATGTGGTATGATATAAACATTATCTTTGTTTCTGATAAAGCAAGTGGATCACATCAATTGTACACTGTACACATCTATCATCAATGAAGTTTTTAAAAAGTAATACGTTTCATGTAGGCTCAGGGACTGTTCAGTGGGCCTGTGTGTATGTGGTATGATACAAGCTTTATGCAAGCTCAGGGACTGTTTAGTAAGCCCGTGTGAACGCGGTATAATACAAGCTTTATGCAAGCCCAGGGACTGTTTAGTAGGCCCGTGTGTATGTGGTATGAAACAAGCTTTATGCTAGCTCAGGGACTGTTCAGTGGGCCTGTGTGTATGTGGTATGATACATGCTTTATACAAGCTCAGGGACTGTTTAGTAGGCCCGTGTGTATGCGGTATAACACAAGCTTTATGCAAGCTCAGGGACTGTTTAGTAGGCCCGTGTGTACGCGGTATAATACAAGCTTCACGCAGGCTCGGGTACCGTTTAGTAGGCCCGTGTGTACGCGGTATAATACAAGCTTCACGCAGGCTCGGGTACCATTTAGTAGGCCCGTGTGTACGCGGTATAATACAAGCTTTATGCAAGCTCTGTGACTGTTTAGTAGGCCCGTGTGTACGCGGTATAATACAAGCTTCACGCAGGCTCGGGTACCATTTAGTAGGCCCGTGTGTACACGGTATAATACAAGCTTCACGCAGGCTCGGGTACCGTTTAGTAGGCCTGTGTGTACACGGTATGATACAAGCTTCACGCAGGCTCGGGTACCGTTTAGTAGGCCCGTGTGAACGCGGTATAATACAAGCTTCACGCAGGCTCGGGTACCGTTTAGTAGGCCCGTGTGAACGCGGTGTGAGATGAACTCTCCCCAGGTTTACTCTCTGGGGGTCTGTGGTGTACTCTGGACCTGGTTCAATGTTTGTATCTACAAATACTCGCTCAGATGACCCTGTGTGTGGAGGGGGAGGCGGTCCGGTGGCCAGTCCAGGCCATTTCACAGAGAGATGCCTCCAGCCCTGCCCCCGCCAACATCTATAGATCCAGCCGTGGGGGAGCTATATGTTAGCTGCACCTCCCCGACTCGATCCCCGCTTAAACTAACAGATAACCTGGAGAAGACACAGAGCAGTCTCATCCTCATGCAGTTCCCATGTTTTCGTAGTGTAGGAAGAATGCTCGCAGGGTTTATTCGCCAATTTTATCTCTGATATTTTTGTCTCATAGGCTTAGCATTGGGGACTCGTTCTCAATGCTTCTATGAGTATTGTAGTCCGTTCTCCATGGTCTATATCCTGGGTGTTGTCCATTCTTTTAGGGTTAACAGGGGTGAGATGAATACAGAAAGCAACTCCTTTTGGTCAAAGAAGTCTCTCCAACTCGTTTCAATGTTATGTGATATTCACTCGGCTGCCGCCTTGTTCACTCCATATTAAACTCATGGAGAATGACAACTTTGACCAAAACATTTTGTTTCGTCTTTAGCCTGTCATCCTCATCTCATAGACTTTATCTCACCTTGGTTTAACCCTGTGTGTTGGATTAGTTTAATACCCCATCAATCATCCAGTCATCCAAACATCTTTTTCTTTTCTTGGAGATAATTATATGTGTGGTTTCTTCATTCAACACTTCTTCTTTTAATATGATAAATCATTGACCACACCTTTCCCCGGTCCTTATAAACTCTGATTGCTAATCCGAAGCACACAAGTAAGTAGTGCGATAGTAATTTCAAAGATATTCTACCTTTTTCCTACCTTTTTCCAAATTGATGAGAATAGAATTGCATCTCCTTGTACGAGTCCTGTAAATATTCCACCCATAGAGCATCACATCAGGTACGGTAG
Organism: Alentia gelatinosa; assembly: GCA_950022655.1. Classification (NCBI taxonomy): domain Eukaryota; kingdom Metazoa; phylum Annelida; class Polychaeta; order Phyllodocida; family Polynoidae; genus Alentia; species Alentia gelatinosa. The sequence goes on from OX465593.1 coordinate 10,712,377, forward strand.
ATATAAAAGAACGATCACATCCTTTAAGTCGCTATAAACACCCGTGAAAAAGGTGTAGAGAAAGTTTATTGATGGAAATGTGTTCGTGAGAATATGCTTGGAGATTAAGTGGTTTGTTTTGACAGGGTCCCCGGTCATGCGTCAGTTAACATGAAAACATCCCATACTGATGTGTCGAGAATACTCACTACACATTATAACGTCTATCCTTGTAAAAATTGTCATTTATTATCTTATGAAAATAAGAATAAGATGCCTTTGTCAATGGCACTTGGCCAGAGAATTATATTATGTGAAAACTGTCAGACCTAGATTTTTTTGTCTGTCACTTTGCGTCCTGTGCAATATATCTCTCCCAGTCTCAGTGTTAGAAAGCCGACAAAGAACACCCAGTTCTGAACCAATAGGGACACTAGAAAAGGTCCCGTGACACCGTGTGTCACTTTGATTGGCGTACACCAAGGGCAGTCTTAAGGTCAGGTGACAGTCTAAATCAACAGTTCGACAGTGAGGGAGCCTGGAAAAAATGGAGACGAGTCAGTTCATGTCGGGTTCCTGACAAGAGACTCCAGAGGTTTATTTGTAGGCTGTAGGATGAGACATCCATCTTGTTGAAACAGACGCCATTTTGTTGTCATGGCGACTGGAAGGCGACCAGACCGCCACCTGTGTTTGCTTGCTGGGCGATAAAAGGGGGAAGTTTGTATATAATTTACGCGGAAAACGCAGCTCCTGGACGGAAGTCGTTGCGTGATGACGTCACTTCTTTGAAATGTCGTCTGCTTGCGTGGAATCTTTGTCTGCGTCTCGTGTTTCTCATACGATCGCCGCTCCGTGATAATAACCATAAGTACTTCCAGTTCGCAGGAGCAGGATAACCTGAGAAGTTCAGCCAAATTACATGCGGTTTAGTTTAGACAAATTACATGCTGTTTTATGCTTTGATAACATAAACAACACGTTCTGAAAATAGTGGTTCTATTATATAGGGCACAGAGCGATTGCCAGTTCTGCCATCATCTGCCAGGAAATTGTAAGATGGCGCCACTGTAGTCGGCGGACAACCACTGTTCTACAAATAATATTGAGACAGCACTAACATTCTAGAAAGCAAAGCAAGCAAGTCCATTCATAATTTGTCCCGCCACCTAGTGATTTTGATGGGGTCGGGGGCAAGATGGCCGCCTCCATAGCACAATAGCTATGTGGCCTATAGAGGAAACCTATGAATGTTTAGAGTTAGAGTTTGTATCCAATCAAGTTTGAATTTCGTAGTAATTCACAAGGCAAAGCAGCATGAATTACATTGCGATGCAAAAGAGATAGGATCCAACTCTGATCGTAAACTTAAATAGGTTTCTCAATTTATCTCACCCTTCACATTTACTAATGGGCGAACCTTTGTGACATAATCCCCAATTCTAAATACTCCATGGGCGTTGGATACAAGCTCCCAATGGTAAGTCTATGGGGAAAAATATCAGGGGTGAGATAATGGTGAGCATCCCATAATTCAGTGTGTTTACAGGATCCAGTGTTAGCTGGTTCTTGTCATTGTATGGTGATAGACCCTTGACCCATATCCAACAATTTATTTAACGGTTTTCATAAATATTTGAATTGTAAAAATTGGAAATCCGATGGCAGAAATGGAGATTTCAGTTATTTCTACAAGGACATTTCAAATTATATTTGGTTTCTCCATGTAGAAAATGGTTGTTCATGGGAGGACAGGCGGCCGCCATACTGCCAGTCAGTCAGGAGCGGATCCTTTACATACCCGGGCCGATATTAGGGAGTTTAGTAACATCTGGAGGGTCTATTATATTGATAAGCAATGGATGTATAGCTGGAATAAGGGTGGGTGGATGAAATAGACGCTTATTTCTTTGGTCCTAATGTGTCACACATACTGTTATGGGTATATGAGCATTAATGACATTTATCTAATTGAGTGAGCCCTTCACCGTTCATGCCTATCCTAGAAGTTATCATGCATTATTTACTTGAATATTTGTTTAAAGCTTAAATATTCGTTATCAATTTGCGACATTAAAAGTTAAGTCCATTCTCAACATATGCATCTGAAACATTTGGGTTTTTTAATACATCAGTTTTTAAATTAAAAATCTGATCAATGTTGAACTACTTCATTTTTGTTGGAGGAAAATGTTTGATAAAAAGTGGCTCTGTCCTCAGGAACGTTGTATTTTTTTCAGAGTTAGAAGTAGAAGTCGGAATAATATGTACTCTTCTTAAAAGGATGGCGCTTTCTTAAGCCCGAGTTATGTTTGCCTTTTGCATGCTGGAGTTGTATTTCATACACTAAAGCAGTGAGGTAACTTGGTATGGGCAACACTTGAACCTTACCACCTTCTCCATCCACCATACTCTTACAATGAGAGCTTTCGGAAAATATGTTTTCGTATCCTGCACTGCATTCTGCCGTGAATTACTTTAAGACTCTCGTATGAGAATATCACTGTTAAGACCATTTCACACTGTACGATTTCGGAACATGAATCGTATATATAGGTGTTTTTTAATCAGTTCATTAAAGTTGTAAGTATGTATAGATATTCTGCCTGTTTACATACAATGTCAGCACCATAATACCATGCAGATATAAATCCTGGCTTTCCACTAGTAGGCTGACTTAGCTATCAGATTATACACAAGATGTGCCTCATGCAATATGACGATGGTGCCCCAGTACATGGTTACTAGTTCTCTAGATTGCTGATTTTCTTAGAAAAAAATCTTTGATTTCCCTGGAAAGTACCCTGTTCTTCCCAGTAAGGTAGGTGCAATATTACAAGCATACAAGTTGTAATATAAGATCATTATAATGTAGAAATGCCTTTGCAGCAATCATAGTGTACCAGGTATTTTATATATTATCAAGAAACATCACGAAATTTCATATAATTGTTTGTATAGTCAGAGCTGTCTGTTCGGAATGATTTCACGAAGCGGAGCTGAGTGATACCTGTAGCGGAATACAATGAATGCCATGTAAACCAATTATATGAAATTGAGTGACGATTAGATCTTGTCCTACATCATCACATGTGTTTAACTTCATATGTCACTTGTGGTAGAACCGTTGCATACAGTCACACCATGTTAACTCCATGGAGATTTATATGAGGGAGAGGATGAACTTTTATTATCCACCTAATACAAAGAGTCCATAGAAAACACATAGGGAGTTTGTATGGACATACCCGGCGCATACGGATATGTTGTATGCTCCGGGTGGCGCATACGGAAAAATAGTGCGTACGGAAAAATAGTGCATAACTAAAACGAACTGATATCAACATGCCACTTGTCCAGAAAAGGTGGATAATAAATACAATATAGACTGGTTTCAGATAAAAGCGGTTGTATACTCCTCGGAGTTGACTCTGCGCAATATCCTCGCATACGCTCGGATATTACTACGCGTCAACTCCTCGGAGCATACGGCCGCTTGTATCTGAAACCAGTCAATATTGTGTATGTATACTCTCCAATTACAGTATATGTATATAATACAGTCCCAGGAGCCCACTGAGGAAGGATTGTACATGTGGACACTTTTCTGTACCTCGTCTAAGGGTTATCGTTTAATGCTAGTTAAGTCTGTTCGCTTGCACATAGTATTAGCCGTCCATAAGGTCTTCCATAAGTGTTGAATAAAATTGACCCACATCGTCCCAGGATCTCTATCGCATACAGAAAAGGGTCTTCATTTACGAGACGAGATTATTAAACGGGATTACAGAAAACCGTGGGCCGAGTGGATGTTTTCCGAACGCCTCCTCTGAGTGGTGGTCGAGTCAAGTGGTGAAGAAGAACACACAGGTTTTTGTGCACAGTGCTCAGACATATGGCATCAGGAACATAAAACGGCGGCCATATTGTCTGCCCTGCAGATAAGTGCTTGTACAGAACGCCGTATGTGTTCTCGTGACGCCTCGTGTGTTCTCGTAACAGGCGAGATTCACGCGTGAGCGAGAATTGACATAACGAGCAATATCAGACATTTCTTACAATACTGGGTTTATTATTTCTACTAGTATTTTCTCGACAACCAGCACAATGGGCTATTATTGAGCTTGACACAGGTACTACATATCAATGTAAAGAGATCAGAAAACTATAGTTCTAAAAACCACTTTCAGTCTAACTTAAACCGTCATCATGAACCGGTCCACTTTAAGTCTAACTCTTCTTTTTTTTTCAAAGATTCTTTATTGGTTCATTTGGTATTTGACAAATAATTTAAGGTTACATAAGTCAGTTATTCCAATAAAGAGACAGCCATCAGCTAGTAGCTGGTTTTCATTGACTTTACCCATGATTATGAACTGGTCCACTTTAAGTCTGACTTAACCCATCATCATGAACTGGTCCACTTTATTCTGACTTAACCCGTCATCATGAACTGGTCCACTTTAAGTCTAACTTAACCCATCATTATGAACTGGTCCACTTTAAGTCTAACTTTACCCATCATTGTGAACTGGTCCACTTTAAGTCTATCTTTACCCATCATTATGAACTGGTCCACTTTAAGTCTGACTTAACCCATCATAACGAACTGGTCCACTTTAAGTCTAACTTTACCCATCATCATGAACTGGTCCACTTTAAGTCTAACTTTATCCATTATTATGAACATGTCCACTTTAAGTACAACTTTACCCATCATTATGAACTTGTCCACTTTAAGTCTAATATTACCCGTCATTATGAACTGGTCCACTTTAAGTCTAACTTAACCCATCATTATGAACTTGTCCACTTTAAGTCTAACTCAACCCATCATTATGAACTGGTCCACTTTAAGTTTAACTTAACCCCTCATTATGAACTGCTCCACTTTAAGTCTAACTCAACCCATCATTATAAACTGGTCCACTTTAAGTCTAACTTAACCCCTCATTATGAACTGGTCCACTTTAAGTCTAACTTAACCCATCATTATGACCTGGTGTCATTGTGAACTGCCTCTCTCCTCATATCTGTGAACGGCCCAGTGTGAATCGCTTCGCCGTCAGTTGGCGCATGGTGGCGCTGAGGTCACAGCTGCGGAATGGCGGGACTGCCAAGCGTCAACTAATCCCATTAAACGTGTTCCAGGTACAACAACACGCGGCGTACAACGTGTTGACCACGTGTAGCGCACGTGAAACGCACCTCGTAATGTCACTCCTCACTCCCTGACCTGCAGGTGTAGCCCGCCCAATAACACAATCTGCGCATTCGTGTTTTCTTGTTTTTTTTGTAATTTAATCTGGATTAATCCATGTTCTATAGTATCATATCACAAGGCTTTTTATGCCTGTAGCAGATTTACGAGACTTGCGAGATGAAGCATTATCCTACCCCATATTTTTTTTATATTTTTTTTTTTTATTAGTACTGTAAGGAGGTACAAACTAACAAAGGAGGCCTCTGCATGGCAGATTTTCAGGCCACTCGGTATAGTTACATGAAAATTGGTTCTCGAGCTATAACAATTTTCGACAAAAAAGGATTATATACAGCGTGATTATGATAATAATGGAACAATGTAATGAGGAGTCCTTGTATACCTCACCGATAGTTGAGTCTAGCGTGTTCGAATAAGACAATCCTGACAGGCTAGTTCATGAGTACTATGCATAGAGTTTTAGCTTTAAAAACTCTTTTAAGCCATTTAGACTACCATCTTGGATTCCACTGGTGCATGCTAGAGTAAACTGGACTCCTTCTGAAGAAGGATGTTTTAGGCCGTTTGAGTTTAATATTTCTCTTGTGCTGAGTACGGGTTATCGGTTCAGTCGACGTCTCCTCTTTGGCAGCTATCTTTTTCATGAACAATGTGTTGAGATATCTGCGCCTATTTTCGAGCTTTTGAACTTTACACTTTTTGTGTAGCTCGTCTATGGACAGTTCACCTATAAATCTCCATAGAGTTACCTTGGTGTAACTGTATGCCACGGTTATGCCATAAAATATCTATATGGAACTGGTGACACATGAAGTTAAAAACATGTGACAGGGTAGGATAAAATCTAAACGTCACTCAATTTCACATAATTGTTTATATGACATTCATTATCTTCTGCAAAGACAACTCATGCTATATAAACAATCATAGGAATATTTTGTGACGTTTCTTGGTATAATTCACATTTAAATACACACAGTTGAAATACCAGCCGACTCTGTAAGGCACGTTGTGAATAAAGTTATTTCGGTAACCACAAAACATTTGATGCGGTAGCTCGAACTGTACACATCGCCACGTCTATATTAAAAAAAAATATTTTAAAAAAGCTAGGGAGCAAAGAAACTGACCAATGATATTCTATGTACTGCAATATAAGTATGGCCAATGATACAAGAAACTATGTGTATTATATTGGAAAATAAAAGTTTTCTACCCAAAAGAATTGTTGGAAAGAGGACATCGATATTTGATCTTCTAAATCATTCCATAGAATTGCCTCTGCTCCATATCATCTCCATATCATCTTCACACATTGAAACCTCTACTCAGTGCAAATTCCTAACTCTGAACCTTGATAAACTAGGAGCAAAAAGTAAGTTCATCATAGATGAATGAGCGTGCAATTATAAACGTTTAACAAATAAAAGGTCTGAGTTAGATTTAGCCTATGGATAGTTTTCTACAACCCACCTGCACCCAGTCAACTTGTCATTTCTCTAACTGCCTGAGTCTAGGATCAAAACATATCAAGCAACAGTGGGTCAAGGAGGTATTTCGGTCTTGTGTGATTGGTCATGGTCAGCTGGGCACACTTCTAAGACCCTGAAACACTGGCTCCCTGCTGTGTTCTAACTATCACAGGGAACAGCATGCAGATAGTAAAGGGATAGTTTTCTGGAAGCACACTGAAAGTTCAATGTGACCACTCTAACCCTGACTCTAAGCTCTAGATGATGTATATAGGCGTGCAAGCACGCTCTAAAAAGAATATGTGGTAGCAGAAACGTCAGCTATATACAATAAACTATTGTACTATTCTTATACCTTGATCTCTTTTTTTCTTCTTCATTGATATCCTTCAATAGTAATACATCATCACATAAATATAACCCGCACATATTGGCTACTGGTGTCAATAACTCTCCCTCCGATCCTCTAATTGGGCTTCCTGGATTGTAGACTCTTTTTTGACCTGATGAGTCAGTAGGTACCTCTGGACGACTTCTGTGCAGCAGGAAGCAGAGATTGGTCATTGGTTTGGCGTCAGTCGCTATCAGACTCCCCGCGAGTATCTTTCAGTTGCTCCAGGCCGAGGTTTGTAAACAGAGACAAACAGCGTGCACTGCTCTGCGTCTCACCAGGGGGCGTGCGCCTGTCGTCTGCTTGTTTAGACGCGGCCTGAATAGCGGGAACGCGGGAACGCGAATTTCTCACTCACTCTCTCACTCTGTCTGTCTGTCTGTCTGTCTGTCTGTCTGTCTGTCTGTCTCTCTCTCTCTCTCTCTCTCTCTCTCTCTCTGTCCCTCTCCCTCTCTTGCTCTCTCACTCTCTCCCTCTCTCTCTCTCTGTCACTCCTTCTCTTTCTCTCACTCTCTCTGTCTCTCTCTGTCCCTCTGTGTGTGTCTCTCTCTGTCTTTCTCTGTCTCTCTCTGTCCCTCCCTCTCTCTGTCTCTGTCTCTGTCTCTCTCTCTCTCTCTCTGTCCCTCCCTCTCTTTCTTTCAGTCTCTCTCTGTCTCTCTCTCTGTCTCTCTGTCTCTTTCTCACTCTGTTTCTCTCCCTTTCTCTCCCTCCCTCTCTCTCCCTCTCTCTCTCCCTCTCTCTCCCCCATCTCTCTCTCTCTCTCTCTCTCGGACCTCGTTTCCATTGACAGACTATTTGGCACCGATCTATACATCTATATTGTAGAATGTATTACATTGCAGAATGTTAAAATCATGCGATGTCATCAGTAAAATGTAAGACCACCAGGACTGGCGAATTTTGTTGTCAATAAATGAAAAAAAATCTACCGTCGGGAACCACCAATAGATTTTTGTGTACATACCTATGCCAGATCAGTGAATGGAAGCGAGACTTGCGGACAATGCTCACAGATCAATTTTGTCTAGATCATACAACAAGGCCACCACCGATAGATCTTATCACAGAAAGTCTATGTTTATCTAGAAAATAAAGTACAAACAGTGTACATACAAGGCACCCTCACCGATAAATTGGTGCCGACATAAACCTCGTTTCCACTGGCCGACAATTTTTTGAGTTACCCTAAAAGTCTGTCGGTGATGACACTGATGGTGCGCCCCAAAAAAACTATCTGTGGTTCCCGACTACAGATTGATGCAGAATAATCGGCCAATGGACAGACTTTAAGGGCAGTTTAAACAAATCGGCCAGCGACAGACTTTAAAGCCGGGGACACACCAAGCGAGTTAAGGCAGCGATCTCCGGAATCGCCAACACAAAATGGCACGTATATGAAATATCATTTCATAGTCATATCTCCTACTGATAACTTAGCGTCTCGGAGGCAATAATCAGGTGAAATATGAAATAATAGCTGACAAAGACGCCATTTTGTATTGGCGATTCCAGGAATCGCCGCGTTTCTCGTTTGGTGTGTCTCCGGCTTTAGGGCAGTTTAAATAAATCTAGACCGTTCTCGTCGGCCAGTGGAGACGAGGTTTCTGTGTGAGTGTCTGGGGGACTGGGTTCATCTGAGGTGCCCACACCCGGGCAGCTTCCATTGCTCGTTTACCTGTTCTAGTTCTACAGAAATGCAATAGTCTTGTTGGGCCGTGTGGTGGTGAGTGCTGGGCATCGCGGTGGGAAATGAGACTTTGATGACCAGTGTGATCAGTTTTCACACATGTTTGTGGGCCGGATCAGAAAACCTTTCGTCCAGAGTACAAAGTACAGAGTCATTCCTATAGCAGAACTAAAGGGCACATAGTTATTGTGCTCTGGAGGCGGCCATATGGGCCCCTTACGCCATCCAAAACACCAGGTCGGTGGGACCAATTATCTGGATTTTATTCAAAATATTTTGTTGGCCTTGTCTCAATATTATCTATAATACATTGCATAAAGGTTAGAGTGATCACATATAGACTTCCAGAATACTTCCAGAAAACTGTCCCTTTGCTATCTGCGTGCTAATCACTGTGATATTGTGAAATGAGCAGGGTGCCAGTGTCTCAGTGTTTCAGAGGCATGCCCAGTTGACCATGACCAATCACTTGAAACCGAAATACCTCATTGACCTACTGGTGGTTCATATATTTGGATCCCCGACTCACGCAGTTGCAAAGATGGCAAGTTGACTGGGTGCAAGTGGGTTACAGAAAACTTTCCATTGAATGAATGTTACCCAAGCCTTTTATTGTTATTCAATAAATTATAAAAAGTTTCCCTCGTACACTTTCGTGCGTTTTCATCGGAATTTCTTTTTATTGTTATTCATGCATAACTGCACGCTCATTCATCAATGATGAACATGGAAGATAGGCCTAATGTTTAGCCTAATGGCAAACTCCAGTATAATAAAAAACCATTAAAAAAAACCAAAAAAACATACTTTTTGCCCCTAGTATTTCCGATCCTTATCCAAAAATATTATCACCAAGAAGGTTAGAAAGTCAAGGCAGTGAATCATCCTACAAGACAATAATAAATACCTCGTCAAATAAGTCCCATCACTCAGAAGCATCTAAAAACAGCCTGAACTAGCTCTCAGGGGCGCGTTCTCTTTTTTCTTTCTTGTTGAACGGAGACCAAACATAATATTTGAAGCTAGGGGCGGGTCTATTTACAATCTAGAGAGCCATTTTCGCCTGTTTGCTTCCCAGCCGGGAATTTCCTGACCGCCATTGTTCCCGCATACAACGCCCTCTGTCGCCTTTCTGGGTCACTACAGGTCACGTGACTCCATCCGGGTCCCTGAGTGCAAGACACTCTCCAAGCAGAGACTTGAAAGGACTGGGGACTGGCCGTTGCTTTGTACGTGGATCGTAATGGGGGGTTGATCGTGGAGTTGTGCTTGGAGATTTCTAGGAGGCTGAGTGAGGTGGGGTGGAGGGGTTACTGGAGAACTCGACCCGAAACGAACTCGACCCGCAGTTGTCAGGAGAACTCGACCCGTCTTGGAGAAATCGATTGGAGAACTCGACCCGTTTCAGATACTTCTGAATAAGACATGTTCATATAGAAGGAAAGTTCTGACTAGTTTGGAATAGGGTTAAGGATAGGGTTAAGGTTAGGGATAGGGATAGGGTTAGGGATAGGGATATGATAAGGGTCAGGATAGGGATATGATTAGGGTTAGGGTTAGGGTTAGGTTCAGGTTTAGGGTTAGGGATAGGGATAGGTTTAGGTTTAGGGTTTGAAGCCAAGAGAATATATTTACTACGCAGTATAGTATTTATCCACAGTTGAGACACTTGAGTTTGTTACACAGTTAAGGGCGGGAATAATAAGATGGAGACTTCTCGTTGTGTTTACTTGGTTGTTATATTTCTTCTCATTGCCAACATAGGAGGTTACAACACGTAGTATAGAATCAGGGCATCCATCCTCGTCAGGAGCCCAAAGCAGACTGATTATATCGGTATCACTGAGGAGTGGCTCAGTGAGGACAAAGAGACACGTGAGAGACATGAGTGTCACTCATGATCACTCATGACTATATCGTGACCAACTCATGTTTAAACACCGTCTGTATAACTATCAACATGCACTTAATAGTACGTAGCTTACCACAATAACATCCTTTAAGTATGTATGCACTAAAATTATAGGGGACTGTGTTACAAGTTGAGAAGATTTAAAACGGGTCTAGTTCGTTATGGATCGAGTTTTTCACGGGTCGAGTTCGTTATGGGTCGAGTTCTCCAGTATTTGGTGGAGGTAGATTGGCCGCCACCTCTGTCTCCACTCTATTCCAACTTAGAGGTTGGTATGGTTAAACCCACATCATGTTCATGAATTCTCACTCTCACACCAGAGAACTAAATGTCCAGTTCTATGCTCACCCCAAGAATTCTCTATTTATATGTGGGTTCTGAGAGCAGAAATACTTATCAATAAATACACGGACCTATATACATGCGTGATAAATGACCAGCTTACCAAATTCATGTTAAAGTATACCTTTATGGTTATTTTGTTCAAGATACACACACAATGCCCCAGTCACACTGGCGTAAAAAATGGCGTTTTTCCGTGTACGCACGTCTATGTTCTTCTACGCATTTTGAAATCTACAAATGCGTTGTAAAACGCCGCAAAACGCGGAGATACGTAAAGGAAAGTCGGAATGCGCCGAAAAACGCCACAATGCGTACAGAAGCGTAGATAAGCGTTGATGAACGTTGATGAACGTTGAGAAGCGTACTAAAACGTTAATCAAGAAAAGCAAACAAATACGTTCCAAATCCGTAGCTAATACGTGGTCCCCACCAACTCAAATACGTAGAAGAAACGCCGAATTTTACGCCAGTGTGACTGGGGCATAAGGAATTATGAATATGTAAAAATTGGCTTCAAGAATGAAAAATATCACACTCTCCAAACATAGGTTCAGTAACACGAAAGTTCTGCGGGGAGAGGCACGGACACGTACACAGTGGCGTCAGAATAGGGGGGGCAGGGGGGGCGGCTGCCCCCCCACTTTTTTGCCAGCCCAAAAAAAGTCAGCACCTTCAAATTTAACTCAATCAAGTGCAAAGACTGTCGTGATTTTTCACCATGGAAAAGTGTCAAAGTCTGACTCTTTAGCGTACAATGATGGCTAAACCCTGACTTTTCACTGTGGTAAAATATCAAAGTCTAACTATTTAGCGTGCAATTAGGGCTAAACTCTGACTTTTCACCATGGTAAAATATCAAAATCTGACTCTTTAGCGTGCAAAGATGGCTAAGCCCTGACTTTTCACTGTGGTAAAATATCAAAGTCTGACTCTTTAGTGTTCAATAATGGCTAATCCCTGACTTTTCACCATGGAAAAGTGTCAAAGTCTGACTCTTTAGCATGCAATGATGGCTAAGCCCTTACTTTTCACAGTGGAAAATGTCAAAGTCTGATTTTTTTAGTGTGCAATGATGGCTAAGACATGACTCTTCACCATGGAAAAGTGTCAAAGTCTGACTCTTTAGCGTGTAATTAGTGCTAAACCCTGACTTTTCACCTTGGTAAAATATCAAAGTCAGATTAATCCCTGACTTTTCACTGTGGTAAAATATCAAAGTCTGACTATTTACTGTGTAATGATGGCTAAGCCCTTACTTTTCACTGTGGAAAAGTGTCAAAGTCTGACCTTTTACCATGCAATGATGGCTAAGCCCTGACTTTTCACCATAGAAATATGTCAGAGTCTCACCTTTTACTGTGCAATGGTGGCTAAGCCCTGACTTTTCACCGTTGTAAAATATCAAAGTCTAACTATTTAGCGTGCAATTAGGGCTAAACTCTGACTTTTCACCATGGAAATATGTCAAAGTCTGACCTTTTACTATGCAATGATGGATAAGTCCTGACCTTTCACCATGGAAAAGTGTCAAAGTCTGACTCTTTAGCGTGCAATGATGGCTAAACCCTGACTTTTCACTGTGGTAAAATATCAAAGTCTGACTCTTTAGCGTGCAATTAGGGCTAAACCCTGACTTTTCACCGTGGTAAAATATCAAAGTCTGACTCTTTAGTGTTCAATGATGGCTAATCCCTGACTTTTCACCATGGAAAAGTGTCAAAGTCTGACTCTTTAGCGTGTAATTAGGGCTAAACCCTGACTTTTCACTGTAGTAAAATATCAAAGTCAGACTAATCCCTGACTTTTCACCATGGAAAAGTGTCAAAGTCTGACTCTTTAGCATGCAATGATGGCTAAGCCCTTACTTTTCACTGTGGTAAAATGTCAAAGTCTGACTTTTTAGTCTGCAATGATGGCTAAGACATGACTTTTCACCATGGTAAAATATCAAAGTCTGACTTTTTAGCATGCAATGATGGCTAAGCCCTGACATTTCACTGTAGAAAAGTGTCAAAGACTTACCTTTTACCGTGCAATGATTAAGCCCTGACTTTTCACAGTGGAAAATGATCAAAGTCTGACTCTTTAGCTTGCAATGATGGCTAAGCCCTGACTTTTCACCCTAGAAATATGTCAGTCTGACCTTTTACTGTGCAATGGTGGCTAAGCCCTGACTTTTCACCATGGTAAAATATCAAAGTCTGATTCTTTAGCATGCAATTAGGGCTAAGCCCTGATTTTTTCCCGTGGTAAGATATCAAAGAGTGACTCTTTAGCGTGCAATAATGGCTATGGTTGGTTGGTTTGATTTAACGTCCAGTTAACCATTGCAGGCTCTCACCAGACTTTATCGAGGTTCTTTTATACCACAGGGGTGGTGATCAAATCTATGAATTGAATTTTGGTGGAAACCTCACCCCTACACATTTACCGAGGTGAGAGTTCTTTTACTTACTTGCATGCAAGCATAACCGGTCTGCACCACGAGGAGACGAGGCGACAGCAATTAACAATAATGGCTAAGCCCTGACTTTTCACTGAGGGAAGGTGTAAAAGTCTGACTTGACCTAACTGTAACGACCTGACTTTTCTCAGATTTTTCGATGATTTACGGTAAATCCAATGGGACAGGTCAATCTCAAAGTCAGACCCAATACCAAGAAAAAAGTCAGCAATTTTTCAGTTCGCCCCCCCACTTTCAAAATGTTCTGACGCCCCTGCGTACACCTTGTGGTTTTAACCCAACCAGAGCTACCGTAGTTGTAGCTCTGGCGGCCAGTGTAGGGTGAATGGCGAATCAATGGATTGGTGTGTTCGGATTGGGGGGGGGGGGGGTGGTGTTTAATGAGGTGCGGTCAGCGGGCGGTGGTGAAGGCGGGTTGTTAAGTGGGCATTGACCACTCCGGATCAGTCAGTACATGGTTGACTGAATATATGTTTGGACACTCATGGTATTACCGTGACCATAGTAGCCTATAGTCCACCATACACAACGACAACAATGCTAGTATACTATACTCTGTTCCTAGTAATGTCCGTTTGTTTGGGTAGTTTAACGTCCAATATGTTCTATCAGACTTACTTCGGGTTTGACCAGGTAGAAATCTCACCCCTACACATTTACTGAGGTAAGAGTTCTAACGCCACAATTATAAATGGATAACAATGGAAAGGTTTGAGTTACATTCAGTCTATGAATAGTTTTCTGTAACCCACTTGAACCCAGTCAACTTGCCATTTCTGCAACTGACTGAGTTTAGGATCCAAAGGTATCAAGCACCAGTTGGTCTTCAGGTATTTTGGTCTTGAGTGATTGGTCATGGCAACAAGTATAGAGAGTTTCTCTATACTCTTTGGCCATGGTCAGCTGGGCATGCCTCCAAGACCCTGAAACACTGGCTCCCTGCTCTGTTTTCGATATCACAGTGAATAGCATGCAGATAGTGATAGGCTAGATGTTATGCAGTATGCTGGAAGCCTATATATGTGACCACTCTTTATCCTACCCCTAATATAAAATCCCATAGGCTTAACATCGAGTTTCCGTATGCCACGCTGACTGGCATACGGAGTTTTATATGCCACTAGTGGCATACAGAATTGTTATCACGTAATATTCAAAAATCGAGGAGACGGGGTAGGATAAAATCAAAACCTGATTTGTTTTAATCTTGGTCACCGCATTCCACTCCTGAAGTTTTGGCTCCGGACTTCACTTGGCTTCACCTCATGAAGTCATTATGCCAAACTGCAGTCGTGGCATACGATGGCCAAGATTAAAACTCATCCAGTTTTACGATAAATCTCTAGGCGATGCATGTATAGTGCGTACAAGCACGCGCTAATAAAGTGAAACGAAAGAAATAGTGTGCCCCGTCCCTGTCAGCCACACCAGCAGACTGGACTTGTAATCCCAAGGTTGTAGGACTTTGTGGGTTCAAGTCCCACTGCAGCCACTCTTCTCCTTCATTCCCAGCAGTGGTAGATTTACTGCTATATCAAAGGCCAATCGTTCTCATACCATGTCTATGTAGTGTGGGAACTAAAAGAACTCTTACCTCGGTAAATGTGTAGGGGTGAGATTTCTATCTGAGTTCATCACATAGATTCGATCACCACCCATGTGGTGTAAAAGAACCTTGAGTAAGTCTGGTGAGAACCTCTATTATCCTACCCCTAATAAAAAACCGCCATAGACTTAACATAGGGAAATTTTATGTGGCAGGCCGTGACATAAAGTTTTTTTTATGCCACTAGAGTACTAACAATATTGACCAATCAGAGAGCAGGATGTCAGCTACTATGAAAAAAAGTTCTGTTGGTCATTGACTCAATATTTATCTTTTAGTAATACAAAAGCATAGACGAGGTAGGATAAATACGAAACCGAACTCGAGTTAGACTTGTCAATGTCTATGCCACTCTGGTCGGGTCTGCTCCTCACTACACTCGGCTACGCCTGGTGTAGTAATACGCGACCTTCCCGTCGTGGCATAAACATTGTCAAGTCTAACTCTCGTTCGGTTTCTACTAAATGGTTAACTGGACGTTAAATCAAACCAACCAACCAACCAACACCAGCCGACCCTGGATAGACTATACACTGCGCTAAGTGCCTTGCTGGGCGGCCTAATTGCCCCACGCCTGCGGACGGGAGATATTACCTCAGTATCCACCTGGGGAGGTGTAGCTTACCTCGTGAATATGGACATGGGGGTGTGAGTTACCTGACAGGCCCGGTGAGGGGGATCAGGCCAGTGTCCCTGTCTGTACCCAGGAGAGGGTCCGGCGGAGAGTGCTGCTAATTACCCCAGCGTTAATTACATGCTCCACTCTCCTACCCGAGTCTCTGTGCTAGCTGGTGGGGATTATCCTCAGGGAGGCTCTGGATGATCCTCGCGTCGCTGTGGATAATCCGAGGATTATAATCCATGTGCAATAAGTCTAGATTTGTGTTGTATTAATCTCTATATTGTATATTGTATACTCTGGTGTGTTTTTCTTAGATCGGGGGAGGGGATATAAATTAAGGCCCTAATTACATAAAATACACCTGATCAAGGCGCCCATATGCCGAAACGTTGTGTCACAAAATGTAACTAGATCATAAGTATTGAATAAAAAACCATCACTAAAGATTTCTGGAGTTGCTTGGTTTGTGAGAAATATTCACTTGACATTAAGGAAGAAATTGATGAGTGTTTGGTCTGAGTTTTCATTCGCCATCGAGTTTGGAGTGCGCAGTAATATGAACGAGGAGTAATCTGAAGTACTCCAAACGAGATGGCGAATTTTGATTCAGACCAAGCACGGATGTATGTTTCTGATTTTATCTTAGCCTGTTAATTTGTATCTGTTCATCACCCGTTGAGTATGAGTTACTGTACTCGCAAGCCCGTTGAGGACGAGTTCCTAATGTTAAGCCTATGGATGTTCATACCAGGCTTAGATAATATCGTAAAACTGGATGAGTTTTAATCTTGGCCACCATATGCCAGGACTGGAGTCCAGGAGTGGCATGCGGCGGCCAAGATTAAAATGAATCAGGTTTTGATTTTATCCTACCCTCTCTCCTCGATTGTGGAATATTACGTGATAACAATTCTGTATGCCACTTGTGGCATATAAAACTCTGTATGCCAGGCAGCGTGGCATACGGAAACTCAATGTTAAGCCTATGGGATTTCATATTAGGGGTAGGATAATAACCCTTTCCCAACAGGAGCTAGAATGTGTTCCCATGACTCGTGCAGGAAAATGTCTCTGGGTATTTTTCGTTCGTTATTTTCAAAGGACGGACCTTTTCCTCAAAAGATACTCCATGGATTCTTTTGTTTTTTTCAGAGCATATTTAGGGCTACATAATATTAAAAGATACAAAAATGTCATAATCATTTGTACGTGGGTAGACATATTTAGGAAAGTGCAATGGATATGAAAATAAGTATGGGGATATGAAGTTTTCTACAGACACAGCCGTTATATTAAGTTATGAGGTTTAAAACTCTGAGAATGGTTTTTATAGCTGACTATAACATTGAATCAAGTCAATGGGAAAGGATGGTATACTTAAATGGCTTTAAAAAGCATTATCAGCGTTTCGGCTTTGACTACTTGGATAACCATTCTTAGATTATTGCTTACATCAAAATGCAAAAAACATATCCCCAAACCTATTTGGCACAATACAAATAGGGTAATGACACTTTAACAATTAGGAAGCATACATGATTAAATTAAGTCGCTTAACATCTCCTTAATGCATAACTGTGACCTGTCAAAAGCAGCCATGATGAAATGGATTCTGGCAAATTGATCTCTATCATTTATGAGAAATCTGTTCACGTTGAAACGAAAATCGAATAATGTTCATTTCTTGGGGGGAAAAAACAATTTTCCCCAAGAAATGAACATTATTCAATTTTCGTTTCAACGTGAACAGATTTTCTCATGACCTCTATCATTTACTTTTTAATTTCTGAGTAAATTGATATCAATATATGGGGCTACCTTGCCTTCAAATATGGTTGGTCTTTTTTAGAAATTACCATTAATGGCCGAAAAAGGATCGTATGAGATTAAAATCAAATATACTTTGTTGACATGACCATTACAAAGACACATTAGCAAAGTGTTATAGTGCCCATTGATAGGGTGTAAACGATGCCAACTCTTGCATTATGATGACTGTTTCTCGGTGTAATGACTCCGCGATAGGGTCATGACTTGGTGGTCGAGGTGAGTCGACACAGATCACATATGCGTTTTACTACAGTCCATTCACCATCACATTGTATGTTGTGTTTGATCAGGACTCGTCCATTTAAGTTCCTCCAAGTTGCTCGAACAAGTGCCAAGTAAGGCCAAAGGTCGTCAACAATTCATAGACCGCATTAGTATGATGTCGCTCACCATCAGGCCGCTGATTTTTTTTATTACCCGCATGCAATAAACAACACTTTACTGCACGCTCGCCCGAATACAGTGACCCAATGTTAAGCCTATAGCGTTTTTTATTAGGGTTAGAATAATATAGAGGAAACCTATGAAAGTTTAGGGTCAGAGCTCGTATCCCATCGAGTTTGAATCGCGTAGTAATTAACAAGGCGAAGCCGCGTGAATTACTACGCGATTCAAACGAGATGGGATCGAGCTCTGACCCTAAACTTGAATGGGTTTCGGAATTTATCTCACCCTTCACATTGACTAATGAGCAAATATTTGTGCCATAATCCCCCATTGGATATTTTTCCTAAATATCTCATGGGCGTTGGATACAAGTTCCCAATGTTAAGTCTATGGAGAAAAAATACCAGGGGTGAGATAATTAGGAGAAACCAAACGAGAGTTAGTCATGTTGTTGTTTATCGCATGATGGCAAAGTCGCGTATTAGTGCGCGAGGCAAAGCCGAGTGCAGTGATACGCGACTTTGCCAGAGTGCGATAAACAACACGACTAACTCGAGTTTGGTTAAGAATTTATCCTACCCCTTCAGCAAATTAAGAAACAACATAAAACTCACCGATAACCAGTGATAATCATTGGTCGCTTTTCAAATGACGTCATTTGACAACTGTAGCCCACTAGAGCGATAAATTTCATTTTCCAGCATTGTAGCCCAAATACAGTCCGCTAATGTTAAGCCTATGGGCTTTTTTTTATTAGGGGTGAGGTAAAGGCATGAGCTCACCATGGGGTGGTGGGTGAAGTATAGTGTCAAGTGGTGTGACAGATGAAGTCTAATGGCGCTGGCCCCACGCACGTCCACAGACGACCCATTGTCTGCTTGTATATACACACATGGCCACTCCGCTATCCGCTTTTATTGATTTATAAATACAGGATACACAAATAATCCACAAATATTTCTACCCAGGCAATGAGACAGGACCCCACTGGCCCTGCACCACTTTGTGGCTCCAGTCCTAAATCTACGATTACCACTGTGGTTCCACGGAGGTATGTTGATTAGGGACCAGACCGCGACCCCGTGATACCAGACCACGTGACCTCAGCACTTCCGGTGACCCATGCGCAGTGAACAATGGCGTCCTCTACTCCTAGGGTCAAAGGTCATTTAGGTCGGGTTCTGTGGCAACACACAGGCACTGTCTTACAGGGAACTTCTGGGGCTGTTAATTCTTCGCTGTTTACTATTCAGTGAATGGAGTTCATATATAGAGAAAAATCAATTACAGGATTGTCGCTGAGGAAACATGGTTTGATTTCAGTCTGATGCAGCATGTATGGAAAATAGATATGTAGAAATATATGGGAGTTTATTGATTTTTAATCAAAAAAATATTTTGTGGCTTGCCATGGAGAAATATTTGACTTGTCTTAATATTATTTATAGATTATAAAAACAGTGGCTCTATCCTACTATTTCCTAGTGGATGATGGCAGAATTAACAATCACTTATAGGGGGTCACCATATATGCTAGGTGGCGCTACAATTCCTTGACGTTATAGGAAAACGTGCACATTTTTTATGACGTAACGAAGTGTCAGCCGAGGAAGTTAATCACCAATTGGGATTTCTGAGTGAGAACTCTCTAATTCTGCATATGACTGCCATCGTTCAAAATATGGCGTTAGAAATTACCCCCATTTTCTCTGGTTGATTTATCAATAATTCTTAATTGTTATTTGGTGGAAGATAATTACTGTTAGGTCGCTGGTGAAAATTCGGGATCAGTTATTCTGACGCTGGTGGATCACAACGAACCAAAAACAACAGACGTTTGGTTTTGACATTTCAATAATTGCAGAATCTATTGAATGATTGGAAATAAAAATTTGATACCAGTGTTCTTTATATTTCTCACACTGTAATATAATAATGCTATTCTTACCAATTAAACAACTTCCCTAATATTCAAAATGATGGATAATAAATGGAACAAACCATGGTTCAAAGTAGAGCCGAAGACTGCAATATGTATTTTCAATGGCGTCAGAACGACAGTTAACTTATATTTTTATTATTGGCGTGAACACCATCACCTGAAGCTGATCAGAGATTAATTGTTTACCAAGTCTCCCGTTTAGCGTCGGTCACAGGTATCTGTCGTCACGTGACCTCTTAGTACAGAGATAAGTAGGCTGTGCTCTCAGATGCAAATTGGACGTGATCCTAATTGTTTGGCAGGTTTGGCAGGGTCACCTGTTTGGCAGGCATCTCAGTGGCGACATCTGTTGACGCGTTATAATCGTGTGTTGGCGCCTTTCTACGTCAATAGTGACGTACTACACAACACAAGGTATGACACTTGACAATTTAGTGTAGAGGTGGATTGGCCACCACCTCTGTCTGCGATTAGGGGTTAGTCTGGTCCGATCGCTTTCTGGCCAGAGAGCTCGATACAAATATCTCGAAGTCGGGTATACTTTTGGGGACATCATAGAATATAAACTATATATATTCACTACAACGCATTATTAGCTTCGATGATTGATGACAAAAATCTGGATATGGGGCTTTGAGATTACTGCAATCTCCAACCATAATAGTCTGCTGTGAAAGAGAATTCTACTAAAAAAAGATCTGCTAGAAGAATGATTCACTCTTCCAGTAGATATTCTGACTCTGGTAGTAAGAAGATCAGCTTGGAGACTGCAAATCTGTGTGCTCTGGTGGCCAGAGTAATGTAGAGGGATGCAAGTATCGAGGGGTGGTTTGTTCCCTCTTCGCTGGAGGAGATGGCAGTCTTGTCCCTGTTGTTGGAAAGTTCTGTCAAACCAACGACATAGTCAAGCCCATACGCCCTCCAGAGGTTACTATTCTCCCTATTATCGCCCAGGGTAAATACAAGTTCCGCTTGCGACTGACTGGGCAGACTACGACTACATGAACTATAGTTTTCCCATTTATATTTTAAGAACCTGAATATAATTTCGGATTTATATGTAGAAATAGCTGAAATTTCCATTTCTGACATCGGATTTCCCATTTGAAGATTTATAAAAACCGTTAAACTGCAATAATTTCGGGTTATGGTTCAAGGTTCTATCACAATACAACGTCGGTAACAAGCGCACACCGGGACCTGTAAACAGACTGAATTCTGGGATACCTCAATAGGGTCTATGCAACCTTTCCTGTACGCCAAGGAGACCCAGGGACGATGTGGGTCAACTATGTGGGTCAAGTTTATTCAACACTTATTGACGAATTGTATCTGCCTCTGCATAGTCATATACAACTTAACATGACGCTTATCCAGGTTATGGAAAACTATCCTTAAAAGAAACATGTATGTGAAAGTCATGCTTGGAGGTGGGCAATATCATCAGATAACTAAACTCTGACTGCAGAACATTCAAAGAAACATTTAACGACATCACACGATTCACTGGTTTCCCAGCGTTCTTCCTCGGGTAAGTCACAACAAAAACATATGGGTACAAAAATGTATATCACATACTACATATATACAGGACACTACATCAACATCACAGTCATTCATCCCTTCTACAATGTATTCCTTACTGAGGTAACTATTAAATTTCACATCAATTTTCTTACTGTCTTGGGTCTATCGACCTATAACGAACAAAACCTCAGGTTTATTTAACCCACTCTACACATCAAAATTATCTAGATTTTGGATCTCATTTTTAATTTTGTTTTTAAAGGCATAGCCATAATCAGTACGTTGTGTCTCCTCATGTAGACCATTCCAATAACGTTCCCCAACATATAAAGGCGAGTGTCTAAATATTTCAAGGTTGGGTCTCGTCAAGGTCGAATATGCTTGTCCTTGACTTTGACATCACTCTCCATCATAGGCGAGGCCGACACTGCACCTGGGGCGGGTATTGTTAGTGTTAAGGAGGCCTGTAGGCAGTCGACGCTTGGTGAGTGTGGCGAGGGCGGTGATAGATCATTAACCCATTACTCAGGAATGTCACCGACACAACTCATTTGAATAAGTAAGTCAAGCATTCTGTGACATCTCCGGAGATGGTCTGTGTGGGTTGTGGATATGTATATAACAGCCTTTATTATACACCTGATACAGAGTGTCCATAGAAAAGACATAGGGAGCGTGTATCACCAAACCCAGAGCATATAGATATATCTATCTAATACAAGGTGTCCATAGAAAACACATAGGGAGTGGGTACCACCATACCCGGAGTATACAGATTGTTATCCACCTAATACAAAGTGTCCATAGAAAACACATATGGAGTTTGTATGGACATACCCGGCGCATACGGATATGTTGTATGCTCTGGGGGCGCAAAAAGAAAAATAATGGGTATGGAAAAATAGTGCATAACTAAAATGAACTGATATCGACATACTTGTCCAGAAAAGGTGAATAATAAATACAATATAGACTGGTTTCAGATAAAAGCGATCGTATGAGTTCTCTCTATATAATATCCTCGTATACGCTCGGATATTACTGTGCGTCAACTCCTCGGAGCATACAGCTGCCTGTATCAGAGAAAAATCCTAAATCTGTGATTTACACAGATTTTACAGAAATCGCATGGACAAGAAACTACACATCGTGCTACATACACACTATTGACTGGTTTCAGATACAAGCGGCCGTATGCTCCGAGGAGTAAACGTGTAGTAATATCCAAGCGTATGCGAGGATATTGCGCAGAGTCAACTCCGAGGAGCATACAACCGCTTTTATCTGAAACCAGTCTATATTGTATTTATTATCCACCTTTTCTGGGCAAGTGGCATGTTGATATCAGTTCATTTTAGTCACGCACTATTTCGCCACCCGGAGCATACAACATATCCGTATGTGCTGGGAATGCCCATACAAACTCCCTACGTGTTTTCTATGGACACTTT
The DNA here is from genome assembly GCA_950022655.1 of Alentia gelatinosa. Lineage (NCBI taxonomy): Eukaryota > Metazoa > Annelida > Polychaeta > Phyllodocida > Polynoidae > Alentia > Alentia gelatinosa. The sequence goes on from OX465593.1 coordinate 10,735,216, forward strand.
GTATTAGGTGGATAATAAAATGTAGGACTGTTTCGATGCACCAGTGTTGTGATGTCTTTGATAGGTCCTCTGGATTACGTCTGATCTCTTTTTTCGCAGCTCTAAATCAGTACGTCATACGTGTGAAACTGCAGGGTGAGACCTGACTATGGTTGTAAACTCTGCATAGACCCTATTGAGGTATCCCGTAATTCAGTCTGTTGACCAAGTTCCGGGTTTCGCTGGTTACCGACGTAGTATAGTGATAGACCCCTTGCTCGTAACCCAGAATTAATGCAGTTTAACGGTTTTCAAACATCCTCAAATTGAAATTCTGATGTCAGAAATGGAAATGTCAGCTATTTCTACATGGGAATCCGAAATTATATTCAGTTTCTCCAGTTATAAATCAGAAAACTGTGGTTCATTTTATCGTAGTGTGCCAAGTCTATCGGGAGCGGAACTTTGCTTTACCCGGGGCGATAATCGGGAGTTTAGTAACCTCTGGAGGCTCTATGGGAGGTTCACCTAAAACAGGGGAAACAAGGTGAGATTGATCACACAAATTCATGTGAGCATCGCAGGAATGTCCTCATACCACCCAGCAATGTCTGCCCCGATGAACCGGCGTGAGACTGGATTCGTCGCTACAAACACATGAGAAGTATATAAAATGTCGTATAATTCCAGGCGCAGGATTTCATAATACAGAATAGTTGTGTGGTAACTCGTAAGGCCCGTTTCCACTGACCGACGAAAGCGGTGTAGATATAGACAATAATCGATGGGTTTGTGGACAGGCGGCCGTACACCACGAGAGGTTGACGCGTAGTAATACACGACCGCTAGCGAGTGTATTACGATGTCAACCTCGAGTGGTCTACAAAGCCACTGTCCACATAACCATCGTTTGTTGCATTTATTATCCATCTTTTCGAATACGTTTAACCCAGGAATTGGGTATAACAATAGGGACTATTTCTTTGCTCTATAGCAAAAGGGACTATTTTCCCCGTATACCATGTCTTTGAGACCGAATACCACAGGTTTGAATTCGTATACCACAGTTATAGTATCTGACAGGTTTTATACAATGGGTCGTGGTTTACTGAGTCCCCATACATTTTCAATGGGGGCTTTGTATACGATGGATGATAATTTTGTGTAACCCATTAACATTTTGGGCCAGCAGTGTTAAAGGTCCGTCGGTCGTTCCTGTCTGTATATATATCGGTGATGGCCAATGGAAATGGGCTATTAGACAAAACACACAAAATCCACACAGTTTTCGTCGGCCAATGGAAACGGGCCTTTATTGATATTTCAGGCAAGATCTGAACATGTGCACAAGTTGTAAATGATGCATGCTGCCATGGCTCTTGTCCCTCATCACACTATGTGGACTCACACTCAAACTCTGTATGCAGGTCAGGCGCTAAATGTAGCAGCGCGTGCCTGAATTCATACAGGTATGGGGCCTGTCATACCCCGAGCAATGCTACCTGTGTATATGTTGATAGGTGATATATAAAAGACCACATCATGGAGCACATCTACGAGGATATCTACCGCTGGTCTGTTTAGGCCACTAAAAAAAGACCTTGTTTCTCATCACCAAGCCATGAAAAATATGACGAGGGCGCAATTTTTTTTTTTTTTTTTTTTTTTTTTGCTATATCAAAGATGGCAGACATACAGTAAAACCCTGCATAAGCGGACACCCTCCGATCCGGGCCAAAGTGGCTGCTTACGCGGGGTATCTGCTTACAGGGGGTTTCCAGATTTTTACAGGCTATACATTTAATGCATCCCTGACATCAGGAGCTTTAATTTGATACTAAGTACACATACCTTTCATAATTTCTATCAAGGTTGATCTATTTAGAAAAAAAAAATCTTCTAAAATCGTTTTTTCTGATGCGCGCGGTGATGAGAAACAAGGGTGTTTTTTTTAGTGGCCTTACAGAATTTTTTTTTTTATTCACACAATTCATCCTACTGCATGGTTTTACATCGTGCACATACACTCATTAACACAGCTGTGGCAATATATATACAAGTTTTCCTTCATCACGTGTGAATACGTAATACAATCTACATATACATATATGATATAATACAATACAAATGGTTAGTAAAGATGAGATGGATATAATGACGACGTATGGACACAGTCTTCATAAGGGCCTGTGCAGTTATTTCTCCCGTGGTATTAACCGACGCCATGATGTGTAAGTCAAGGCATACACTTTAATAGCCCAAACCTTCCGTGTCCTACTCAGTAAGTTGACTTCAGATCGCACACATATGCAGACGTTGGGGCGACAGCAGATAGTTATTTGTAGCATATTTATCTACATTTACTATATACCCATGCCGTATATACTGTAAAAACGCACCGTTTCGGCATATGACGTAAAAATACTGTACGGACCGCTGGTCCGTACACTAAAATACGGACCACCTTGCCATACACATTTATTGTAATTTTGGTTGTTAAGAAAAATGAAATTGATTTTTTTTTAATTTCGGGTATATAGTAAATATATAACGTCCAACCATGCTTGTACAAGTCACAGAACTCGATGATAATTTACTGTTTGTACGGAACTCAGCATAAATGCCTCGGTCCGTTCAAACCGTAAATTACCATCTCGTTCTGTGAATTGTACAGCATGGTCAGGACGTTCTATATAATTACTTATAGAGGTGAAAGCGAATTAATCGATAAACATATTGATTTGAATTGAAGTTTTATTGTCTTCCATTTTTCCATGTTGTACCTTTGTTAAGGCATCACCTTTATAATGGCAGATTGGAGTCTTGCACTATCGAATCAACCCAATAAAAACTCTCTTCTGTATATTGCTTCTGAGGCCAAAAGCTCGACAGATTAAAAAAAAATCTTATTAAGGACGACCATAGACTGTAGTAACCAGTAAGGGGACGATGCCTATGTCCCACTCCCCCTCTATCTGAGGACGAGTTTTCTAGCTAGTCTGCCTCCATTTCCCTATTTATATAAATGCTGCAGGCTTTCTCTGTGTGCCTGTCATCCTCATAGCTTAATTTCCTTCTTGTCATGATATGAGATGGTCGTGACTGTGGCTCCGGCCAAAAATACCATGCCGATAATAAGAGAAAACGTGGTTACTGAGGCTGCAGGGATGGCCGTTCGAGGTCTTTTGATGACATAAATACGTCCCGCCGCTGCAGGAGGATGGACGTATTTTTGGCATCAAAAGGTGGAGAATGGCATCAATACGGGCTCAGTCACTATGTTTTCTTATTATATACCTAGAAAAAAATTAAACGCTATTTTAGATATTTCTGTAGCCGTAGATGCACTGCCCGTTGACTCAATATCAATGGTCATTCACTACTTCACAGTGCACCCGAACATTATACTGCACTCCTAGCAGCGGGTAGTGTTTCACAGCCGTTCGGTCATATGTATATGATAATAACCAAATTGTGCCATCTAAATGATCTAAAAATAGCCTGTAATAAGAATATACATTGTAATATAAATATACATGAATGTATTTATGTATTTGTACCTGGATAGATTTTAGGCCAATGACGTTATTCAGTAACCTTTTTGTAAAGGCTAATTAGTGTCATGTAGACAGATAGATAGATAGATAGATAGATAGATAGATAGGTGAATGGATAGATAGATAGATAGATAGATAGATAGATAGGTGGATGGATACATAGATAGATAGACAGATAGATAGACAGATAGACAGACAGACAGACAGATAGACATCCTATTCACCCAACAACGCCACTGGGACCTTCCTCTGGGTACTAGGTGTTGCTAAAGTTTCCACATTATTTATAATAACTCTCATTCTTTCTCAGAAGAAAGCCCATTCTGGTGGCTGAAATGGGAAACCTTGCGCACGCTTTGAGGAGATTTTTACTGCCGTCCGTCGCGAGCCGATAACTTTGCAGATAACCAACTCCATCTGGGGAATTCTCGCCCATTCAGAAATAGTCCGGTTCGCCTGGGGACTCCAGTGAACTTCACAGTGTCTCGTCTGATAACTTTTTTTTTCTTCTTTTTTTTCTTCTTTTTTATTAGGTACGATTCGTAAGTACAGGACCTCGATCTGCCATCATACCCTAAGTGACAAGTGCATTCAGTTATCTTGCGTAGACAATTATTGATTTCGTCACCTATACGGTAGTTATGGTAGCTAGACCCAAAAGGTACTTGTATCGCCATAACACACACATGGATAAATCCTTGAAACAACTTGTAATTTGGACGCAACCTTAGGTATGCCGGTTTCTAGTCAATGTTTTATTTCAGAACCAATGGCATTTGTATTTACATGTAGGATTTATTAAGATTATAGTAGATACACTTTTTATTTAATGATATTCAGCGATGTATTAAATCCAGAAAAGAATCCTCAACAAAAAAGACCCTTTTCTCTTAGATTAGGTAGAAATTTGATATTATAGATACTTTTCCGGATAAAGATTTTTCTATTAAAAATAGATGATATATTCCGCAATCATTTTTTTTATCATAGACGAAGGAGTGGAATAAAAATTCTACCCATTATGGTCATGACAAACAAACAGTTTATATACTAGCTCAGCTCGTAACTATATGATTCTTTATTTGTATAATAGACATGCACAATATAGGTGTAATAGGCCATAATATGTGAGTGACATACTTATTCAATATGTTCAATATATGTATGTGAAACGTGAAGCTGTGTGAATTGCAGACCCTTTTCTGTAATTATATAGAATATTCATAACATATGATTTATTCTGGAATTATTTTTTTATTATAGACGAAGGACTGGAATGAAAAATCATTATAATCTCAGGAATATGAAAAAATACCACTAGATCATGATGGCAGACATATTTGTTCAATATACATGCATGTATGATATAGGTATAATGTATCAGGTATGATATATATAATATGTGTAAGTATATTGTATACATGAATATCATACACACAATACGTATAGAACTCTATATATATATACTCTACCAGGGAATATATGCTCCCTTCACCCCACGTCTGGCACATTTAGCACTAACCTCTACTCATACCATGCTTCATGCCTTATTCACACCCCACCCAACATGGCGGCCGTCTCAATCTCCAAACACATACTTCGCCTTCCAACCCAATCACTCCCTTGGCAACATCTGCGTGGAGAGCGCGCACACAGCGGACTCGTTGTCACTGCCGGATGCGGAAGTCGGGAGGAAAGGGATCATGGGAATTCCCCTACCCGTGTTTGCGCATGAGCGAAGAGACTAATTTGCATATTATCAGACGCCAGCCCATGGCGCAGCGGAAGTGACGTGGCGGGGAACGCAGTGTGCACCGGGAGGTGAACCTACTTGCGCCATCTAGTGAGGACGCTGAATGTCAGCCGGGGTCGGTTAATGATGCCCCGAATAGCAACAGTGTTCTGCGCATGCTCAACCGTCACGTGACCATGTTCCTACACCTACTTCCTGTTGATATTTTCTTTGTTGAAGCTCCTCATGTTGCACCTCCTGTTGTTGCCATGGAGGAGGAAAGTATGGGAGATTTATATAGAACTGCATCAAGAATCATATAAATACACAATACTCCACTCATTTGGATGGGCCGCAATCGTCATAAAGGCAAAGCCAAGTGATAATTACAGCCCATCCAAACGAGTGAAGTATTGTTTATTTTACGATTCAAGTGCAGTTCTGGATTTATCTCACCCCTTTCACTATTAGGGATGTTTAAATCTCTTGTCTTGTCTTCTCTCTTAGATCCCGGTCGTTGATCGGTCAATCGCCTATGACGTTACCTTGTATTCACTACGCCACGGCCATGGCGTAGAACTGTCACTTTACCAGGGTGATCGTAAAATATTTTTTTCTAACGTTATTCTTATTGATAAACTTGTACCAGGGATAAGGGGACACCCTGAGTCCCCAGCAAGGTGTCCCTTTAACAGGGTTTTCTGTGTTTTAATGGATATGTTATCAATGTGCATACAGGTAGCACTATGGTATAGAGACACTGTGGTATAGAGACATTGATATGACCATACAGACAGCCCACAAACGTCTACCTGACATTTTTTATTTTTAGAAGAAATCGTGCTTTTGAAAACAAAAATCAAGTAATATGGCTGATTTTCTGTCTCGTTCTTGTAAGAAAAGACTGGAAGTTGTGAGGTGCAATACTGAAACGGCTAAATATCATGGATATTAAAAGTCTGGGATATTCACCTCAAGCACACCCTATCTCTATCTTGCCTGCCCACCTTTCTCCACCTGTAGGTCATTGGCTTGTCAGCCAGGCTCCTGGGCGCCCACCTGGTTGCCATGGTGACGCGTGACACCCCTTCACGGGTGGCTTTACCTGTGGAGGTGGAGGAGGACGTGGAGGAGGTTCACACCTGTAAGCTGTCCGCACCTGGAGGGCGCTCTCACCTGGTGGTGTGGAGATGGGCGTCAGTCCGTGTGAGATCCTCCAGCGGTGACCTGGGGGCCGTTCTTAAAGGCATATCGGACAGTTCACGAAGGCGCCACCTGGTGATTTTTTAATATTGTCAATTATCAGTAAAAACTGGTTTATTGGGATTCTTCTTTTTTTTTCTTCTTTTTTTTGGCAATTTTCATTAGGGAATAGAGCTGTTCTTCCACTCGGGCCCTTTAACATTTTAATTCGAAATGAGTAGATTTAATGTTTTATCCAATTTTTCCCCCCTCAATTTTATAGGTATTATAGGCTGTTTCACATTTGCTTGATTTACACAGGAAATTAGACTTGCTCAAGTCTTTGATTATGAACAAATTATGATTACACCAAATTAAGATAAATTATGTTGCAGTGAGACTGGGGTAGGTGGAGGGATACAGGGGCTGGGGCCAGTCTAACAGGAAATGTACTGAAAAATATGGGTTTCTTCAAATCTTTCAAAAATAAGGATAGTGACTTATGGGGTTTTTTTTAAATTTTAATGTGAAGTACTATACATCTACTTTATCTCACCCCTGGTACAAGTTTAGCCATAGGAATTAGGTGACCTTCTTTTTTTCTAAGGTTTTTATTTATACTGGAGTGAAAAACAGCTTGGCATTACAACGCCTATCCTCCGCTGGCTCCAGTCAACATTTCCCTTGAATAGCCCGGTGTCCAGATTATGGACTTGCATGGCATTTAACAGGTACATAACAAATTAACTTAAAGATTGACAGATGATAATCAGTATCCATAAATGCATGACAGATCCAGACCAACCATGTGGGAGATTTTTTTTTTTATACACGTAAACACAAAGACACTTCTGTCGTCCGAAGACGTTCTTCCCAGAATGGTCCGGAACAATACAAAGACAAGACAAGCATTCATACACACAGATATACAATATACAAGTATAGGAGAGTTATCTAATGACAACGGTTCAAGCAGTATATTTTAAAACGTAATACCAACAATGGTTTCCGATGTGAACACTCAGTCATTGATTTGCAAGTTATTATCAACGAAAATACGAACAAGATCATTCTTTACAGCCATTTTAAACTCGTCATTTGTAGCAGCTTTTTGTATACCCTCAGGTAGTAGATTCCAGTAAGCTAACCCAACACAATAAGAACTGTTCCTATATTTTTCGCGATTCGGTCTTTTTTACTGTAGTTTGATTTTCCTGGAGTCTCTTGTTATGTGGGAATGCTCACTAATTAGGTGAGTGGGATGATATATAACACAAGTGTTACATGGTGGCAAGTTCATTCGCAATAAAATAATGTTCAGAGTTAATCATAAATCAGATCCCATAGTTGCATAGTTTACAATCAACACTATGGGAAGGAAATCCACAACTCTACATCAAGGCAAATATTAAATAGACCTGGGAGCCGTTCTTAAAGGCATATCGGACAGTTCACGACGGCGCCACCTGGTGATTTTTTAATATTGTCAATTATCAGTCAAAAATGGTTTATTGGGATTCATTCTAATTCAAAATGAGTAGATTTAATGTTTTCTCCAGTTTTATTTTTCAATTTTATAGGTATTATAGGCTGTTTCACATTTGCTTGATTTACACAGGAAATTAGACTTGCTCAAGTCTTTGATTATGAACAAATTATGATTATTAAATTAAGATAAATTATGTTGCAGTAAGACTGGGGTAGGTGGAGGGATACAGAGGCAGAGGTTCAGCATAGGACATAGTCCATTCACGCACCGCGCCGCCATTAGGCTTACGGTACGTGAAGGTCTATCAGAGCATGTCTTCTATTGGCCAGCTACCTTGGGTGAGAGAAATGTCGTGGTTGGTTGCTCTATTTATAGCATCAGTTTGACAAGTAGAAATCCGTTAGGCTGTCGAGGTGGTTGTTATTCTAGGAACCATTATAACTCTCCAAGCTGATTTATTTGGTACTTTTCTAGGACCTATGCTTGAAGAGTAACACACTGGTTGCTGGCAAGTCAGTCACTGCAGCTTAGTACCAGCTTAGTACCAGCGATCTGCCATTTTTCACCTGCATGCTGGGATAGATCATAGAGGCAGGAATTCCTGACTCAAAATGGCACCCCCTAACAGTCTTAGTTTGAGCCTGTGCGCCCTGGCCCTGGTGACAACGGACTGTACTAGAGTCTACATAGGCACCATGGAGTTGTCCCATTACCTTAATTCCATATAAGGAATACAGTAGACCGAGTAGCCAATGACTGCATTGGCAGCAAACTCCGACCTTCACCCTGACCTCCTTACATAATATTTTCTCGCGCCTTGGGACGGCTCTGCAGTCGAGAGTTGACCTTGAATCTTAGGGCCCACAACCACCCTCTAGGACACAGGGACTAGGGTCAGTCTAGACTGGCCTCAGTCCCTGTATCCTACCCCTCCACCCCTTCTGTTTGATTCATGGGCCAGTCAGAGAGGGACACATACTATAATGAATTGTATTCCGATTTTCTTTAATCATTTAATGAATGTTCATAATCAAAGACTTGAGCAAGTCTAGGGTCAGTCTATAGCCGTGCAAAGTGAGACAATATCGGCTTCTGACTGCCAGCGTGTGAAGTGTTTTAACTTACAGAGTTTCCATGATTTCAGTGGCGAAGGGAAGTTCACCCATCACTCCCTCTTACCCCCTGATACTCTCCCACCCTCTTTCACCCCCCTGACACTCTCCCACCCTCTCTCACCCCCCTGACACTCTCCCACCCTCTTTCACCCCCCTGACACTCTCCCACCCTCTCTCACCCCCCTGACACTCTCCCACCCTCTTTCACCCCCAAGCTGACATCCTGATAGACAGTAACTTCAGACCGGGTAGTAATCAAACTGACAGGAAATTAGTCCTCCCGCACAAAAAAAAGTAGTCCGGTCAGAGATCACGTCCCAGGGTTTAAGACGCGTCTGCTTGCGCGCCTCCAAATAGTCCGTGACAAGCCTTGAAGTGGACTATTTGTTTGAGGGTAAATTCCTCCGCCCAGTGAGTACGGTCCGCGTAGTAGTGGTTGGTGTGGGTGGCGGTGGTAGGTTGTGTTCATCGTGTGGGTGGTCTACAAGGAGACGGGAGGCGTATGGATATTTTACTCTACGCCTGTGCAGTATAAAACACCCGTAATCTCCACAGGGTGTCAGAAAGCTATTTGGCCTCCACACTTCAACGAACCGGTTGAACAAAATGGAGGGCAGATCTTTTTTTAGTGATTTGATTATTTTCCTTTCACCTGAATCGCTTAAAGCAGGTGTTGGTGGTGGGGGCTGTTTCATAAGAGGCAGGCATTACGAGGACTGGTGTAATTTCAGGCAATCCAACCTAAAGGACCGGCCTTCGACTCTCAGCCTCCATTCTATGCGCCGAGGCTCCTTTTGTTATCTTAGTGCCCCTTCTATACACGTCACAGCTGCCAACCAATCACAATCACTGATGGACCCGGCACGGTGTCACGTGACCAGACTCGCAGCCAATCAGACGGAGCTTAACAAGTGAGTTACGTCGGGTGCAGGCCACTAAAAGCTAAACGGTATACAGAGGATCGGGGGGAAGAAATGGAAACACTCGAGTCGGGGCGCCGGGCCTGTAGCCTTATTGTCGGCCAGTGTTTGAGCTCAGGAGAGTGCCTGAAAGAGAAACTTGTCCCCAGTCGCCGGTAGGTGCCAATGTGGCGCTGTGGGGCATAGATGGATGACTGTTGACAAAGATTTAGTATGCAGGTGCCCGGGCACACACACCCCACATTCTCCCCCCACCTCTTCTCACTAACGACCACTGTGCTGTGTGCAGACGACCAGACAAACAACCACTCTCCAAGCCGAGGCTTTGGTGTAGCTGACTCCCTTGAGCTGACGAGGCCATAATGGTAAGGCTCGGATGGAAGAGTGAGTGGTCGCCCAACTGAAGGGTGTCCTAGTCCCTAAATGGATTGGTTTAGTACTCGGGTCAGGTGGAGTGTTTATTTAGGTACCCGTACTTGAGGTGTTTGTCTGTGTTGTATGTGTGTACTTATCCTGTACCTGAATACACGGTGGTACAATCACAAGTGATGTAGCCACGTCAAAATTTACAATAAGGACGTATGCCATTGACTAGGGCTACACCTTAACCGTACATCCTACATATCCCAACGAGTATAGAGAAACTTTATCTATACTCGTTGCATATACCGAAGACACTTTCTATATGTGCTGCATGCATATATTTTTATATATATTTTTATATATAAAAGCATCATAAGAAGTTTGATTTATCAATTCTATGCTTAGATTTGGTGCCTATATGTTTAATGCTAGAGTAACAGCCAGGGGCCTGTTTAATAATCTAGGCTCGTCTATGAAGACCGTTTTCGGTACCTCGCAAAAGGGTTATCGTTCAATAATATCTAAGTTCGGTCGCTAAGAAAATCCTAGCGGTCAATTAGGTCGTCCATAAGTGTTGAATAAAGTTGACCCACATTATCCTTGAGTCTCCTCAAAAAAGGGTCTACATGTACGATCCTAGATAATTAAACAGACCCCATGGTCATATCCTAGTGAATCTCTGCAGTGATGATGGCAGGCAAACAGTTAATGTCACACCATGACTAAGATTAGAACCTCGCACCGAGTGATCCACAGGGAGTACCCTACAGATATTGACACACCATTACATTCCCTGTTTAATGCTGATGACTAGATGCTAATTTTGAACCCAAAAATATACAGAAGAACCCCAGTTTAGGGGCATACCATTAAAGGTGTGTGGGGGGGGGGGGGGGGTACCTCATAAGCTGGGTCACTTTGATCAATGAGTGTAGACTCTATACTGGTTGCTTTGACCCAGAACAGAATCCTCTTTCTCTATGTTTATCCAGCAAATAGGGGCACTTTTGCCTAGAACAGAGGTTGTCCTGTATTTATATAGAACGTCCTGACCATGCTGTACAAGTCACAGAACGAGATGCTAATTAACCACTTGTACGGACCGAGGCGTTTACGCCGAGTTCCGTACAAACGGTAAATCAGCATCGAGTTCTGTGACTTGCACAAGCATGGTTGGACGTTATATATTTACTATATACCCGAAACTTTAAAAAAAATCAATTTAATTTTTCTTAACAACCAAAATTTTAATAAATATATATGGCTAGGTGGTCCGTATTTTAGTGTACGGACCAGTGGTCCGTACAGTATTTTTACGTCATATGCCAAAATGGTGCATATTTACAGTATATATGGCATGGGTATATAGTAAAGTGGAGTTCTACTTTAAGTATCACCAACGAGTATAGAGTATACTCATTGGTATCACAATGCATAGAGATTCTCACAGGACAGTATACATTCACATAAAAATACTGTAAATATATTACATAGATATACATCATATCTGAAGGTCATACAGAATGAATATCAACGCAAAGGTTTGCATCATTCACATCTCTCAGAGTTTTGCGGGGGTGGGGAGTTAGCTCAGTGGTTAGAGCACCGGATTTGTAACCCCAAGGTTGTAAGATTTTGTGGGTTCGAGTCCCACCCCCAGCAGTGGTAGATTTACTGCTATAACAAAGGCCATCCTTCTCATACCATGTCTATATGGTGTGGAAGTAAAAGAACTCTCACCTCGGTAAATGTGTAGGGGTGAGATTTCTACATGAATTCATCACATAGATTCGATCACCACCCTAGTGGTGTAAAAGAACCTTGAGAAAGTCTGGAAAGGACCTATAATTGTTGACTGGACGTAAAATCAGAACAAACAAACAAACAAAAATCAGAGTTTTGCAACAATTCTGCAAGATGTATCAATTGCTCTCAATTCTGGACAATATGTTCAGTACCTAATGACTGTCAGGCAGCAGTGTGGCACAGTCTCAGTCATGTCGGTAGTATTTCACGTTTGCCTCTCATCTTCATATTCATAAATTCAGTCCCACTATGATATGACCCTCGTAGTTACTATAACATGATATCAAGAAATGTCACGAAGTTTCATATTATTGTTTATATAGCGTGAGTTGTCTTCGCGGAATGATATCTAATGATCATGTATTTCTAACTTCATATGTCACCTGTGGCATACAAATATTTTATGGCATAACTGTCGCATGCAGTCACACAAATGTTAAGCTCATGGAGATTTACATGAGGGGTGGGATAAATTCAGTCCCACTATGATATGACCCTCGCTGTTAGTATATATATATATATATATATATATATATATATATATATATATATATATATATATATATATATACATATAATAAGTATATAGTATATATATATATATATATATATATATTATATATAGCATAAAACACAGCAAAGGGGAACACAACCAATATGCCTGCATCCATACAAACCAAGTACCACAGCAAACTGATGCCGAAAAACACTTTATCTCAACCCTGGTATTTTTGTCCCATATAGGCTTAACATTGGGAACTCGTTCTCCATGCCCCTAGCAGTATTATAGTCCATTCCCCATGGTCTATATCCTGTGTGTTGTCTGTTCTTTTATTGTGTACAGGGATGAGATGAATACAGAAAGCAACTCGTTTTGGTCAAAGTTGTTGTTCTGCAACTCGTTTGAATGCTATGTGTTATTAACTCGTCTGTCGCTTCATTCATATCACTCTGCATCAAACTTGTGGAGAACGATGACTATGACCAAAACCTGTTGGTTTCTTCTTTATTCTCCTATATCATTTCCATCCCCCGTACTGTATACATGGCCGCATCTCCCTTGTTCTAGATTATCATATACCATAAAATATTCAAGTGTCATAAATAAACCCATGCCGTAATAACGACACGGACCTATATATCCGTGATAACGATAAATGACTTCCACAGACTTCCACTCCCTCCATATCCCTACAATACACCTACATCTTCTTCGCCCCATACACCCCACCCCCATCCCACACACCCCTCACCGTAGCCGCACCCCGTACAGGGCCCCCACCGCTCACACAAATAATCTGAAAGCTTGTCACCGGACGGTCGCTACCCCATTACTTATATTTCCTACGGGAACCAGCGGTGAATACCAAATCAGGGGGTTTCCCGCCAGAGGGCCCCCAGCGTCTTGCAAGCCTCGTTCTGGTAACGATAAAATGGCGTCCATTCTCCAAACATATCTATCTCCTCGTATGAGGGGTATAGTGAACAGCTAGATCTATGCTTGGAGATGTGGCTCAATCAATATCCCTTTATGTATTGAAGATGTCTACTTGGAAAGAGGAAACGAAATGCAGTTTTCCTATAAATGATGCGATTGGTGACTGATAATTTATACCCAAGTTAGTCTAAGTAATATTACTGGGTTATACACCTGTTTATTGTTACCGGAGATATAGAGACCAGCCTTCCTTATCACTAGTTTAGTCTGTATAGATAAAAACGTGACGAAGGTAATATGTCGTAAACCGAAGAACTAGAAGGTAAAACTGTCACAGGGTATGATGGTAAATCGAAGTCTTAGTACTGGTGAATCAAACCCAATTAAAAAAAATGTTGTGGGTTTTTTTCTATTCTCATATTGTGTAGATACTTCCTATTCAGCAATTCCAGACACTGTGTCGTATGGTGTGTTTTTGTTTTTGTTTTTTTAAATTCCAGCATTTATACTGAAACTGATATCATTATTATATAAAACTGAGAAATATATATATGCTAGTGACTTATGTAATCATAATTCCATAATAAAATGTGCATCATTACTGCACTCATGAAATCTATTTCATTATACACATAATTAATGCAGCATATTCAAACTGATATAATTACCATTGCATATTCAGATTTTTATCAACATAATACCATGTGGTTTGGAATTTATACGGATCTCACGTTACTTAATTCATTGATAGTCTGATAAACACTGTTCTGTTGAATCGTATGCCTTACCTACTGAGGGGAATAAATGAAAGAGAAAAACTCCAATAACAAAAGCCGATAGATAGAACTTATATATGGTCGAGGTCATGACTATAAACGTCTGCCATCTACCATTCCCTGATGGATTATGATATTGATTTGAGTACAGGCGGCTATCATCGAACTCTCTTTTCATCTTGGCTATGATTTATTTACTCTTTGTTGGCAGGCTTTGTAGAGAACCGTGTCGGGGAAGAATCGGCGGCGATTCCGTTTTCTGATAATAAGTTGGCTAATGGCTGCCTGTGACAAGTCTCGGTGTTGTGTTTCAGACACCTGTTTGAGTTAATTAAATATCACAGTGAGACCCGAGATAGCATCGACATGATGAACTGGGTCGTTCTGCTGAAGGATGTAGATTGAAATGTTGACCTCATTCCGTCGTACCTTATCTGGGAAACTGCTAAATTGAAAAATTAAACGAGACTCAGATTAGCATGAGGATGCTGTGCCCCCAGGGCGTGTGTCACGTGACTGAAATTAGAATCGGAAACTCTCTCTCTTATTGGGTAACAACAAATAACTAAACTTTCAATCAGATTGTATCATGTGTCATCGCAGCAGGCTTTACGATGGACATCAGCAATTGAGACTCATTGTGTGCTTTGAAATGGAAATACAAACCGGTTTTATCTTTTATAAAAAAAAAGAAATACATGGTATCAGTTTTCTAAATTGTGATTTTTTTCTTCTCTATTTGTGGCTACATGGTTATAAGGTTTCTTGCCGTGTTGGATCGGTCCAAGGAAGAACGCCTTGTGAAAAGGTGATTTTATCAAATTTTATCCTGAATAAAGAATAAATAAATAAAATAAATGAATAAATAAAAATTTAGATGGTTCAAAATTCAGAATAAAATGTAAGATGAAATAAATCATATGTTCCCATTATAGTTTCAGGAATAATGTTTATAGAGAAATAAATCATTTCAGCCTAATTTTTTTTTAAGGGTGGTGGTGGTGCCCTCTGGGGGTTAGGAGATGAACAGCACAACTGCGGAACAGATACCCGTGTCAACGGCGCACGTCGTTTGTCATGACGACGCACGGCGGCGCTGATCGCTATCGTGACGTCAGTCAGACGCCAGCCACGTCGTAAACAAAAGAACGCCGACGTCGCTGTGACGTCAATCATCGTGCCGCCATCTTTGTTTGGCAGATACTACCGCCACCTGGTGAGAAAAGATGGATCTCACCGCAAACCTTTGTTAATGGTGGATGGGAGGCGCGTGGGTCATCAAAGCCCTGCCACGTGGCGTGCTGCCTATGGCGTGATAGGGCCTGACAATGAAACCATTGCTGCTTTGGAGATAAAAGCACAGGTCTGTATGGATGGGGTGTTTATGATTGTGGATAGGCGTGTCAACGTGATTTGATTTACACGGCTGGCGTATCATTGGTGGAAGTAGGGCTTTCAGTTGTGGGTGTTTACGTGCGTAGCAACTGCTTGGGTCAAAGCAGGGCGAGTGACTGAAGTTAATGCTAAAGAATAGTCCAAGTTTCTAAATGTTATTTTGGGTATGCATGTATGTATGGTGGATTTAATATGAATCATTATCTCACCCCTGGTATTTTTGTCTCTATAGATTTTACATTGGGAACTCGTATCCAACGCCCATGAGATGTTTAGGAAAAATATCCAATGGGGGATTATGTCACAATTGTCAATTTGAAGGGTGAGATAAAAAGAATCAGAAACCCATTCAAGTTTAGGGTCAGACCTCGATCCCATCTTGTTTGGATCGCTACGTAACTCACACAGCTTCGTCTTGTGAATTACTACGCAATTCAAACTTAATGGGATACAAGCTCTTACCCTTAACGTCCATAGGATTCCTCTATATTCAAGGGCATTATACTACAATTTTCGGCATATTATCTTGAATTTGGATTCAGGACGATATTATCATGGAGATATGCAGAATACCGTGACTTTGCCATGAAATACCAAAATATTTCTTCCCCTTTAGATGTGATAAAAGACATAGAGAGAGTTCTTCAAGAAAAAAGAATCGATTTCAGGAGTCAAGTACGGCATGCAGGCGTCCAATAGACGTAGACTTTGGAGTAAAACAATATCTATTCAAAGAATGCAGAGTACAGTATTGAGTGTGTGAAGTGTAGCTATTAACAGATGTAACATTTCACAAACGATTCTGAGCTCTCAAAACTATCCTAACTTTATTTATTGCCATTTTAATCGACGAATGACGTCACTTCTCTCAAGAGCGCCCCCCTCTCGGAACTAATGGGTACCAGAGCGTTACCTGGCAACGACTAGAATTGATGACTTCCGGTTTGCTTTATCTCTTCTATTTTTCATCGTTGGTGATACACTCTGATGTCAACGCCTAATTCCTCGGTTTTAACTCCTCTAACTGAGAAGCGGTTTGGATTAATTGATTGATGAGAGAAATATAAAGCTTTAACCTTTTAAGGCTGCATGATGCCTGGATGTATCACCGCACTAAAGACGCATGATGCCTGGAGGTATCACCACACTAAAGATACATGGTGCCTGGAGGTATCACCACACTAAAGATGTATGATGCCTGGAGGCATTACCACACTAAAGATACATGATGCCTGGAGGTATCACCACACTAAAGACGCATGATGCCTGGAGCTATCACCACACTAAAGATGTATGATGCCTGGAGGTATCACCACACTAAAGACGCATGATGCCTGGAGGTATCACCACACTAAAGATGTATGATGCCTGGAGGCATTACCACACTAAAGATACATGATGCCTGGAGGTATCACCACACTAAAGACGCATGATGCCTGGAGGTATCACCACACTAAAGATGTATGATGCCTGGAGGTATCACCACACTAAAGACGCATGATGCCTGGAGGTATCACCACACTAAAGACGCATGATGCCTGGAGGTATCACCACACTAAAGATGTATGATGCCTGGAGGTATCACCACACTAAAGATACATGATGCCTGGAGGTATCACCACACTAAAGATACATGATGCCTGGAGGTATCACCACACTAAAGACGTATGATGCCTGGAGGTATCACCACACTAAAGATGTATGATGCCTGGAGGTATCACCACACTAAAGATGTATGATGCCTGGAGGCAATACCACACTAAAGATACATGATGCCTGGAGGTATCACCACACTAAAGATGCATGATGTTCGGAGGCATCACCACACTGAAGATCTGAAACTGCAAGAGAATTTCGATGCTGTCAAGGGAAAGCCCTGAGAGATACTATAAAGAGCCTTACATATGAAATAAAAACAGAAATAAATTCCAAAACTGCACATAGGCTTTAATAGCATTACGTAGGTGCTTCAACAAAATGGCTGCCCCCTGGCCTCGGACAGTGAAAATAGCGCCACCTACTTCCGGGCCGGATCGGAGAATCTCTCTTTTTTGTAACTATATAAACGGTAGTAAATCTAGCCGACTGTGCAGTGACCTGCCCGTTTCCAAGTGCAATTACTGTATTTGCTATTGCCCGTGCCGCTCCGCCGTCTAGCGTTAAGTGTGGCTGGGACTGATCTATAGGTGGGAAGTGTATCATCAGCTGGGAGAGGTGTAAACAATGACTCAGCATTAACCACAGCCGTCACGTGACCAGACATACACCGGTACCCGGCGTGCGATGTGTGTCTCCTCAACACCTTCCCGGAACCAGCATCTGACTAATTCTGCGGTCCTGACGTCTCCTCATGACGAACAAAGACGACCGTAGTCCCGCAGTGAATACCGCAGAATTCTGCAGCTGTGTTGTGTAGGTCTGACCATAAGAAAGTACTATACACTTAAACTGTCAAATAACATCACCAACAAAAACAACCTGGCATTGTGCATGTCGTACCATGACTAATATTCCTGGCATGTCAAGTCAGATAGGACTTTATCTCACCCCAGATATTTTTGTTCCATAGACTTAACATTGGGAACTCGTATCTAACGCCCATTAGATATTTAGGAAAAATATCCAACGGGGGATAATGTCACAAATGTTAGCCCATTAGTCAATATTAAAGGCGAGATAAATTCAGAAACCCATTCAAGTTTAGGGTCAGAGCTCCATCCCATCTCATTTTCATTTGATTCAAACTCGATGGGATACGGGCTCAAACCCTAAACTTTCATGGGTTTCCTCTATAATAACTGCTATATGGTACTAATTCGGATTAGAGTAATTTATGTTCCCAAATCTCTTATCTTGATATGAGCCTC